>JAWWLV010000088.1:105004422-105061929 GCA_035041135.1 Platyrinchus mystaceus | reverse complement strand
AGTTGATATACTAAGCATTAGTCTTTCTAGAAGAAAAGATTCTGGGAAGGAATTGATTCAAAATTAGGCACTGATACGAAATCTCCAGTGAAGGGAAAAAACAGGGTTTAGTCTAGGGAGAATGGAACAGCTATCACCACATGTTGTTAACTCTGGGGGACATCTAATTTTCCCCTTCCCCATCTGGATCCCCAATTCACCAAAGACAGATCTTGTCTGAAACCTACCATCATGGTTTAGTGGTGAACTTGGCAGTGCTGGGTTAACAATAGGGCGCAATGAAGTTAAAGGTCTTTCCCAACCCACCTGATTCTATGATTTTATCTCCCCTCTGCAGCCAGCTGCCTCTGCACCCAATCTTTCTACTGTTGGCTCTACCCAAACCATAATGAGGAGCTACAGCTGCAATTCAGTAAGATTCATTTAAAGATAGCAGAGCTCACATAGATCCTGAAGCGCCTAGAATCTACATTCTCTATTATCTTTAGCCTATGATTTACAGATTCAGTCTTCCCTTTACTGACTCTGCAGCAATATGATAGCTTTCAGAAGGCTTCTGTGCAGTGATTTGTTTTAGGTATGCCTGAACACTGCCATAGCTATATTTTTCAGAACAACCGTTACCTCATAACCTAACACACATTATCATGGTAAGACATCAGTGGGCACCAGCTTAACTAGACACACTCAAAGCAAGGAAAGAAGCAAACAACAAGATTAATCATCTGACCTTATGAGAACAGGGATGCTTGCCAAAGCAGATACAATAGCACTGTAAAGAACATACAATTTGTCCATTTTTATGTCTGTTTTCTACAGTAAAACCCATACCATAATAGCCTTTGCCTTATCAACATTATCTAACAGATTCTTCATGTATCATTACTGCCTGACAAACTCTGTGCATTGCAAAACACTGAATATTGAGTTCCACAAGCAATGTTTCTCCTTAAACATCACAACTTAAGGAAATGAAGAATCAATGTTTACACCAAGGACTTGAGAAAGCCACACCTTAAGAGTGAAAGTCTTTAAAGCATCAAACCACAAAATGTATTTCAGAACAGCCAAAGTTCTGGAATTAACTAAGAAACTTGCTTCCAAGTCATGGCTATATGCAGCAGATACCATAACACGTGGAAACAAATACATGCACTACTAAATCACCTGAAAAATACTTTAATTCTAGCCTGCATACATAACCATGCAATTAAAACTGCTGCCTTATCCTGTTTGATTTCCTTTATTTCATTTGTGGTGTTTTTACCTTAATACAGCCCAATCTCATCTCCCTGTCTTGTTCCAGATGCACATGTGCTATCTGGGAAAGCATATTCTGCAATCCCATATCTTAGCGTTCTTAGTAGAGATCTGAACAGACACCTAATCTCACTGCTAAATAAATGTATCCTAGACACTGTGAATTGTCTGGATAGAGTTATTCTGATGAAGAAAGATAAGTCCCCTATGTGAGTAGGGCATAAAGGCCAAGGCAAACAGGAGAAAGCTAGCATAGGGCATTTCATGCATGAGATATGAATGCTGCACAGGTGGTGGCAATCTGAGTGTTTACTGGTGCATACTTTGCATTTAGTTCTGGTTACATTTCCTAGAAATTCCCTTGGGATCAGGCATTTTACCCAGCATCTCATTACATACCCAAGAGTCATTACATACCCTGCTTTCCTTAGCCTGCATGCTAAAGACCAAGTCAATTCATAGCATTCAGAGATCAGCTATCATACTGGACAGCTTAGATATCTTAACTTTCTGATATCTGTCATAAAGCGAGACAGTCCAGTGTAAAAATTTTAAATATTATTAAAATATTATTAAAATATCAATATAATATTATTATATTATATTATTACATCCACAGGAATTAATGCCTTCTTGCCTGTAAATTCATGCACAGTCAGTTTTAATGCCAAAGACATTTGAGTACAAAAATATAAAAATATTACTTAAAATATTGCATTTTCTTATGCTTTACTAAAATACGTATTTGTAACACTGGAGACACAGTTCAAAAACAGTACCACAAGATCCATTACTAGGGTAATAGCAGATCCTTACTGTCCAGCAGAACTGCTTGGACCTACCTGTGAGCTTGTGGATCTGGGGCTTGAAGGGGGATAACTCAGTTCTTCCCCTTCTCATTAGGGACAGATCCTGAAGCCACCTAGCATAATTGCTCTGGGAAAAGCAAACCACCTCCTCTTTCCCTCCATCCCTGCCACTTTGACTGGCCATGGCATTTTCCTGATACTGGACACTGCTTTTATAGGTGGTAGCAGAGGGTTAGATCATTTTCTTCTCTCTCTGTTCATGTCCCTTGCTCAACGCAGTATATGGTAATTGGCACATTCCCAGCCTGAGGTTGCTCTTCCATGGTACAGACCTCTATTAAAAAGTTAAATGTTTTCAGAAACCAGTTTACTCCATTGCAAATATTTAGTTCTGCAGGGCAAAAGACCAGCTACAGACCAAACACAGTGGTTCATCTTATCACAAGTACCCATACAAAAATTAATCATGGTTTAAAAGGTGACATTTAAGAGACTGGATTTCCACTAGTAATCCTCACTTACCCCAGCTCCCAGGTAAGCAAGTATTATGGGAATCCTCATAATATTGGTAACTTTTTGTTGTCTAGCTTCATTTGCTCACTGTTAAGGTACGGTTGGTATAGTAGTGTCCAATATTTAGAGAAGCTGGCCAAGAAGCCTCCCCACCTGTTTTCACAACAGAGTAGTAGTGACGCAGTCACCACAATGAAATTTTCATTGACTTGGCAAATACAGCCTACATCTGCAGGCTGGAGAACTGCCTTTCCCGGGATATATACGCCCCCAAGAGCATAGATGGCAACTGGCAGAAGTCCAGAATGCATCTCCCTACTCCCTGCTGAAAGCAGCCTCTTCCAAGGGCACCATCCCCACTCACACAGGGAACATGTGCTGCTCTGCCACCCAAGAAACAGCTTGATGTGCAAACTTGATGTGTTCCCAAATTTATGGCCTTTTATGTTCTTATACTCCCCATCTACTGTCACAGAGCTGGGTAATCAGATGTACAGAAATAATATTTATTCTGGTAATCTGAGCAATCTCTTGCTTAGTAAATTATGTAATTATTAGAGGACTGAATTTTTCTGGGTGCCAACTAGTTCACTGGCCAGCAAGCACCCTGTAATGAGATATCAGTTTCCAATCAGTTTTGGGGAAAAAAACACACAAAAAAATCAAGAAATTTGGACAATGCCCTTAACAACATGTTTTAACTTTTGGTCAGCTCTGAAGTGGTCAGACTGTTGGACTGGATATTCTTGAATCCAGATTGGATATCCAGTCCCTTCCAACTGCAATATATTTTATTCTATTTTATTCTAAAAGCAGGTTCATTAACACACCAAAAGTCAAGAAAGCTGACAGAGCACTCTGCTAGACTGAGTTTACTGATACTTTATATTATCAGAGCATCTCCTAGTGATAAATCTGGCCAACAAAGTGCAATTTGGGAGACTGCTTCAAGATAAGCATTATTAGAAGGCAGTACAAGACCCAAATTTCACTTTTCTGTACCTGCAGAGTTCCCCTGCCTTGGTTCACCCATGTCAGTGCTTTGTTCACTGTCTCCACGTACAGCCATGCCGTGCCAGAAAAACCAGAGGCAGAAGCTCAGGCAAATGCAAGAGCAGGGAGCCCTCTTAAAGTACACTGACTGCTGTATTAAATAACTCCAGTGATGACTCCTGAGATGTTCAGTCTCTCCCCAGCACACCCAAAAGATATGTTGCATTCATATTATGCAATGAATAAGGGAAGAGGTTGGCTGACCTACTAGTAATGTTTGCAGTGATCCTCTTCAAATGTCTATTGAGCCCTCAACCTGATCTAATCTATAGTGCATATAAGCAAACAAATAAAGCAATCATTAAAGCAAAATAATTAATAACTAATTATAGTTGCAACCCATCTCCTGGTAGATATGATTAACTGATAATGGGTTCACACCCTGACCTTACATGGAGTCTGGAGAGTTCTGAGTTACCGAGCTCTTTCCATCACAAATAACCAACACAAATGTTAAGCTGCCTATGAGGAGTTTATATAACCTGTACATTATTTCAGGTGCCTATACACATAGGAGGCAGGGGGAAAAAGTCTAAAATTGCCAGTAAAGTGACAGGAGAGGCAGTTTGACAGTGGATCTCCCCCTTCTGTTTCTGAGTCTCAGAAGAGGCAGGTATGCCTTCCGTAATCCCCCGTTTGATGATGGACATCTCCCTTGTCAATAGGGATTGTCAAAAGCTTTACTAAAAAAGCATTTAGAAGGGTGTAAAGCATTATTCAACACTTCCAAATTGGTCCCAGCAGTCAAAGCTAGCTGCCTGATGTACCAAATGTCCGGGAAGCACAGGAGCAAATCACGGCACCAAACTTTAATACACTTGACAAAAGAACCTGATGAGCTGATGTGGTGGTCGGTTCTTTCAAAGCTGAGGAGTGGCACTCTTAGTTTGAATGATTTCCAAGGTCTGACAGGAGTAGTGTTGCAACTGTGGTCATGTTAAGTACAACCTAAGTCAGACCTTTGGTTGGCAAATGCCATGACTGTAGATGCAAAAAATTACTTAGCTCTTTTTAGCTGAGACTCTTGTTTTTTCCTTGTTGGTGTTTTATTTCTTTATACATGTGTACTTTTTAGACAGCTTTAGAAAGAAAAAACACTAAGCCAATGCAGAAATGGATATATTTGATATTTAAGGCTTTGCCTATCTGTGTGGAACAAATTCAGTCACATTATCATTTCCCTAGGGTGAACAGGCATGAGGACAGAATCCATGAAGATATAAGATTTTTTTTTGTTTTTTCTGCTCTCCCCCTTCCTTTCTCTTCTCAAAATCTCTGCACTTCCACTGACAGCCTTTGGAGACAAAGAGCCCATGACTTTTTTTCAGAGCTGTGTTTACTGCCTAGTCCTCCCTCAATCGGAGGATTTTTCTTGATAACATAAAACAAGACACTTTGTCATCTGACTCAGTGGCAATTTTAAAGCTCTGCAATGAATTGCAATGAATTTGCAGCTCATTAGCAATGAATTAAGTTGATGAAAGGTCACAAGGAACCAAGGACAATTTTTACAAAGCATCTCCAGGCAGTTTTTCCAGACCATCAGCTCTCTTTTGATAACCAAGGAACACATCTTGCACTCTTTAGAAAGTCAAGCGCCTGTTTCTCCATTAAAAAATCCCAAAGTATTGCCTAATGAAAGACACAAAGAGTCCTTCTCATGGTAAGGGAACACATTTCAGGATTCTGCTCACATGTTTTTACTCGGGGGTGCTTTGATGTAATAGCAGGGGAGAGAAATTTTGAAGGATTTACAGATTAATCAACCAGAGCATGGATGTAGGTTAGGACTGATACAGCCGTGCTCCTCTGGGATATTATCCGCAGCTCAACTTTCTGCAGATGAAATGAAACACGCTTTGGGAATGCAAATGAATTAGGATGTCACAAAAAGTAATTCAATTTGCACCAGCAGGTTTTTGAATTTGGTTAGTTACCTACAAGATCTTTATTTAACTGTAAACGTGGTACAATGCAGAGTATGATAACTGATTTGAAATTCATTTTACTGCTATTTTAAAAATTAGGTCTGATAACTTCTAACAGAATTTCAGGTCATGTCTCTATTATACAAATGTATATCTCTATGCATTTGCACACTTATGCATGCTCTGTAATAGATCTGCACAAGAGTAGGATCTTTCATACACATAAAAACGAGGGTAAGACTTTCATTCATGTCACCACTATGGAAGAGATAAGTGGAACAAGACAGCTAATTAGTCATTCTCCATTTCAATCCTCAATAACCACAGAGAGAGCTTGTATTTTTACTGCAGGCATTGTCTTACATCAAACAATTTGTAGATAAGAAAAATCAGTTCTCTTCCTGAAGGCACATAAGCAAGTATTTTGATAGAAAAGATGAAACAGCATTAGAAATTAACTGTAACACTTCTTCCCTTCCCTAGCCACTAGAGTATGTCCACTAGGACGCATTGCTAATATATAACTGTATTATCCAGACTGACAAATTTTGCAGAGTCTGCTGTTTTGGTACTACAGAGCACAAGCCATTAATAGCTGACTGCCTCATTCAAATGAAACAAGACAATTATCAGCTGTAACTTACACAATTAATACTACTGCTGCCAGCATTTTCAGTAGAGATTTGATTCTTTTATAGCTCATTTGAAGTCTTTAGGGAACGTGTTATTAGTACATCTGTCCTCCTGTAAACATAATTATCATGTAAAATTCCATTTATCATGCTGATCAGGAAGCACTTTCTATCAGCCTTTCAGCCTGGGAACACTGATAAACAGCCAAGGGAATTTGACTGCCCCAGCTAACCTGGACTGTGCTCATTGCCAGGACCATTGCTACTGCTTTCCAGCTGAGCCCGCAGCAATTTTCTGACAAGGCACAAAGCTTTTGCTAACCTCTGACTTTGGTGTTTGAGCTTGGGGTACATCATACTGGACACTGCTTGTTTGTGTCATTAGTTGATTTTATGTTCTCCCATAATTCTCCGCTCCTTGCTTATCCCCAAGACTGAGACACTTGTAGGTGTGCGGGCCAGTGGAGCGGCTGCAGAGGGAGCAGGCAGCAACTGCATTCACTGTGATCATGATCCTTTATCAGTACCATAAATCAAGTCCACGTCATAGACAACAGGCAAGACCTACTTCAATGCAGTGTCACTTTTAATACACAAAAACAGGCTTAGGCCAGGTATAAACAGACATCAGTTAAACGGATGCCAACCAACACGATACTGAATTTTGTCTAAAATGGCTACAAAGTTTTAAAAAGTGAACACCATCAAGACTTATCACACTCTGCAGAATAGCCCACAACTGAAGGCTTCATGTGCAGAGAAATTGTCCTTGTTGACAACTTAACCTTCAGAGACCTACAGAACATCCTGACATCAAAATGAGATTAAATGAAGTAAAGGTCACCCCCGAATAGACCTCCTGCAAACTGTGGCTTCAAATTGGTTTAAAACAGCCTCATTTATACTAATAAGCTTATGCTGTGACCAAAAGGCACCGTGCTGCTTCAGCCATCTACCACCCCCTGCATCACAGAAGCAGAAGGTCTCCTGCAGCTGGCCAATTAAGGGAATCGATCCCACTAACAAGCACACAAATGATTACTGATCAGCGTTTATTGGGTTTTGTGAGGGAGGAAAAGATTTGCTGTCCTCAATGGGATCAGCCTGAAACAATCCTCAAAGCACAGGAACAGAGTAACTGTTCCTGCACCCCTGGAGGATGCTCCCATAGCTGCTGTCTTGACTCCAAGCCTTCCTCCACTGCAGCTACGGGTCTCTCCTTCAACTCAGCCATCCAGCAGGCACCTAAAACAGTCACAGGCAACAGGTATAGGCTGGCCTCCTTCAAGCTCAACAGGTACAGATTCGAAACAGGCCTGTGACCAATACTGATCACATTCAGGATTTGTAATCTAATAATTTCTCTTTATTAGCTGAAACATTTTTTTTCCTGGTGTATAAAAATTGCCTCACAGGACGTAAGGGACTTGCAGGACGCCCTGAGGTTGAGGGAATCATGCTGCTGCAGGAAAAGGGCAAAGGAGGAGACCAATTCCTGATGATATCAGAAAGCAAATGTTGTTTCAAAAAGATTATTTTACTGCTGATAAATATGTGATGACTATTTTTTTTAAATATGGGAGAAATGAATAAATCTAAATCAAGACAATTGCAGGCTGACATTGGTACAAGCAGAACAACTGCATGACCATGGAAACTCATAAGTTCACCACATTAATACACTGAGCTATTATGGACTGTATTTTAGGCAACTTACTCCCAGATCATTCTGATGTTTCATTTAGTTTTGTTAAAACAGAGTGCCTGTGAGAAATGAGTTTGCACAGTGGTTACATCAATTACTCTCTTAAAATTCAACAATCATGCATATCCAGATTGCTTAATTTCTCCCATACATCTGCATTTGCAGATCTTTCTTCTCTGAAGAGCTTTCAAAAGCTCAAGTTTTAATCAGAGGACTATTTTTGATCCTAATTTTCCAAGCTGCAGTAAAGCTGCCTCATGACCTAATCTGATGGCAAATCTACCATTATTATACAGTGGTTTCAAGCAAGTTGTACAATAACTAGTCATAATGTTTTTTATTTTTAATCACTGATACACCAGGTGCCTAATGTCTAATTAGAGCTGTCGATCTGCAGACAGCGCTGTAACTCAGGTCGGCAAATGACTTGTTGAAACAAGCACTGCTTGATGTGAATAAAACACATTGCAGAGCAGTGTCTGCACATCAGCCCCTTGGCCATACCCCAGAACACTGAAGATGTGAGCAAAGTCAGACCTTTCTTCACTTACACCAACCTCAGACTTCTGCTGCAGAAATGAGCTGGACAAAGGGACACGACATGGTTGTAAGGACTGAAAATACCACACAGCTACAGCCATCAGGAACATGGGGGCTGTAGTCATTCGGATCAGGGGTTTGACTCAATTACCAAAAAAAACCCAAAAACCAACCCCTCTTTTTTTTTATTTTTGCCACTGTTCTCAGCAAAATCAAAACATCTCTGATTTCATGGGGGAAAAAGCATTTTGATTTGCTTGAAGCCAATGTTTCACTTTGAATTTTTTTCTTCTTATATACGTACAAGCATATATATTCATCTGTATATATGACATATATATATATATATATAACATAGAAGACTCATACTCAGGAAAAAAAGCCTGTTTTCAGCTGTTTAAACATGTCACCTTTCTGAAGAATTTTGCTTCCTGAAAAAAAAAAGTTCACAGGGTTTCCTCTGGTTCGGCTTAACAGCTTTAAAGGTTGTGCTTCCAGACAGAAAATCTGGCTTACCCACAGCTTCCCCCCTCTGTTCCACATTTAACAGGTCGCTGTTGTGACCACAAGAAATACGGCAACTGCTGCTAAAACTTTAATCCCCCCCAAAGTCATAATCTTTATATAGCAAATATAATAAGCTTTCTCAGTGACATACTGCAACAATGTTTAACAGGATTGCATAAGCAAAGTTATATTTAAGTCCACTGAAAATGCAACCCAATTCTCCCGGAGTCTGCTCTGGCGATAATTAATGGCAGCTTTCATCAATATTCACGTATCAAATTTTTCGTTCTTGTAGGGTTGTGCCCCGCTAACACAAGGACAGCAGAGAAGAAATAACTTCTATTAAAGAAGCTGTTAGGCATCACAGATAACATACGAAGCGTGGCCATGCTGTTCTCTATCCTCTATTACCCCTCAATTTTATTCTCTAGAAGTTCTTTCAGCAGCTGCTTCTGGGCTGTAACCACAGGAGGAGCAGGAGGTATTCTGCCACTGCTGTCAGGCAAGCCAGAGGAGAACAGAAAAGGAAAAAAAAAATTAATTTCAAAGTATTTTGCAAAGTAGTCCGAACACTTGGAGGTGGCAAGGTTTCTCTCCTCCTGCCCATCTGGCCACAGTGTGATTCTATAACAAACCATCACTAAAACAACATATTTATCCTGAAAGATAAACAAATAAAAACATATTTAAACTGAAAGACTGTAGATTTAGATCAGATATTGGGAAGAAATTCCTCCCTGTGAGGGTGGTGAGGCACTGGAACAGGTTGCACAGAGAAGCTGTGGCTGCCCCATCCCTGGAAGTGTTCAAGGTCAGGTTGGATGGGGCTCTGAGCTACCAGGTATACTGGAAGGTGTCCCTGTCCATGGCATAGGAGTTGGAACGAGATGATCTTTAAGTTCCCTTCCAACCTAGACCATTCTATGATTCTAGGAGTGTATTTCCTGAGCTGTCCTACGTCTCTCAGGAAGAGTAATTTTGAAGTTAGTTCTTCCAGTTATTTTCCACAAGCATTTGAAGAAAGAGTGAGACCAATCTGATGGTTATTTGAGCAATCTGCCTAATTTCATTTGCATACAGTGTGCACACCCCAAAACCACAAGTCTTCATGTTAAAGGAGGGCAATTTTCTGAGCAACTCAGAGCACCCACTCTCTGAAACAGAGAACACCAAATTATCTATCCTATTCTTAAACAAGAACAGTCAAGAGACACCTTTTTACTTCAGTGTAATTGCAGTTTCCCAGGGCAACACAAGGATAACACCGCAACAGCCTGCCTCTCTGGGGCAGGCTTCGGGAATGTTGCCCCTAGCTCTCTGCACTTAACACAAACCTAAGAAAATCACAAGAAGCTGTATCCCCCAACCAGTTTCATGATCCAAATCTCACGACAAAACAAGTCCTGAGCCCAAATCTCCTCAGAATTTTGAGATCCTCCCAGCAATGGGGGAGGACAGGGAAGTTAAGAGGAAACTGGAAGGAGGAAGGAAACAGCTGCTTCCTCTTCCCAACCAGCTCTGAAAGCTTTGCTCTCCCCATAACACATACAGTAAAACAGGAGCTACTTTCTTTTCCTCTGTCCTGGAAAAAGATGGACAAAAAAGTCTTACACTTCTTTACTCTTGCAATCCTTCCACCCTATCCCTGTCAAATTTGCTGGAGAGCTGAAGCAGCATCTTTCACTGGGCTGCAGAGTCCTCTGCAGGGACAACTTTCATTCCCAGCATTTATTTTTAATTCCCATTTGAAGCCCAGTGAACTACTCTAGAGCGTAACAAAATACCCATTAAGATTTTCACAAAACCAAGCCTTTAATTTTGATCACTGAAGATTTTCACTCTAAACTGTGACTACATGAGCAAATGATTTGACAGACCACACATACATAAAAAAATCAGAAACTGAAAGGAAATTCAGTAATACCAACCTCCCAAGCTACTACAGCCAGTAACTCAGGGACTGGGAAGCTGGCCATGGAATTGCCTAATTTTGTGAATATTTGGGAGGAGATACATCCTTATTTCAATTCACAGACTAGAGCAACAATTGGAGAGAAATTCTTAAAAATAAGGCTCACAGGTACAAGGGGCAGCTGTCTGTCCCACCCCAACGTTATGTGCTGTGACAATTCTGCAGTGCCACTCCTTGGTTTTCAAGGTACTTTTATTAGTGTCAGTAAATCTGTTATTGTCAAAAAATGTTAAGTCAACCAAACCAAGATATTTTAATCAGACGCTGAACAGCTGGCTTCATGCCCCAAAGCCAGGGCTGTGGGCAGCTGTCAGCCCCACAGCCACCACGACCCAAGCAAGCAGCTGTTGTTGGGACGAGTTTCAGCAAGAACAGGCAATGAGCTACTCGCAGGCACTGCTGCCGGTGTGGCCGTAAAACACTGGTACGAAAGCTGTACTGGTGCAAACCAGCTATTTTTGAAAAAGATCCGAGATGGATTTGAACATCTCAATCCAGCAGGAGATGACAACCCATCTCACAACAGGTTAACAACCTGTCAGGGATTCAGCACACCCCAGAGCAGCTGGCTGGTTTTGTTGAGACAGGCAGTGGTGCCCCCAGGACACATCCACCGAAGAAAGGCAATTTTGAAAGAGGAGGCAATTGCCTTGCTGGAAAAGAAAAGTAATAATAATTTTAAAAAAAGTCTGAGGTCCCTCCTGATTGAGTTCAGTATCACAAGTTTCTGGGAGAAGAGGACAAAGGAGGTCCACATACCCAGACCCTTACCACAAATACTACTAGAGTGGTGGAAGATGCAAGAACGAAGTTAAGCAGCCAAAAGGATATATGGTTCCCCTCGCATTTCTCTACACTCCTCCTTTAAACTCAGGAACCACACGTCTGATCATCAGGGTGTGTTGGCTTGTTTTCAAGACAGCCCTGCTCCTGGGACATGCTTTGGTACAGAGGTGACCGAGCTGCCCCAGCCCAGCTGCACTGTATCCACATCTGCCTCAGAAGCTGCATCTTCCCAGGACCAGCAGGACCATCACTGATTCTCTGAAAGCAGAAGGCATGAGAGCCCTGTGACTCTGTATTACCTGTTTAAACAACAAACACAAAGCTAAAGCGTATTAAAAATTCATGGATTTCTATGAATCCTTAAAGAGTCTTATTTTTGCCTTCTGGAATGTAGCTCTTTCAGGCTACATCTTTTTAAATCTTTTTTTTGATCTTGAAAGTTAGGAACTTTGTCAAAAAAGACAGAATACAAGGAGATTAGACTGAGCATCTCTACCTCATCCCAACAGCCCGTGAACCTTAAACAGCCTCTATCATATATTGCAAGACTTGGAAGATGGCGATACTGGAATAATTTCCACAGCAACAAAGATGGAGAGGAGATCACATGATTTAGAAAGGTTGCTAGTGCTTCATGAAAACACATACTAAAAATCTTAAAAAATGCTGTGCCATGGCTCACAGTATCTGTTGTTTGCTCTTCTATTTCCCCAAGCCAGGAGTGTGATGTGCATGCACATGCTACCTTTCAAATATGATTACTGAGTTCTGCTAAAGGCACTTGCATATGCAGAAACAAAAGAAAATATATTTGAGTCCCCAAAGACAGATAAAATGGATCTGGCCCTGCCACTCCATTCAATCAAAAAAGCCATGTATTTCTGAAAGCTGAAAAACCTAAACATGGGGTAATACGAGAGCAGAAGCAGACCTGTGTGCTAGCTTAAAACAGCAGCTATTTCAGTTCAAGGTGATACTTCGGGTTGTGAAATAAAATCTTGGAACTGTGAGCATATTTGCTTCAGCCAGCCTCTACTTTGGGGCCAGTAACCCCTTTAATTGCCCCAAATCACCTGGAGGCACCTCCAGGCAGAAAAATCTTTGCTCTATAAGCAGCATCAGGTGGACAACAAAAAAACTTAACCAGAAAACCAGATGGTGAAAATTCTGACAGTAGCTCATCATGCCTCCCTAGAAGACAAAGTATATGAAGGAGAACATAAAGCATGAAATGCCTTGGAAAAAAAAAATCTCATTTTTTCCACTACTTTGGATAAAAATAATTTTTTGTCACAGACTTCACTGATTTTGTGTCCAGTACTCTCCGAGGTAATATGCATCTTTCAGTATTAGCAGAACTAAATGAACACATTCATTTACAAAAACATCTCAAAGGCGAACGCTGAAAGCACATTCTCTCTAAGATTTTAAAATATACCAGACTAATAGATGTAAAAATGTCACTTATATCAATAAATTGAACTGATCGTGTAAAAACTCACGCACTTCAGCAATTTTAACGAAGCTACTAACTGCATGACTAACGATGCACTTCTGCAGAAACCTAAGTTGATGGGGCTCATGCTCAAATGAAACTACAAAACTGCTAATTTTGACTGCATCAGATGAGCCAAAGGCTGCAAGCTACCTGGAAAAGTAAGGCTGAACATATCTGCAAGTGTTTGCAGGATCGGGCTTTATTTTTATACAGCCTTTTATCAATGACAAAATCTAATTTAGAAATACTTCTTTCAAACTAATTGCCTCTTTCAAGAGATGCCACTAAACATAATGCAAGGAAGATTTACTTTATAACAGCCTTGGGGGGGTGTGAAACCACACAAAAATCTACCTTTTGAAAAGGATCAAGGTATATTTAGACGCTACACACATGAAATGCAGACCGAAACTCCAGTACAGATATAATCATGTGAAATGGATAACCTCATAATATCACACATCTTAGATCATCTGACTCCTGTGTCTGTCTGCATATTCAGCATCACAGCCCCAAGCTGAAAAAACACAGACAGAGAAGAAAGAGATTTTTGTTTCCTGGTAAAGCTTCTTGCATTAAAGAACTGAAAGCAGGGCAAAAGGCCCATTCAAAAATGTGTCACAAAACACTTCACCGCAGACCTGAGAGCTTTGTTGTGAGAGGAGAGAGGGAAAAAAAAAAAGGATTTTGAACAATATTGACTAATGGGATTATGTATACACAACAGTTTCCCATTCACAACACCCTCCCGGGGAGTTGAATGCAAGCTCAATTTTACCTGCACCAATAACAGCTACATAATTTTATGATAGATATTAAGCTAATAGGGTATAGACCACAAAGCTGCTACCAAAAACACTTAATCTTCGAAGGAGGATATCAGACAGGCAATTAAAGAAGCAATCATCCTCCCCCAAAAATACAATTTATCATCTCTAAATGCATCTGTAAATTTACATCTGTAAATCTCTCTCTTTTGGCTTTAAGTAGGAGCTCACGAAGCATACACTTTTGTAGCATATTTTTGGTAACTTAGAGCTTTCAAATTATATATAATGTAGTATCTGGGTAAGTAATACACACAAAACAGTATCCTGATGACAACATAACAACACAAGAACATATGAAGACAAACTGTTTAGCATGCTTTAGAACTTGCTTGCATACAAAAGAATTTCTGTGTTCATATTAGACAGAAGGGGTATAGAGAAAGAGGTCCTAAAACTGAGTATTTCTCCTTCCCAATTTCTCCTTTTTTTAATGTATGAACTTTGAACCTAACCACAACAAGTATACATGCTTTCAAGCTTTTTAAGAAAAAAAAAACAAAACAAAACAACAAATTTGGGGGTAAAACAGCTGCAGTTCTAGACAGGAGAAACTGTGTTTTAGCAAACGGAAAAACTTATTCCTGCACCTCGTAAAGAATAAATACAGCTATGAATACAGAATAAACATCCTTGATTGTAATAATAAGGAAACTATAATGTAGACACGCAGCTATTGTTTGAAGTAAAGCGCATCCAAAGCCTTCACAATGACAGCTCCAGCCACTCTGCCATGCTTCAAGAGGCCATGCACAGCCTCACAGACTGCAAGGACAATATCAGCAAGCAAAGGGATGGCCACGTAACCCATGTGCCTGTGGTGTAGCTTTCCATGTCAAGAAGGTGTCAGGAGGCAGCAGCAGTGGGGAGGGGAGCAGACCAGGGATTTGCAGTCAGTGCTGAGGTTCTCCCACGGGCACTATCATGGGGCAGGAAATAGCACTCCCATCAGTGGTAATTTGGAAGCTCAATCCCGACAGCAGGAAACTATCTCTAGGAATTCAACAAGTAAAATGCGGGATGTAAGTGCTAAAATAGCAGCATTCAGTTACCAGAGTGACAATGAGAACTGTGAATATTTCCTCTCTTGGGCAGGATCTGCTAACTGCTATTTGGAAAACAGCAGATTTATATGTCTTTTAATTTTTCCTTCAGAAGCAGAAGGACCTTAAGAATCTGTCCAGCAAAGGAACCAAAAATGCACTTCTGTTGCTGTCTCTCCGAGTGCCCAGGCACACGCAGCATTTTCCCTCCTCCCTGCAAGTCTCTGCAAAGGAAGAAGGCTGAACAAAGTGCCGCTATATGAGGGCCATGGCCCCCACAGCAGCAGATAAAAACCAAATTATACAAAACTTGTACTGTTTGGCTTCTGTCATCCTTTGCCTCCTCAGAGCTGAACAATAATGAGCTTGTCTAACATGGAAGAAAGAGGGGAATGGCTTTGTGCTTGGACGGGTCAGAGCAGATAGATGCATAAATAGGCTCGCCAAAAGCAGTCTGCATTGGGCTGGGAAAGGGAAGAAGCAAAAAGGTGAGAAGCTGCAGACAATGGGGCCAGAGGAAGAGCACAAGCCTCCCTGTTCGGGCAAAACTTTCATGTGGTTCCCTCTCAAAACTTTCATGTGGTTCCCTCTGGCAAATCTCAGGAAGGATTCAACCAAATGAAAGCTCATTTGGTAGTTAGTTACACAGAAGTCAAAGGTAAGTTTGCCTTAGTGCTTCCCCTGAAAGTGAAATCAGCTATACTTTGTATAAAAGAGGAGCTTTTTTCTTTCTTTCGATTAAACAAATGAATTCTCCTCCCCAGACCACACAAACAGAAACCACTACTTCCTCAGTCAATGCATGTTCATGACTAAAAACAGCCCAGGACAAGGGTAAAACCACGCCGAGTATGATATTACACCTCTGTGTTGACCGAGATCACAAACTGCCATCAACATGTGACACATAACTTTGAAATTCTGGTTTTCCTGTTTCACCTTTTCCACTAAACAGACAGGAAAGATGTCTGTTAATGTGAATAACTGAATAATAATAATAAAAAATAATCAATTTGCAGAATTTACCACATAACAAAATGAAAATTTAGAAAGGCCGCAACTGACCAGTAGAAAGAAAACAGATCCCAGTGCTTTGATTCAACAAGTAATAAAAATGTTTTTCCTACAAAATGTCTTTAAAACCCCCAGTGGAAAGAGGGAAGTCAGTAATTTCTAGTGGAAATGGCTAGGGGAAAGGCATCTGAATTCATAGGGTCAAACAAAACATGTACTAACCCAAGTGTGAAGGAAGGCTGTGAGATATTTGAGTTAGCTCAATATGAATTCCCTGAAGGTATTTAAAAGATGTGTAGATGTGGTGCTTAGGGACACAGCTTAGTAGTGGACTTGGCAGTGCTGGTTTAACAGTTGGACTTGATGATCTTAGAGGTCTTGTCCAACCTAAATGAGGCTATACTTCTATGAATCCCTTTATTCCAGAGCAGGGAACTGAGACTCTGTGGGCATAACTCCACTGTGTTTGATGCTGGCTCAAAAGCCTGCTTTTGAAGCAAGTCTCCTGACCATGTCTGCTTACAACATGCTGCTCTCTGCAGCATGGAGCAGCCCTGGAGCAGGAAGATTTCCCCTCCAACAGCAGAAAACCCGGTGACACGCTGTAGGAGCACAGCACCTGTCTTCCAACTACTGCTGAGTGTTCAGTCCACAGGTCCAGGTGAGACCTGGTCTGAAGGTGTGACCCAGTAATTAAACCAGAGGTGTGCTGTTAACTTCTGTAAAAAGTTAACTTCTGTAAAAGCAGAACCACAATCTCAGTCCACACCACCACCACCTGCTCTCCAGAAAAACGCCAGGGAGGACAAGTATACAAATGAGAGCAGGTCTGGACAGTAGGGTAAGCAAAATCTGTGAAAACTCACAAAGAAAAAGCAAATGCTGTCTTTTCAAAGTGAGATTTTCAAAGAAGCTCAGAGACTTCATCAAAATTCATGCTTCAGAGGTTCTTCGAAAATCCCAGCTTGAACTGCTCTACTGCTCCGCTCTCTTCTGCTGGAATAACACAAGACAGACACCTAATTCAGAACAAACACCATGGAAGTGAAGTCAAGTCTTCATTACCATAACCCCACATCTTGGAAAAGTGGATGCAAGGGTTGAGAGCCTCTCAAAAGTTCCGTTTCTTCTAATATATGTAAATGACACACACATAAAAAAATCCTACCTCAGATAAGACCATGTTGAAATATTCCTGGGGATTCATAGAAAACAGAGAGCTGCAACAACTGCAAGATAGCTGCCAGTTACACAAAAGATGGTGCCACCCTCAGTTCTTGATATCACATTCATTTATCCAGTAAGATATTCAGATATGCAATCACTTGACAGGTTGGAAATATTACCACTGCACTTAAAATAGAAAAGACAGGACTAATCCTGTTCTCATTTGTACCTGAGCAACCCTACAATTAATTCAGAGCCCATTTGTTTTCAGATGCCTCTGATCTTTGCAAACACGCAGTGGCTCACAAGGGCTTTTTCACGTCAGCCTCTGTGCTCACCACCACCCCCCCCATCCTCCTCAACAGAGTGAATTCCAGTTACAACCCACACCCTTCTTCAGTGCCCTATTGCACAAAACAGGCCATGGGTTTGGGGCTTAGGTCCTATGGGATATGGAGGAGTAATGGCATTTTATACAGCACTGAGCATAGCATCAGTACTGCACCGTTAAAAAAATCCTCACTCCTGCTGCAAGGCTACATCTTCAGGGGAAGGAAGCCTGCAAGCTCACAAACACACTGTGAGAAAATACACATTTCCATTCACATTATCCATTCAATCTTCCCACAGAGCACAAGGATAGCAACAGAAAACACCGCCCTTTTAAAAAACCCACCTATTTAAGGGTGCTGGCAAATTCATACAATGTGCACTTTTTATTTTTAAATGCATTTGCTCAGACTCTGCTCCCTGTTACACTCTAGGACTACCTTTGACTTGAATAGCCCTACATCAATAAGGAAACTAATTAACACACAAGAAACCAATATTTATAATAATTTCTTTAAAACAAACAGAAGCAAAAAACCTTGTACAATGAAGTCTGTTCCTTAAAACAAATGTGTGCAGATACTTGCTATTTGCAAGGCTGCTCTCGAGTTCTGCAGTACCTGGAGCGCCTTCTAAAATAGAAGAGCATTCTATCTTGAGGCGAGTCATGCACACAGAAAAATACAAATTTTTCAAATAAATCTCAAAGGTCATGATGGAAGTACTTGACAGTGGCACTTTGTGTTCTGCTGTAAATAATTCTGCCTATTTAAGCAACCACCTCTGAGCTGCCACTTCTTCTGAATTAGGCTGTGCTAAAAGATGGGATTTTACAAAGCAGTGAACACCACCAATTAAAAATCAAACCCAGTTTTGCTTTAAGGAAACAGCCTCATAAGATCAAGGAGGTTCCTAAGATACACAGTGGGTTGAAGACAGGAGGTTATGTGAACTCCATTTTCAAAAACACAAACACAACCCTTGGTGCTTTACAGACCAAGCTTCCAAGAGTATTAATAGCATCCAGAGAGCTTTCCACACCTTTTTACATAACATGAAGCAGCACCTGTGCAATTCACCTACCTCAGCGATTAAACTGTACTTTGCACTGTAGTATCTGAAAGCTGTTTTTCCTCTCTTCCTATTATCCAAAAAAATCTCCATGTCCTACATTAGGAAACAATATAATTCAAGTAAATTCAGAGAACTACGAAGTTTGCCTGTAACTTCCAGGCCTGTTCAACTGTACACACACCCCAGGTATCAAGATGGGAGTCTTCATTTTCAGGTCTGTCACCTAACAAGGACTACACTCCCTGTTGTGTGCACCCACCACACCCCATGGACACGTGGGCAATCCTTCTGTCATCTTGCATTTGTCTGGGTGTAGCTGATTGCAACCTTGACTGAAAAACAAGGAAATAAATCTCCTTTCCTGTTGGATCTGTAGGTACTAACACAAGTGCAGAAGCAACAGGAAAATAAAAGTTCTGTCTGTGACTGACAAAACACAAGCAATAAAGTTGGTGAGTTTAAAAAAAAAAGTAAGTTATTTTCAAAACACATTTCAGACCACAGCTGACATCTAGCTTCTGCTTTATGCTACATCCTTCAGACAGGCTGAGTACTGTGGGGTGGGAAGTGCAGGTTCATAGCACATGCCAATGTGAATAAGGAATAATGACAGCTTCTTGAACTGTAGGTATGGACTGCATTTGTATATACACAAAAGTGTGTATGTGATCCAAGCAGGCCTGAAGGCAAAAGTGAATATGACATTCATCTCCTGGCTCCTCCTTCTCCACCTCTACATGTGCTGGGGGTACTGGATGAAACCAGACATTCCTCCACGTGACAAAACAGTCCTCTCTGACTGCAAAAGGCACCCTAGCTCCTTGGGGCAGTGAGGGTCTGCTGTCCCCTTCTCCAGCATCATGAGCCCAAAAAACTTCAACCTCAGCAGGCCTCCCTCTGAAGTAGAGTGGCAAAGCTGTGCCGCTTGCATCCTTCAAAGGGCACACCACCTGGCTGGGGGTATAATCCACTTCTCTGCTAGCAGCTGCAGTGGGCAACAGGCTGCCCCAGTGCTGAGAATTATCTCTGTAAAAAGCAATGATAATAATATCTGACCCTTTAATTGTGATGAAATTAAAATTCATGCCAATATGCCAGCATGTACTCCTCCTGTTGAAAAGGGAGACAGCTTAGTTCAGGATCTCTCACCTCCTTCTCTCCCTGTTCTGGTACATTAACCTTCGTGTGATCCAACCTGGTTGGAGAGCTCAGTCCTCTCCCTGCACTTCCACCCATGGCAGATCCACCACAAACAATGATGCTGGGAATATTGGAGGCTCCTACATGTTCCCCCATCCACTTTCCTTGCTGGGAATTACTGACCCTGTACCTGCAGTGGTTCTTTCTCCATCCTGCAATGCGAAAGCAAACAATGCCCCACAGAAGAGAGAAGACAGAGGGAAACCTGTCACCAGCCTTCCCACTCTGCAGAAGACACAAGCTCAACTCCAAGGACAGCAACAGCGCTTGTGGCTGGTACCCACTGTGGCTGCACTGGCATCACCACCACATCCCTTCTCTGTCCCTTGTGTACACAAAAAAATCTGCAGGTATGGCCTGCACAGTCATGGTGAAGCCACAAACAGCAGACTGCACACGGATGGTTGGAAAAAAAAATGTTTACTGCAAGCAGGCTGTAAACTGAACGGTGCTACCGAGTTCTTGGTGCTCAGCATCCTGCCCAAAGTTCAAAGAAAGGGAAAATCAAACTCAAGAGCTTCATCCCTGTTTGTTTCATGCAGCTAAGTTGTGACGTGATGCAGAAAGAAGTCATCATCATGGCCCCTGACAGATTTTTCCTTTTACACAAAATCAGGGGATTTTTTTTTTAATTTGCAGGAAAATTCATGCTTCTTTTAAAAGCCTTTAAACTGATGTGCCTATGTCTGATTTGCCTTGACAGCATGTGGATTTGAAAACCTAATCATATTTACCTTGATAATGTGATTATCTCTAGGAGCACCAAAATGCAATCCATTGTTGACTGAAAAATTATGATAAACTTATCTAGCTTTCTACTTTTTAATCCCACCAATACTATACAGTAAAATCCCTGATACTGCAAAAAATTACTTATTAGCATAACATTATACACTGGTGCTTAATTTAACTGAGCAGTTTTATACATATGTAAATATACAGTTCAGGCTTTGCAGGATCCTGTGTAAGAGAGGACATACCTTCCTCTGCCATCCAAGACAAACAAGGTAAAACACATTTCAGTTGTGGTGAGTGAATCTTTCCTCAAACCTCAATCTTGAGAAAATTTTTAGCCTGATCTATAACAACACAGGGGAAACACAACTGTTTGCTAAGATGTGTTTGTCATTTATATTCATATATGAGGGAAAAGGCTATTTTTTAAAAAAATACTTCCTCTAGAAAAGAAGATAGCCTCCGCTTCACTTTTCATTCTTATCTCAATTTTCCACCATAGAAAACCTTCCTTAGGCAAACACTCTGAAATGTAGCTTCTAAGAGCAGCTTTGAAATACATAATGAGAACAGAAAAGATATTTAGCACTGATGACAGGAAAGCAGTTGCTATGAACACAACACAGTAGCCCCTGTAAAGGAACCTTACTGTTCCTAAAATACGTACCCCTCTAAAACTGCAGCCTGAAAAGCAAATGCTGAGAGTCTTAAAAGTTTCCCACTGGCACATCATGTTTTCTCCAACCCCCAGTGAAATTTTCTTCTCCTAAATGCTCCGTCGAGCTCTCTACCCTACCCTTGCAGCAAATAAAACTTCTGCTAAGCCCTTCTTATGAAAACAAATACCATTCCTTAAATTTCTCAGCATGTTACTTGCAAACGACAGGCCAGCAAACAGATACTCTCCATATGCCAAATTATGTCATTTCCATTTTCTAGAACGAACACTTCTCACAGCAAACTGGCAAGGGGTTTTTTTCAGTTGGACTATGAAAGAGCCAGCTCTGTGTCTTGCTGCACCTGCTGCGTTGCTAAGCCTGGTTTCTGGTGGCAGCCCCCCAGTCGTCCATAGCAATTCTGAGTCCAGAAAAGAGAGTCTGTCACTTGTACATCCTCAAATGTTCAGGGGTGAATTCTGTGGGTATTTGCATGTGGATTTCTGTAGACACCAGCTTTTCCTATTTGCAAATAGAATCTGATTTCCCACAGTTCTCATGGGACAAGCTGGTGCCTACAGCGTACAGAAGTCCCAACATATAAAGCCAAACTCCTGCATTTTTAGGTTAAATTACGAAGATGAGTCTTTATGTTTGTGTAGTGGAAAACTTGTCTGAGAGACTACAAGTAACTGAAAACAGAGGGAGACTTTTTTTAAAAAAAATAAAGATTCGGCCCTGCTTCTCATCTTGACCTTCCATCATACTCACTGCTCTGTGGAGCCTCTGGACAGCCCACCTGGTATCTACTTCTTTGAAATGAGGAAGCCACAGAACTGCTAGAGGGCTGGGGGTTTTTCTTTCCTTTCAGGGAGCACGCTTGGGAAACTCATATTTGTGTTTTAGGTGTTTTGAACTGTTCCAAGCCAAGCTCTATTCTCTGCCAGAAGAGTTCTTGAAGTCATAATAACTACAGATTAAAGCATACTTCCTATCCAAAAGCTGTCATCAAACTACGATCTGTCATTATCCTATCTATCTACCATCAAACTATGTTTTTGAGATGGTCTGTAGGGCTGGTGACTCACATGGTTGCTACCCATCTTCAGCATTTCAAAATGCTTGCAACACTATTATCATGGAGAGGAAAGCTGTGTAGCAGACTCCTAAGGAAAAGGGCCAGTCTGGCTGCCTGCACAGGAGCTTTGCTGGTAAAGAGTGAAGAGAAAGATCAAGTAATAGAAATGCACCAACCACACAAGCAAACCTGCTAAAGTGTCTCGTTCCTTCCACTCTCCCGACAACTTATGAGGGGTCACAGCACACCAGCCAAGCACCTGTATGCTGTAACCACGGGACCTCCACAGCAGGTTGGACCTAGCAAGCTTTGAATTGCTGGCCAGCAAATGCAGCCAACACAAACAGGACTTTTCATGTGTTACCAGCTCAGGTTTTCTCACAGGAGTTAATGTGCACTCCCCCAGGCAGACCCCTCTCACCCATCCGGCTCCGATGTTGTCTCACTCTGAAACCTGCAGAGTCCTGAGGCTTTGGCAGACACAGCTCCCTTGTAGGATCTATCCCTCTGTGAAGGTGTCTAATTAATTCCCTAGTACTCAGGAACACTATGTTCTGTCCCACTGTTCTACTCTTCAGAATTGACAGCAAGGGTTTTTTTTCCTTGTTTGATGAATATTACCTTTTTATCTGACAGAGATGCTTGCTAAATAATACCATAAGAGCCTAAAATATGCCAGAGCAAATTTCTGGGGGATTTGTTTTTAAAAGCTCGGAGTAGTAAGGTAACAGAGGTGATGCATCTATGCTGTTCATCATACTGCAGTGACTTTTGAACCACTGGTCAACATCAACTAATATCTGGAAGATGACCCCATTTCCACAAGTTTCAAAGGAAGCAACAGGAGACACAAGCCTGTGCCCTGAACAAGAGAAAAGGCTGGCAGAGACCAAGGGTGGTGGATGCCAGTCCATGCAATGTGGGGCTGGCCATGCTCAGCATGCACACAGCTCAGAAAACCCACTAGTAGTCAGAGACTGCTCCTGCATAGCTCTAAGTGACCATGAATACCCAGCCTCTCAGTGTGCTCATGCTAAAGGATGTGAGTGTGCTCAGTGTCCCTTACAGAGCTCATGGAGGAGCTTGTATGCTGTGTGCTACTACTGAAACAGCCCTTATTACCTGAGCCTGAACCCTGTTGTTGAACATTCCCCCTTCAGGCTGGCACAGGATGGTCATTTAGCCTCCTGAAGTGACAGCCGAAGTCAATAAGCATCCCCTGCTTTAGAGGCAGCAGCTATCAGCGGTATACAAGGTCACACACCTATGAAAAGACTTAGTTCAGCATGTGCACTTCCCATTCACTTCTCAGACCATTAAATCGCTGTTTTCATGCTACGCTTGTATACATCATTTTGAAATTCAGGCTGCCTGAAGGGCTTTAGGTTCAGTGAATGGAGAGTGTCCATCACACACAAAAGATTCGGTGTGCTTCCAGCGGCTCACAAGCCAACTCCTGATGCTGGGATGACCCCATGGCGTGGACAATGCCCCCAGCTCTTTGTTCTGCTCCCCTTTCAGGACTCTGCCTGTAAGACACTTGTTTCTGAGAGACTTTTCTTTTGTCTCTGGCATGTTCATTTTGGAGGCATCTCCTGTGGTGGGCTGAGACTGCACTGCCTGCCTGGCCAAGGCCATGGAGAACAGGGTTTTGACCTCTCAGCCTTCCACAACAAATCCTAAATGGTGGGATTCAACTCCTGAAGGTTTCCTCCAGCACTAAAAAGTCAAGGAACTTTTCAAGCCCTACAAAAACCAGACAAGTGAACTATTCCAGCATCCCCCTTCATTACATATTTCCAGAATATAAATACTGAGGCCATATGCAGCTCTGTCTTTTCCAATAGATAGAAATAAATTGAATCTTCACAAGCTTTACTAGTCATAAAATTATTCTAGAATTACTCAGGAAATGAGATTTATTGTAGGTAAATAAATTCTGAAGAAAAATCTATTTGACCCTGATAACTTCAATGTCCTTTTGAGTGGACCTCTCCCCAGCAATTACTCAGCAGATATTCTCTCCTTCCCTCCCAGCAACCACTGCTCCCAGAAGGAATTCTTCTGCCCATTTGCATTTAAACCTAACACAGTGACACAGACAATGAACTGTAAGCAAAGACTCCAAATCCAATCACCAATTTGCTTCCTTAGCAAAACAGAAGAAAAAAAAAACCCACAACAAAAAAACAAAACCAGAAAACCAAAACAAACAACCCAAAAAAAGCATGCACTTGTTTCTAACCACCTGGCCTGCTGGAAAAGGAAACTTCACATACAGAAACAGCAGTACTTTCCCCAAAGAAAACTATGGCAACAAGAATTCTAGGCATACACAAAAACAAGTACCTGGGACCATCACATCAGAGGATGTGAAATGATTTTAAAGCAGTGTTGCTGAAACCTTGCTTCAGAGAGGTCCTGGTTAATTTAAGGTGAAGCTATGGAAATGAATTATAATTTGACATGAAAGAAACCCTGGCAGAACCTGGCCCTAGTTTCTAGTAACCTTGTGTCCTCATCCACCCATTCACCACAAACTGAAACAAACTCCTTCTGGAGGAGACAGGAGCCTTTGGCACCAACAAGCTGACTTCTGAACAAACCTTTTTTTTTGCCATTTACATATAATTACACACTAGCCTCTGAGCAGCTAGAAGCTCCATGTTCTTTTTTCGTATGGTTTGTTTCTTGTAAATACACATAGAGCACAAACCCAAACCACACTAATGATAACCTTGTTAAATATAAACTAGTATGCAATTATACAAACTGCTAACACAAACAAAAAAGCCAGGAAACTCTGATTATATGTTCACAATGGTTTCTGAAAACTAAAGAAAAATAACAACATAAGACAGCCTGTCTTGCCTGATACTGTAACAGAAAAAGATTTTACATTGTATCCTACCTGCCTCAACACAGAAGACTAGTCTGTCAAACCACACAATCAATTTCAAGCTCACTGCAAGGAGAGCAGAAGGGTGTGAGGAAAGGCAGCAGGTGCACACACAAACTACCAAAAACAAATCTCTGATTTTTCTCTCCGCATCATCCTTCAGGTGAGCTGATCCCTGTTTCTGGGCAGTTGCTATGACTTCCACCCTGTTGCCCTGAGAAGGGCTGGCAGTGTGCTGGGAATTTGGCTTCTTCCTCTCCATTAAGAGAGCAGTAGCAGGTCTGCTCGAACCCTCTGTTCTTGGGCTTGCACCAGCCCGGTGCACGCCTGTGATTTATCTTCTATGTAGCCAAGAGTGAACCCAGCAATTGGAGCCTCTACCACATCTTTTAATTAAGATGATGAGAAGCTAACACTCTGTACAACCTCCATAGTCTGCAGCTGTCCATCCTGATGTTTAAAAACATATAGCTTTTCCAGAACAGAAAGAAATCTATTGAAGGCAGGCCAAAGTCTGCCCTGGGCTGCACACGTGCAGGGTCACAACAGCCAGTAAAGGCAGGGACATTAGCCAGAGCCCTCCTGCACCAGTGTTAGCTGTAAGCAAGTGCTACAATGGAAAGCCTCACACTTGTCAATGGAGTAATGCAAGATCTCCGCCACAGTTAAATCTAGCTCTCAAGAAAACCAAAGAGCATGAGAAAATGACCACTTTCCTTATATCCTACATCACAATAAAATATTCAGCACAAACAATGGCCCCTATAGGAGTGGAGGAGCATCCTGACAAGGTCTCCTTAGGTGATTTCCCTTGCCATGGACTTGGGCTATCCATTCAGTCTGTTTGCATGTAAGCAGCACAGATAAACTTGTAAGATGTTGAACTTCTAGGCTGTACACATGAACAGTAATTACCTTTCCCTCTTAAAGTGCAAACTGTTCTCATGTAACAGGAAAAAAAAAAAAAAAGAAGGTATCAGTTGTGGAAGAAAACATTCAGAGTAGCAAACAGGGGCAAGGGTAAATAATAACTTGATCACTCCTTGAGCTGAGCACAGGATCAAAGCTTGCAAGCACGAAAAACCAAAGAGGATCCTTGGGAATCTAGAAAGGTAACCTGTAGGAATCCTGCATCAATAATAAACTCACTAACTAGAAGGCTAAGCAGAATACAGCCTCTTGAACACTAAGAGGGTACTGCCATGTGCAGTATCACCAAGAAGTAAAATCTTCAAGAGTAGAAAATCAATCCCCAAATCATGGTCTCTGGGTCACTTTGCACTCACAAGGCTGAGGGCAGAACCATGTCAGACCAAAATGCATGAGTGTGTGTGATATCACTGTGCTGTTGATACACAGCACAACTAGAGGGTTGTCACTGCAGAAAATGTTTTGAGAGACACATGACTAGGAGAAGAAGGGTGGTTGCCCACCAGCAGGCATTTAATGTGGGGCTCCCTAGCACAGCATCTGAAAAGCCACCAATAAAATCCAGATGGAAGGGGCAAAACCCAACCAACAGCGGGGCATGCAGCTCAGACAACTTTCTCCTGGAATACCTCCAATTTCTCCAAGCTGCTTAGTTTTGAAAGGGACTTTTCTACAGCGATCTATGCTCAATTACCCTTATAAACCCTTGCAATAACATGTGACTCAAAGTTTACCTATTTGTCCAAGGGAAGAACAAGAAGGGAGTGTGGCAAATGGGGAATGTGGGAGTGGCAGCCGATGTGGGCTTAGGGAACACAGTCATTTCCTCCAGCTTCTTCTCTGCTTCTTCCCCCCCCTCCCGTCTTTGATATCTAATTATGTTATTGAGGAAGTGAAGGAAGGTGATTTTGTACCCGTGGAGCAATTAATCCACATGCATTTGCACATTTTGTCATGATTGCACCTTCTTAGCCAAAAATCTCATCTTTTCAAGCCAGTGAGGTTATTCCTTCGGGAATTAAAAGGCAAAAGAGTAACCAGTGGCAGTAAGCAGCCCATAAAAACATGAAGTGCTTGTAGATAAAGAGCTTATTTGGGGTGGTAGCAAGACCCTGCTTAAACCATGCGCTCGCACAGTAATCCGTGGATGTCGGTGCAATGATTTCCTTTCCCCGTGTGGGCTACAGACCTGACTACGGCGCAGTTGGCTCAGGGCTGTTTCCCAGCCTGCTGCCTTTACAAGACAGGTAGCACGGCGGGCTGAATCCGCCACCAGCCATAAGAACAGGGTGACAACCGCTCCGCAGCTGGGCTGGGCTGCAGCGGGGCACGGTGGCTGTGCAGCCTCACGCCCGCACTGCTGAGCAAGAGAGAAACTTTCAGCCACTTGCGCCCAGGCGGGAACGGTCCAGGCTGGTGCGACCCGGGAGGCTCGGGCACATCCGCCGACCCGCCCCTGCACCCTCGAAGATCGCTGCCGCTGCTCCCCCGGCCCCGCGGAGCGAGCCTCCCGCACGGAGGCTATCGGGCCTCCATCCCCACCGCTTCCCCCGGCGGCCGTGCAAGTCCTTCCCGAGCGGCGAGCCCATCGCCATCCCGCGTATCTCTCATCCCCGCATCCCGCGTATCTCTCTCATCCCCGCATCCCGGCATCCCTCGTCCCCGCATCCCGCGCATCTCTCATCGCCGCGGCGCAGCTTACCGGGATCGCTGCAGCTCGAAGGCGGCGGCGGAGCCGGGCTGCCCCAGCTCTCCGCTGCCGCCGGCGATGCCCTGGGGGCTGGTGCGGCCGAAGGGCGCCGGCAGCACCCCCGCCGTGAAGGAGTTGAGGCGGCCGCGGCTGCCCGCCGCCGCGGCTCCCAGGAAGGCGGCGGGCGGCACCTGCACGGCGGCGAAGGCGTCCTCCTCCTCTTCCTCGTCTTCCTCCTCCTCCGGGGGCTCTGCGGGCGCCGCCGGGGGGCTGCCCAGCCGCGGCGGCGGCGGAAGCAGCGGCGCCTGGCGGGGCCGGGCGGCGGGGCCGTCGTTGCCCGGCGGCGGGGGCCGCCCGTCGAGGGAGATGCTGGTGAGGAAGGAGAGCGCGGCCTGCCTGCGCCGGGGGTCGCTGCGCGCCGGCGGCGGCTGCAGCGGCGGCGGCGGCGCTTTCCTGGGGCAGGGCTCCGCTGGAGGCAGGGGCCCGGCGGCGGGACTGCCGGGGCTGGCGGCGGTGGCGGCCGCCGCCATTGTCGTCCGGCTCCCACTCCCCTCGGCGCTGGCCGGGCGCTGCCTCTCGCTGCCGGCCCGTCAGGCGGGCGGGCGGCGGGGCAGGGGCGCCGCGGTGCCGGCGGGGTGCATGGGGGTGGCGGGGGGTGCGCTCCGCCCGGCCGCGCCGCGCTGCCCCGGGCCCCCGCCGCCCGCCCGCTCCGTATTTATAGGTGCAGCAGCCGCACCGCCGAGCGCCCTGTGCAATAACACGGCAATCACGTGTGGGAAACGGGGCGCTGGAGGAAAACAAAAGCCCGGCCAGCAGCCCGGAGGAGGAGGAGGAGGAGGGAGGGAGAAGGGTGGGTCTCGGCGAGCTCCCTCCTTTCACCCTCTCTCTCTTTTTTTTTTTTTTTTTTTTTAATTCCCTTTCACCCCTTTCCCTCCTCCTCCTCCTCCTCTTTTTCCCTTCCTGGATGCGTGGGGGCGGGCGGGAGCCGAGGAAGGTGGAGTCTGTGCCCGTAGTACACGGCACATGGCTCTCGGAGCCCCGCACCGGCCGCACCAGACCCGGGGCTGCGGCTCGGCACGGCGGCACCGGGAGCGGCACCGGGATGCAGCCGTGCCGTGCCAAGCGGCCCGGGCGCTGCCTGCTGGTTTTCCCGGGTGGGGGCTGGTGCCCGGGGCAGGCGCTGGCGGTAGGTGCCCGACGGGCAGGGAGGATTGGGGGGGATGGGGGATGCTTTTGGCTGCCGACGGCGCGTCCCACGGTGCAGCAAGCCTGGGCTGCCCCTTCTGCCCCTGCTGCAGTCTGAGGCGTGCGAGTGCCTCTGTGTGTGCAAGTAGAATCCCACAGGTTCCCTAAGCCATTAAAGCATCTCTCTCCCCCGCCTTTTCCTCAGCCCCTTTCCAAACCCTTCCGTCTCCCCTACACCAGAGAAAGCGCAGGTAATTATTTTGCCCTCTACTACATAGCCCAAGCCCCAAATCTCTGTATTCCCTGTTATCCCCAAAGCCATGGCTGTTGTGCAGCTGACTGCAGGTCTGCACGCTGCCTCCTTCTGCAGCTGCAGCTTTGGGAAGGTGAGTGGCCAGTTTCACCTCAGCGAAACGCTTCTTCATTTCTTCATTACTTTATTTTGATCGACTCAACTGTGCTAGGAGTGTGCTTGTCCTGTGATGATAATTTCATCAACGGCTTATGTAAGGGTTGGATAACAGATACATACAAACAGCAGAACATATGGTTGTTGCAAGATAACAGCACGCACTTTTTTCGTAAAGCATTACAATGACTTTTATTACATTCCATTTACAGTTGGTAGATAATTTACAAACCACCCCAAACTGTCACAAAATATGGCAATATCCCCTACAATTTTATCAAAACCTTGCTAATTTGATTTTTTTTTTTAAAAAAGATTGAACATAAAGGAGAACCTGATCTTATTGTTGGAGGAAGCTATGGACCCAGATTTGTGTTCCTCTCAAAGCTGACTTTTTGAGCATTAAGAGACTTTAGAACTGAGCTCTGTGACTTGGATTGATCTGACACTAAGTGCCACAACCTCCAAATTTAGAGGCCAAGTCCCTGGGGTGTGCTACTTGCGTGGTAAGGACACTGGATGGGCAGCATCCTGAGCAGGAAGCAATGAGGAAGGGAATGGGAAATGATGGAGGAATGTTTTCCAGATCACATCTTCTTAGGGAGGTAATTGTTATTTTGAGACGGTCATTCTCACCAGTCAGCTCTCTTGAGCTTTACGCTGGTGCTGTCTTTCTTAACAGAAAGCGCTGGTGTGCCTGTCCCTGTGGCATGTCAAAGATGGATCATTTGGATGGGAAGTGGGAAGATCAGAGTACTAAACTCTCCTTCCCAGAGAAAAGCCCAGCTGACACATCCCATCTGCTGGAAGGATGCTCGGTACTCCTGTGGTTGCGAAGTGTTTCCTTCAAACTTCTGTTTTGGAGAGGAAGGCTGAGGAATTTCAGGCCTGCCACCATCCTTTGATGAGGCAGGCAATGCCTGTTTCTGACCAGAGGCCTTCGCCCTGCAGGGGCAACCAGTGAGATGTCAGGGCAACGACGTACTTGGTGTCCCATGGATGAGTTCCATGCTCCTTTTAAGACAGTACCGCTTTTAAAAGAATTCATGACTTTTCAGAGCAGAAGTCCTAGGCCACTGAAAAAGGTCACAGCTCTGTAGCCTGATAGTTGGTACATTCACTGAATGCTGACCTCTGGTCCAAGGACTACTTCCAGAGGGTAAATAAATAGGTCATGAAACTCAGGCCTCCCATGTTACAGCTGATTAAGGTATACACTGGGATATTTTTTTCCTCTTGCATTTCTGAGGGGAAGCAGCAACAGTGTGTATTTTTCTCTGCAGTTCAAGAACTTTGTATGGCAACTGAGTGCTAGAGTGTGTTTTATAGATTTGACTTCTCACAAAATACAGGTCTGGGAAAGAGAACCACCACCAAAATGGCAGGTGGGGTTCCAGAGGTTGGTTTAACTTAGGATAATTTTTATGAGTGCAGAAGTGTGCACTTCTTTCACAAAATTGCTCTTGTGGTCGGATAAATCGCTCTCTGTTGGAAGCATTATTTTAAATGGAGCCACAACCTCTGTTCTAGAGCTCCTCTAGAGCTGTCCCAGAGGGAAATGTTATCCCCTCCCTTGTCCCCATGTGCATCCAAGTGCTTTTTGGCACCTGATTTTTACAAGACTATTTTTTACAGTCTCCGAGATCAGGAACACTTATATGAATGGTTGAGCCTATCAACCTCATCACATCAAAATTAGGGTGGTAGGAATAAATTGTAGATCTTTCCTGGTCTGACTCATTCAGCCGAGCTCACTTTGGCACTTTGCAAGGTGTTTGTCTCTGCTCACCAGCCTAAATACTTTCATGGGCCCAAACTGATGCCTGTGGTCTAATTGCCTCTGGGGGTACTGTGCATGTGCACAAACTGTCTTTTTCAAAAATCACATTGAAGGTTAGCTAAAACATCCCTTCTACTGCACATGAGAATAAGCCCATTTGAGAAAACCACATGCAAGAAGAAAAGCATGACTTTTTCTGTCTGAAGTGAAGCTATTTTTGATAATGAGTGGGGTACCACAGTACAAAGATAATTGGCATGTTAGAAATACAAGGTTCTCGAGAACTATTTATACATTCAGTATAAATTTAAATCAATGTGCACAACACAGGGTGAATTTTTTTCCCAGTTACTTATGTTGTCTTAATCTGTGCTTAGCAAAACTATAGGTGATTACAATGTGCTATGGTAGTCCTGTCTGCTGAAAGATAAGTGGAAATGTTAAACAAATTGACTTTGCTGGTTGAAACTTTTTTGTTTGATGGGGAAGCAGTGGTTGACTAAAGGAAATAGCAAAGTTGAAAGGAAAACGAAAAAGCCACATTCTGGAAGCTTGCTTCTGTGACTGTTTTTCCAATCACTTCCCTCCCGAGTTCTCTTCCAACAAACCAGTTCTACCCAAGTGCAAGCAAATGTTTTTATTTCAGAGGCCACAGGCTTATGTAAGCAGTTGGATGACAAATGGTAATGGGAGTGATAGAGCATGATGGCTTTTTCACCCAGTACACCAAGAGCTGCAAGAGAGGCTCGTCAGTTGTGGGTGTTCAGAGGCAGCATGGAGTTTGGGGGGGGCTGTTAACACAGGTGATGGAAAGGCTGTCTTTAAAGAGATTGAAGAGGGTGGAGGGAGTTTGGACAAAAATGAAAGCTCAGCAATTTAACAGTCTCAGGAATGGGACTGGAGAAATGGTGCCTCTGCATACCTGCCTTCAGAGGAAAGTTAAGTCAAGTGTGGAATTCTTGTGTTGTATTGGGTTTACTTTAGCTAGTGTAGGGGCAATCCTGCTGCAAGGCAAGCATGCAGCCTGCAAGACATGAAGAGCCAGCCCCAAAGGCTACAGGCTTTGAGGTAAAGCTGGGCTCCTGAGCGGCTTGTCAAGTCAAGCTTAAAAATATCTTTTCAGGTGAACTGAAAACTTCACCCAGCATTTGAGTTATAGGCGAGATCTGTGTTACACTGAGAGTTAACTCTGCGGGAATAACCAGTCCTGAGTCACCAGTGTGAGTCACTAGGCTAGTTCTTGAGTGGCCTCAGCACAGTATATGCCTGCTTTGGTGACAAAAACAAGTTTCTTATTGTCACTGGTACTTGTTAGAGCTGCAGGACCGAGGCAGCTAAGGGAAGAAAAAGTAATGGAATTGTTTTTTGTAATTCTGGGGAGCTTGATTCTGACTGTCACGATCAGTCAGGTAACACTGTTATGCAAAGCTCATCAAAGATGTAGTATGGAGATAATGCTTCTGTGCTCCTGTAGGTGAGAACAGAGATCAGTATTACTGGTGGTCTTAGATATCACTATCAGATCCCCACAGTCATGCAGAGTTCCCATAGCCTGTGAGCGCTCTACATTTGCTGTGCAAGACTTGAGAGAAACAAGAAATGTGCAATCTTTATAAACGCTTTTTTTCTTTCTGTTGCAGAAAAGGATTGCACTTCAAAAGAGGAAAGCAGATGTAAGATTGCAGAAAGATTTGGAATATGAATTTAATAATCCTGCTTAGAAGGAGTGTCTGGCAGAAAAAAAGTTGGGGGAGTTTGAACACATTTCACTGGAAGCCATAGTTAAGAATGGAAATTGGATAAAGACAGTACAAATTCTTTACAAAAGACTAATACTGCATCTGGATAGCAAGGCCTGTTTTGGTGCCAGGCCCAAACCTTCAGTCTGTTGTAAATTTAGACTGATTCTCAGAAATGCGAAGTACTTGTGCTTCCCACTGGTGATTTTCATGAGCTTTGAAATGTAGAAGTTTGACACTAAGAAGAGTGTCACCTTGTTGAAAAAGTAGCATTCCTTGGATAGGTGTAGGTCCACGCTTGGCTCTCTATTAAGAACCTAACTTTGCTTGCATTGTTCCAGAGTGCCAGGTGTGAACATTGCCAAGTTAACATAAACCCAAGTTCATATACAGCAGTGGGAAAGTGGGAGAGATCTGTGACCACCTAACATCGTGTTTGAAGTAGTGTGTGTGAGTGCAGGGCAGGACGTGCAGAAGCAGGTGCCCTCAGTGAAGATGAAACAGTGTCTCTGCAAATCAGCTGAGGTGTGAATGGTCAGGACACCCAACCTGCCAATTATTTTGGATGCCAGAGGTGCGGCATGTGTGGTGTTTGTGTTTGTGTTGAAGGGTTCCTGAGATCATCAGTGAGCTAGTAGTGCACATATGGGTGGTAGAGCCAATTTAATACTTGTTTGTCTCTTGAAGAATTTAGGGCAGTCTAGTTGAGTCAAAACTGGCCTCTGTATCATTACTCCAACTTATTGTACCTTTATTAAGAATACTTAATATTTTCCATTGCTAGATCCATGCAAGATCCGATTCCAGCCAAGCATTTCTTGGAAAACTTTGGTCAAAATGGATATGCAAGCTCCAAGGGCAAGACCAAGAAAAACACATCACTTCGCCCACATTAGAAATTCTTTTCGCCTCTCCTTTGAAATACCCGAGCATCCCTGCACTGAGATAAGAATTCAGGAGACGGGCTTCTGTCTCTGAGATGGGGCTGGGGAAGGAGGACGGGATGTCCTTCTTGTCAAAATCCACCCACCTTTGTCCAGTTTTAAGCCTTTTGAATCATAGCTTGCATATGCTAGTTAGGGACTTATTTCTGCCTAGCAGCTAAAACTGACAGTGAGGATATATCTTCATGGAGCGAACTTCAGGCTTCCACCTTTGCTGAATGGGCTGAGCACATGCAGTCCCCAAACCTACAGGATCACTGAGAGGGATGTTCCCAGCTGCTCTGTGGCACGCTGGAGGCAGCTCCTGGACCATGGGTGGAGAGTGGACAAGCAGAGTGGAGGAGGGAGGAATTGCAGGAGGAAAAAATACCATTCTCGGGTCCAATGCGTACACATGGTGGGGGGACTGAGGGCTCACACATCCAGCATAAGTTCCTCCTCCCTTTTTTTGCATGCTTGAATTTTTTAAGTTTCTTATTCAGCTTAAGCTGACTTTGAGGTTTTTTGTTGTTGCTGCTGTTATTTTTTCACTCTGTGTACTATTGGATCCCTTAAAGATCCCCAGGAGCTACATTTTACTGGGTGCTGCTAAAATGCTCTTCTGTGCCTCTGTGAACTTACAGGACAACTAGACAAAACAAGGAAGGTGGTCATGTCGGAACTGCAACTGGAATGTGGCTGTTGCTGGCTCCTACTGGAGTGATTAAATGGGAACAGGGCCACATAGCTCCTCCCTCCCTTGAAAAACAAAAACTGTGGGCACTTGTACAGAAAACAACCCCTGCCTCTGTTTGTCCTTGTCTTGCTGCAGTTTTCTTCTTCGAAACCGAAGTTTGGGTTTGTTTGGGTTTTTTTCAGTGTCATAATAAATTAATATAGGGGTGAGGTTCAAAATGGAGTCATCTTAATCGAAACAAGGAATGGGCAAGTCTACTGTCTACCTGGAAATCTCTTTAGGCAGTGGTGTAAATAAAAAGCAACTTGTAACTGCAATAGAACAGAATGACTGGTTGTTAAAAAGAGCTGTTTTAAGGTTTTCATTAAGTGACAGCTATGATTTATCCTGTTCTTTACCATTTTGAGGCAGTTTGTAATCAAGTACAGAATCACTGGACATTAAGATTTCAGAGGGAAGCCTGGAAGAACATCTGTCTTCGTCACAGTGTCTGTTAATTTTTAATCACCTCGGGATAATTTTAAAACAGGCTGCAGGTTTCTGGAACATTCATGTAGACAAGTCCTTCAGTTTGCTTGCTGTTGAGGGTAAGAAAACCCTGCAGTTCACAGGACAATGAGACCAAGGAGCTGGATGAGAAAGTAAATGCTGTTGACACCTACTCAGACACGGTCTTCAATGAATAAAAACCTTAAATAAATAGAATCTGAAGTTCCCAGAGGGATGTGCTGGTGGAGTGTTTCAGAGACTCTCCTACGAGTTCAGCTTGACTGGAAATGTTTAATACCCAAGAAAAAAGAAAAGAAAATTTCAAAGAAATTTTTTTCCCCCTTGAAAATATTAAATTCAGGGAGTGTGACTCCAAGGGGAACGAAGGAAGCAAATGGAAAACTGGTGGCAGGAGCTGCATTTTTGCATTCAGCAAAATGGCATATTCTGGTCTGTGTGCAACATGATATCCTCTAAGCACCACACTTGGTTAACTCCAGAATTTCAGGGAAGGTTTCAGAGCCATTTTAACTAGGGAGATCCTCAGTGGGTAGTGCTTATTTCAGGCTGGTGTGGAAAGTCAGCAACCCTAAGGGAGAAATAAAACCTGTGCCTGCATCATTGTGTCCTGTCACCTTGGACCATCTGCACAGGAGTTCAAGGATGCTGCAGCCATTTTACTTTGCCCCCAGGATGGGGCACAGGTCCTGCCTGGATCACCTGAGCAATACTCCCAGATAAACCAGTCACTGGCAAATTTCCAACATGATAAAACCCAGCCAGGTCAGCTCTGCCTCTGTCCCAGAGTGACCAGAGAAGCTGGCACAAGTGACTGGGTGACCAGAGAAGCTGGCACAAGTGACTGGACTCCTGAGAAGGAAGGTGAAATGGCAATGACCTTGGTGGTGGGGTGATATGGTTCCAGCCTCAGCTGCGGACTGGGTGGGAGGAGGATGGTGGGCAGCTTCTCTCCTCCAAAACCTCTGAGATGCCAAAGGCTGTGCACCTCCAATGCCAGCATGTGCTTGGGCGGTGTTCTCATCACAGCTAGGTCAAGTCGCAGCCTTCCCACCACAGCCCTCTGGAAGTCTTTCACTGCTCCCTGCAGCCCTGGGCCGCCACTGTGGTGCTCATGGGCGGCCACTGCCTGCACTTCCTAAATCCTCCTGCTTGCCTTCACGTTGCAAGGGACTCCAGCCACCCACTTGAGGAACAGCAAATTTACCTGCAGAGGAATGGCCACAGGTGCCCAAATCCTGCACTGGGGTCTGCCAGGACAGTCTGCCTGTGGGGTGGGGATGGCTTGCTGCCACTGCAGGGGAAAACAGCAGCTCAACCCTACCCCAAATAATCACAACTTGCCACATGCAAGTTTTACATAATCTGATAGTAATTAAAGCTGCTAAAAATTGGTCTAAACAGGATACATTTTTCCTCTGAGTGTTTTGGCAGGAAAGATTTGTAAGCAACAAATGAAAATAACATAAATAGAAAGGCAATCCCCTGGCAAGACAAATCCAAAGTCTTCTGCTGTCTCTGCTCAAACTGACTAGCACTTTGATGTAATAATCTTCATGTTGAGATCAATGAGGCTGTTAAATAAATGAAGTCTTCAAGTGTAGAAGAAAGTAAGGGAAGAGGGAAGGCATTCATATTGAAAGACTAAAATTCAAGCTTCCTTGAGCCCCAAGGAAAGGATAAATCCATTAAGTTGTGAAGAAATAAGAGCTGGAAAGAGTCTGTCAGATCGATTCTAAAACTTATGACAAAATAAACTTATTTAGGGGGCAGAAAGCAAACGGAAAGAAATGGTAATGTATCAGGAGAGTACGGCTCTCCTAGTATGCTTATTGGTATATACTTGGTGCATCTGCAGGTGTCTCTGCTGGAATGTTTGACAGACTGGCAATTCCTTCTTCCAAAGTAAAAATGAATGGTTTAGTTCTACTCTACTGCGATGTCCTTGGAGATGGCTGGTGTTTGGTCCAGTCCCTCAGGGAAAAAAAAAAAAAAAAGAAATACAAACCAAAAAAAATTAACAAGATTTTGGTTATCTACCTATGTAAGAATGCGTGTGTGTACATATGTATATATATTTAACTTTGCCCTGTGAGGATGTAATTCCAACTAGATATAACAGGACATAATATATACCCTCCAACTAGAGCAGTAGAAGGAATACATAGCAGAATTATTCTGCTGGCTGATTTTGGAAATGTTTTAGTTGTCTCCATGATGCCAGTGTGACTGTGTTCCTATGGGAACAGGCTGCCTCAAAGCAAAAAGGTTCTGTAGCAAGAGCAAATGAATCCTGGCTAAAAACTTGGTGTTTAGCAAAAAACTAAATATTCTGTAAATATCAAGTATTCTGTAATATTCAGATTAAATTCACTCATTTTCAAAACTAATTGAAAGAGTTCTTTCCTACTCTGCCAATGAGGCAAGATGCAATCAGTTAATTCAAACCATCATTAGGACTAATTAGGACATCCTAGGTAGTAAAAGCTTGTTCACATCCTCTGTGCAACCACAGTGTTACCTCTCAGAGCTGCACCCTAATGATGCTGCCCCTTTTGAAAAGCACCCTGCTGCAGGAGTAATCCCACAGGCTTTAGTGGGACTACTGATTAAAGTACTACTAAGTACTACTTATTAAAACACTATTCTGTGTGAGGGAGCATTCTGGAGTCTGGCTTTATGTTAATGTTTGCCTTAAATGCAGATGCCTTCTGAAGAACAAGGTCGTGTGTTGTATACTGTAAGAGTTTTATGTTGCCTTAATGTTTACTTGCAGCAGGAGTAATGCTTATAGAAGAAAACTCCAAAGCTCTCTTGAATATGATAAACACATCACGTGGCAGGTGAGCAACTGGCTCACAGATTGGGCACAAAGGGTAATAGTGAGTAGGGTGACTGGTCACTAGTGGAGTTCTGCAGGTCTCCATTTTAGGGACAATTCAATATCTTCATAAATGACTGGGATGCCGGACTCAGAGGAATACTCAGTAAGTATACTGGTAATACTAAATGGGAAGGAGCTGTTGACTGCCTCAAAGGGAGAGAGGCCCTGCAGAGAGGCCTGGACAAATTAGAGGACTAGGCAATCACCAATCATATGAAGTTTAAAAAAGACAAGTGTCCGATTCTGCACCTGGGATGGGGCAACCCTGGGATGTACATTACAGAGTGGGGAACAAGAGGCGAGAGAACAGCACACAGAAAGGGACGTGGGGGTCCTGGTCTGTGGAAAGCTGAATGAGCCAGCAGTGCCCTGGCAGCCAGGAGGGCCAACTGTGTCCTGGGGGGCATCAGGCAAAGCATCGCCAACCAGTCGAGGGAAGGGATTGTCCCGCTCTGCTCTGCACTGGTGAGGCCTCACCTTGAATAGTGTGTGCAGTTTTGGGCACCACAATGTAAGAAACTTATTAAGCTCTTACAGAGTGTCCAAAGGAGGGTAACAAAGATGATGAAGACCCAAGAGGAGAAGCTATATGAGGAGCAGCTGAGATCACTTGATATGTTCAGCCTGGAGAAAAGGAGACTGAGGGGAGACCTTATTGCTGTCTACAACTTCCTTTTGAGGGGAAGAGGAGGGGCAGGCACTGATCTCTTCTCTGTGGTGACCAATAACAGGACCTGAGTTAATGGCCAGAAGTTGTGTCAGGAGAGGTTTAGGTTGGATATTAGGAAAAGTTTTTTCACCCAGAGGGTGTTTGGACACTAGAACAGGCTCCCCAGGGAAGTGGTCACAGCACCAAGCCTGTCAGAATTCAAGAAGCATTCAGACAGCACTGTCAGGTACATGGTGTAATTCTTGGGGGTGTCCTGTGCAGAGCTGGACTTTGACGATCTTTGTGGCTCCTTTTCAATTCAGGATATTCTGAAATTCTATGCTTCTATGATACGCCTTGAAAGGAAGGAATTCCAGGGAAGAAAAGCATTGATATGACCAGCTGGTCAGAGACCAGAGTGATTGCTACAGCTAGAGGAATATGTATTTGATTCTGTATTCTGAATGTTCATTCCCTGAACTGAAGCTGATCAGATATATCTGTGCTTTATTTTTAACTCCAAGCTGTTAAAATTGCCAGCAAAGTAGTTGTTATGCTTAGAAGTGATACAAAGGAGACAGAACTTCTTCACCTACAGTTCTTTGCCAGCACGTAATGAATGAATGGACTGGAAGTTATGAGGAGGCTGGATCTCAAATTTCAAAGGAAGATTGTATATTGGGGGAAATACACAGTTAAGTGGAATTCATCAAGAGTAGAGCTGTAAATGAAACCTCAAGTGTGGTCCCACTGTGTCCCATCTAGTACTATAAGTCCAGAAATATTCGTTTTCAAGTGGAAAGAAGTGAAACAAGGATGTCAGAGTTGTGTCTTCCAGTCATGGTCTTATCCATTCTGTAACCACTGCTCAAATGTCTTCTGTAGCTCTGTTCTTAGTGATGGTTCATCTCTATCTTGTCTCTGCTGACATAGTCCTGGTTTCCCTTGTTGCTGTTCTGACATCAGTACAACTTCTCTTGCGCCTTACTTGAGGTGCAGAGAGTGGCCAGGGTGAGCCATCAACATGCTAAAGGCACGGGGACCATTTGTCAATGCCATTTCCCCTGTCAGCCTTAGGGCAGATGGTGCTGAGATAGCCCTAAGAAGAACTCCTAAAGGTACCTAAGAAACCTTTATATTTAAGGCACTAGTAAAAACCTCCAAGGAAAGGTTTTGGTCGTGATACAGTAGGATTGATACTTGATGTTGAGAAACTTGAAGCTCATTTCAGGAGAGATCTGCTGCCTTCACTGCTTTATGTGGTACTGGTGTTTTGGGCCACCTTAGCTGCTCAAAAGGAGTCATGTGGTCCCACCTCCCTGTACAGTTTCACCTGAGTAATTGTTTATTTTTGGGGGTAAAAAGCATGTTTGTGAGAAAAGGAAGTGAAGAGGAACAGGCTATAGAGAAATGTTTCAAAATTGCAGAATTTCAATTACTGCTAAAATTCCTCCTTCTAATATCAAGAAACTTCCTGGTTTAAATTTCATGCTGCTCTAAACAGCAGTGACATGTTGTCACCTCTGCCTATTTCTGTTCTTAAGAAAGTACAGGAATGTTAAACTGGCTGACACATTATCAGCATTTTGTATATAAATATAATATCTGATACTACGTCATGAAGCATGTTGTGCCCTTGGAAACAACAATTTGCAATTTCTGTCTTTAGAACAACACTTACAGCTCACAGGAGAGCCACACAATGAAAACATGGGTGTGTTAATCCTTTGTAGGCTCACTAAGATGTGAATTTGTTTGAATAGCTATCTGCTGGTCATGAGTCTTCAGTATTTCTTTGCCAACCAGAACAAGATGGGTGAGGGACATGTTGTTTTTATTGCTCCGTACAAAGCATACCTGGACTGCAGGGAGAAGCAGGAGGATGATGGCCCATTAAGGTAAGAAGAAGGCAAATGCAGGTAGGGTCATTCATCCCTGAACTTCAGATGCTTAAATTTAATGTGCAATTTTTTCTGAAATGGACATTTTAAAAGCCAAGTAATTTTAGTCCAAATCTGTGGCTCTCTAGGGAAATACATTACAGAGCATTATAAGTGACTCCCATGAAACATCATTTTAATTGTGCCTGAATCTGTACAGTTTTGCCCCAGTTCAGAGCCAGAGGACAGCAGGCAGTGAGACAGGACACTGTAGTGCTCAGTGCCAAACACACTGAGAGCCAAAGCCCTGAAAGCAGCAAATCACATTCATGGGGGATCTTTCTTTTCCCTCTCTGCTTTGAATATTCCCTTACAAGCGTTACGAAATATAAATGCAAAAGCCTTGTGGGGGTGAAACCTAGAAAGAGCAAGTCCTCGTGTGAAACCTGCCAGCCCATTTTCAGGATAAACCCTGTTTTGTGCCAGAGTGCCCCCTTTTGAATAGGGAGTTTTGTCTCCCCAAACAACAGCAAGTGGGTCATCAGCACTGCCCCGAGGATCAGTGTTTTCAGAAGGGAGGAGTTGCGCAGGTGAAGAAAAATGGTTTGCAAGAGAAATAGGACTGATTGTTCCCATGAATGCATTGGGATGGTGCTCTGACAAACCCTCTTGGCATGGGGTTTGCTGGTTTTCCACCACCATGTGAACAAAGTGCCTTTCCCATGTTCATGAATGGGGTACCTGATCTGTGCAGTGCTCCTCGCTCAGCCCTCTGCCTTCCTGCAGCATCTCCTCTGGAAGCAGAGCGGCACTTGGATAACAGCAGATGATTTCAATAGGCTGTTCAAAGTCCATCAAAGCAATCTTTTAACACAGTGTGACCAACTTAAAGCTTATTTTTCTTTTCCATTATCTGTGTGAGGAAGACAGCACATCCATCAGATGTAGGACATGGCAACACTTTGTCTTGTGCTGGAGCACGGATTCTTCTTCAGGACAGACTGCCAGAGGAGCATATTCTTTGCCCTCACTCTTCCTGACCAGGACTGATAGAGCTGTTTTTCTAGTGAATTTCCAGCTAGGCTATTAAAATAAACTTCTCCCTGAAAGCTTTTGCCTTGAAGCAGCCTTTGTTCTATAACTCTCTATGCTGTTGAATGGGGCTCTCCTCTCCCAGGCAATCCCCTATGCAGCTGAAATTAACTTCTATGCAATCCTAGAGAGCACTAATATCTGACTTCAGTCACACAAAGATATAATCTTAAGGACTTAGAGGCATCCTGCTCCTGTGATAGTCATCTGAATGCCACCCATCAGGTGTATAACAACCTGAAGTGAACTGGATGTTGTACTGTGCTTCACACATATTTTGTCATTATGTTACTAGGCAAGAGTGTTGGGTTTTGTCTGTTTTTGTTTTATTTTGTTTGTGTTTTAATCATCACTATTTGCACCCAAATTCTAAAGTCCATAGTTGGGGTACCTACAGTCAAATTTTCTTTAACTTTTGTTGAGGGGAGAAAATAAAGTCATGGCCTTATGATCTGTATATAAGCAAACAATCTGTTGTGGCAAACTCACAGGGGGAGGGGGATAAAAAAATACCATGATTCAAGGCAACAATATCCTCAACCTGAGATCATCGTTTTTACAATGGCAGGGGGTAACAGCTGCCTGTTCATCAGAGGATTATATCTTCCCGCTGTTACTGTTGTGACCCTAAATAAAACCTCTAATGCCAGCACAGCAGCATGGCCAGAGGACAGTGATGGCAGGAATAAATCGCTCCCTTCTGCTTTGGGGAGGTTTCTGTGCACAGCCAATTTTCTGTTGTCTTTCTGGAGCCTTAACTGATTTATTTTTCCCATTAGGTCCAGAACTTGGAGATCCAAATAATCTCCCTCCTACCACAGATTCCTTTCTAAAATCATAGGTCCCCATCCTGCTGAAAATGTAATTGAAAGGCATATACAAATGCAGTGTTTAATTCCAAGGTTTTCCTGTATTTTGATTAAAAACCTCCTGGATTCTAAAGCTTAGGTTGTGCTAGATATAAAAACACATGTTCATCCAAGAGCACAACATGAATGAATACGAGCATTAAATTCTGCTGACCATTCACTTGAAATTTTTTCCGCCGCATGTGATTCCAGGACAAATATTGATTGAATAACCTCTGTGTGTGTGTGAAGTGTGGTCTAACGCCCAGAGCGACCTTTCTCTTCCGTGCCTAATCACCAGCGATAGCTGTAAGCTTCCTTTTGTATCAAAAATCTTGTTTCATAACGCAGCTCCCCTGCTCTTTGGAACCTGAGTTTCTCCATTTGTTTGTTCAGCCAGTTGAGGTCTGCTGGGATATTTCTCTGTTTGATTTGCTTGTTAGCTTTGTTGCTGGCTGAAATGGCCCGGGGATGGTTTGTTCAAGGCTTTTGTTTTCTTTTCTGGAAGAGCTGGTGGAGGGTTTTGTTCTCCACAAGTCGGCCGGCATCACTGCACGTGAGGTTTGCCCGGGCAGGTGGCACGGGGTACGTGCACACACGTGGGCACCGAGAATCCACCCAGTCTTTGATGGGCTTCTCTTTTTCATTAAAAAGCACCAGCTGATGTTTTGACATGCTGACTTTTTGGGATGCAAGGCAACAGTGGCTTTCCTTACAGAGGCGCTGAGACCCTGCGGCAGATGGAAAGGGAAGAGGGGGTCAGGGCTGGTGTTTGTTGGGACCAGATCAGCCAAAGCTGGGGAAATACAGGGTGCAGCAGAACAAAGGAGTTTGAATAAGATGGTCTCTCTCTCTCTCAGGAATGCTCTTTATTACAGGGAAAGAAGACAAATACTATAACTGGCCTTATAATCACTTTTCACATACACAGAGTGCAGCGTATAAGGTTTTTATAGAGCATATAGCTCCCCTGAAGGCTTCTCATGGGAAACCTGGGGAAGCACTGGGGCCTCTGCTCATGGTCCTTCATGCCCAGCTGCTCTCCATGTCTTCAGGACGTGTGCTAGGAGCTATGGTGGTGGGAGCTGGGACCTGGATTTAGTTGTCTTTCATTCATGCCATCACCAAAACTTTTAGTGCGTAAGCTTCCAGCTCCTGCCAAGAACATACACATTTGTGGAGCACACGTTGCTCCCTTCTAGCCTAAGAAACAGTTTTATTTATTTTCATATTAGCTAAAATATTCACTTGGTTTCTCCTGATATTATGATTTTTACTTGTCTATATAAATATATATAAATAAACACACACTAAAAATAGATCAATAAATACATACATATATATATGCACACGCATATATGTGTATATATATCCCTTCCCTCCCCTTCTCACAGTCTGAGAAGTCCCAGTGAGAGGACAGAAAATTTCCATCACAAATGCTTTTTCAGTGACTGTTTTTTGTTTTCTAAGCCTGCCTCATGAAAATAGACATAATATTTTCATTTTGGTTGTCTATAAATAAATAGAAATTTGACTTCCAGAATGTGTTCCTTGAGCAAATAAAGTTGTTTTAGATTTACTCCCTTTCTGAAAAATACTCATTATTTACATGCTGATAAATCCCTACTTTAAAAGTACCCTGATGATGAACTGAAATGTCTGTTACACAGTGGTTAATAACAGCAGTTTAAGTTTAGGTTGGTATTTGCTCCATTAGGTATTTGTACCTCAACAAATATGCTCACATTTTTTTGTTCTATTCTCTTAAAGACATGATTAAAGCCAAATCTTAGCTTTTCTACATCCAAGCCTGTGTCTGAAGCCATGCATATGGCAAACCAAGGAGATGAAGGGCTGTAGGAAGCCTGTTTCCTCCCCTGCCTGGCCTAATCTGGCTGGTAAAGTCTGGTGCACAGACTTCAGCTGCCTGCAAGGCTTCCATGGGGATTGCATCCCACTTCTCCTCCTCAGCATAAAGGCAGGAGATTGCTTTCCTTGAGGATTTTTCAAGGAAGCAGTCTATGCTTTTAACATTAGGTCAGCCAGTGGAAAGCAGCAGTGCCCCAAGCTGGCATTGTAGTCGGCAGGGAGAAAAGCACCTCTACGGCTGAACATCGTGCCTCCAGAGATGCTCCTGGGACCTCCAGGTGGATCACAAGTCAACTGTGACACTGTGAGATTCTGCTGGCTGGCCTGCTCCTTCTCCCTGACTTCAAGTTGCTGCTGAGCCTACAGCTCATCCCCTCCGCTTGAGGGAGACAGGATCTAAAGCAAGAGCTAGGAGGGACTTCACATCACCTGAGATTTGGATTTTTTCTGACGTGAACAAGTATTACTAAGGCAGCCCTCCAGGATAGAGGCAGTCCCAACACAATCTGAAGAGAAAATATGGAAATATTTCCTTTAACTTCCAGGACAGGGATGCTGTTATTGACTTGTAGCTTTAGCTGGCTCCAGGCTGGACCATTTGTCAGGGTGGCAGGATGCTCCTGAATCTTGGTGTTGGGGCACTTAAGATGGTGCAGTCCCATGGAGATATTTTGTTCACTAGTACTTCCACTGGGGTGCCTGCTTATTTCACATGAAACCAAGCCTCCCTCCTCCATGGAGGGTGAGAGTAAGCTGTATATTCAGATGATGGTCCACAAATAACCTCTGGTGCAGGAAATCTCTGAACAGGGGGAATGCTGTGCTGCAGGAAGCTTGCTATACTTTACCTGTGTCTTTTCTAGACTCTTTCTTTAAGTCACAGCAGTGGTTTAGTGGACCTCTGCTCCTACTAGATGAACTACTATTCCTATGGCTGTCTTTAAACGTATGGGCCAAACTCTGAAGTTACCGTTCAGTTTTAAAATTGCAATACGAGTGAAAGGAGAGATTGGTGAGGACCTGGCTCTCAGTGAGGAGGGCTGTCCATGCAGCCTGTGTGGATGCTCAGTGCACTGATGTGGAACAGGCCTTGCCAGCCCATTTTGCATTTGGGTCACTGTATTGACTGCTTACTTTGACCTGCATGTTTCACTGTTCATTTCCCCAGTACATGCTTTAGAAATCCCTACTCCAGAAATGTCTACCTGCTGAGGGAGCAGACTGAATACTATGTGGAAGCTAGAGAGGTCCTTGTTCCTTTTCCTAAGACATGCACAGGCAGAGGCTGTGGGGGGTTGACCCCGGCTCAGCACCTGGTGCCCATCTAAGATGCTCTATCACTCCCTTCCTCAGCTGGACAGGGGTGAGAAAACATAACAAAATATATTGAAAAGCTCATGGGTTGAGATAAGGACAGGGAGAAATCACGCACCAACTACTGTCACAGGCAAAAGGGACTTGATTTCAGGAAATTGACTTAATTTATTACCAATCAATTCAGAGTAGGGTGAGAAATAAAATCCAAATCTTAAACCACCTTTGTCCCACCCCTCCCTTCTTTCTGGGCTAACTTCACTCCCAATTTATCTCCCTCTTTCCCCCAAGTGGCACAGAGGGATGGAGAAGGTAGGCTGCAGTCAGTTCATTACACATTTTCTGTGTTGCTACTTCCTCCTCTGGAGGAGGACTCCTCACACTCTTCCCCTGATCCAGCATGGGTCCCTCCCAGGGGGATGCAGTCCTTCAGGAGCAGACTGCTCTAGTGTGGGTCCCCCATGGTATCACAAGTCATGCTAGCAAAACAGCTCCAGCAGATGGGTTCCTCTCTCCACAGGGCTATAGGTCCTGCCAGGAGCCTGCTCCAGTGTGGGCTTCCCACGGAATCACAGAATATTCTGAGTTGGAAGGGACCCACAAGGATCATCAAGTCCAACTCTTAAGTGAATAGCCCACACAGGGATCAAACCCACAACCTTGGTGTTATTAGCACCATGCTCCAACCGAGTTACTCTCAGGGTCTGTACGGGGCCACAAACTCTTTTGAACATCCCTCTGCTCTAGTGTGGGTTCCTCCATGGGCTGCAGGTGGATCTCTGCTCTGGCACCTGAAGCACCTCCTGCCCCTCCTTCTTCTTTGGTGTCTGCAGAGTTGTTGCTCTCTCATGTTCTCACTCTTCTCTGGCTGCAATTACTCCTGCGCAGTAACTTTTCCTCCGTTCTTAACTGTGTTATCCCTAAGGTACTACCATGGTCACTGTTGGGCTCAGCATTGGCCAGGGGCAGGTCCATCTTGGAGCCAGCTGGCATTGTCTCTCTTGGACATAGGGGAAACTCCTTGCAGTTTCTCACAGAAGCCACCCCTGAAGACCCCTCACTACCAAAACTTTGCCAAGCAAACACAATACAGAGAGTTTTCAGCTCAAGCATAGATGACACACAGACATAGATGACGTCTGTCCTCACCCAGCTCCTTTAGTCCCTTTAGAGTTTCTTTCCTACATAGCATGGAACTGGTGAGATGATGAATCAGTCCTCCTTCTCCTAGACACCTGAATTTGAAATCCCATTTCAGTCTCCTTTAGACTGAGGGTTAAGCCAATTGTGCCTCTCTGAGCCCACTCACCATTACCAAAATGTGCACTTTTTGCCCTACTACTAAAAGCAGCTTTTCCTCCGTGTCTTGTCTTTTCTTTAAGGACGTTTATTGTGACAGTGGGGGACGCTTGTTGCCACATGCTGTCAGGTTTTCAGTGCTGTTCAACTCTGGAACAAAGAATCAGTGGTTTAGGGCTGGGATGCCTGCATTTTTAACTCTGATTTTCCCACTGATCTAATTCTTCTGGGCACTGCAATTTTAACCAAGGAAGGAGGCTGCGGGGTAGAAGGGGTAGCAGGGGTCCTGTGCACTATCTCCTATGTTGGTCTCCTTGGAAGCTACATGTGCCCATTGCTGCTGAACAGTACCATCCTCCCTTCCCTCCCCTGTCTCTTGTCACTCACTGATCCCACGTTCACAGCTGCTCTGCTGTCTCAAGGAACTAACCTAGAAGAGGGAACTGCATATCTAAGCATACGGAGACATGAGGGACCATAGGTCTTTTCCCTTCCCCCAGTCTCAGGGAAGAGAGTTCATGCAAGGTAGAAACGCTCTGGCTTTAGAGAGGAGACTGGGGATACAGGCACAAGCCAGGGAAAGGGGTGCCTTGGAAAAAAAGGGGGATAAGTCCGAAATGTGCAAAGTGCTGTAGAATGGGACTGAAGTCTTGCGAGGAAAGTCACACAGTGGTATTGGCCCCTGGCAGTATTTTTCTGGGCTGGCAATGCTTCTGCACCTTACTCCATGGAGCTGGTGCATTATCCACCTTTCCTGTGTTATGACTTTTAAATTAGTATGCCACTCCAAGCTTTAATCTTTTTCTTATCATGAGGCTGTTGGGTGGAATTAAATCTTAACTCACATCCATCTGGGAGCTGAAAATGTCAGTGGGGGCTAAGAAGTGGTCTCTGCTGAGGGACCATCATGTTGAGACACGCTCCACACTCCTAATGGTACAGCTGTTGGAGGCAGAGGATGTTCCTGCTTTGTTGTAGCCCATGGGTGGTGGATGTCAGTACAGTGTGATGCAGATGGAGACAGATGCCTGTCACAGATAGGACTCTGACCGAGTGAGCTTTCTGCCTTTCAAAGCACCTGCAGGAGCACAGCTTGGACAGAAGCAAACAGGAGATGCCAATACAGAGAAAAAGAGGAGGCCAAATGATGTTGTATGCCCAGCTTGCAAACATCACCAGGTAAACCCAAGCTTGTCCCCAAGGACACCTCCAAAACAGCGCCCTGGAACTGACATGTTTATTGCCTCCTTTCTTTATTTTTTTTACCCCTTTTTTTCAACCTATGGCTGCAGCTGAAGCCTCCAGCACAGGACCAAGTCACAGCCCCAGCTGTGTGTGCGACTCCTGCAATTCCTATTGATGCCTTGTATCAATGCATGGCTTAAAAAAGGGTCTTAAAAAACCTGCTTCGCATGGGAAAGTGAGAGTGTGGACCAACTACTCACACTTAGCAATGCTTGCAAAGTGAAGCTGTCTCATTTGGGACCAAAAGGCAGTTGAGGGGATAAGGATGACATGCTTCCACTGTGTCTTTTGTTGTCCTGATGGCAGGACACAAGGCATCTGTGCAGTTTGCTGTCTCAGTCAGGCAGTGGGTCAGTGGTTCCAAGCAGCATCACAGCCAGTCATCTTAGCAAGTGCTGAGATGATGTTTTCACTTGATACCATGACTCAGGAAAAGGGAATTTTAAAGGTTCTTGGGAATTTTAAAGGTTCTCAGGAATTTTAAAGGATTTGAAAGCTTTCCATCACTCTGCTTTCACGAGAAGGTTTTTACTGTGCTCATTTATGGTTCTGATGCTTGGAGCAAAGAGATGCTTGTTTAGAAATAGGTCAGAATTCCCAGACTCATAGGAAATACTCACTGCTTTATTTTGCACTGTTTAGTACTCAAAGCTAAGCACACAAATCATCCCTGTGAATAGCCCAAGCCAGTCCTCCATCCAGAGCACTTCTTGCTCATGCTGAGAAGTTCTCTCAGAGTGTAAGTGGTGAGAGACCATCTGTGCATGAGCTGGAGAAACTTATGTAAATATTACTGCTTTGGGGCTGGTATTTAGAAGGTGCTGGGCTAAATGATTTATTAGTGTGCTCAGTGCTGACACGAGAGGGTTCTTCTCAGGTTGGCTTTTATCACAGACACCTCCTTATGGTGTCTTACTTACTGGAAAATTCCTAGTAACTGGATAGTGGGAGGGAACTGCAGCCCCAGGTCATGTAGCTTATGAGCATGTGCTGGAAGCTGTGCAATCCCTCACAGCATGAGAGAATGAAACACACAAGCACGGCCATCCAGGAGGAATGGCCTTGCATTAGTTAAATCTGATGGGAGAAACTGCAGCCTGTGCACTAGTGGCAGCTCAAAGTTTCTCCCTCCATAGTTTATTTCTCTTATTTTTGCACAGGGGCTGAGTTAGAGGTGCCAGTGCAGCAGTTAGAAATTACTTTCCCCTGTACAGATAGATCTCTGAGCAGCCACCCTCAGAGACTGGCTGGACCCTGTGTGTCTGTAAGCCTTCCCCTTATAAGAGAAAATCCTTCATTTAGAAACCTCAATAGTCTAAAACTCATTTGATATCAGACTTTAGGTCACTTATTCATTCCTACTGCATTCAGCAGGGCAGAGCCCCAGACATGTGGGGTTAGGGGTTACTGGCTCCAGCAGCAGGTAAAAATAGTCTTTAGCCAGGTTTAGCATGAATTCCAAATTGGCACACACACAAAACCTGTACACGTGTTGCCAAACAGCACAAGCCAGTGTTGTGGTTTAACCCCAGCTGCCAGCTAAGCTGCTCACTCACTCCTATCTGATGGGATGGGGGAGAGAATCAGAAGGCTAAAAGTGATAAAACTAATGTGTTGAGATAAGAAGAGTTTAATAGGAAAAGCAAAAGCCACTCACACGACCAAAGCACCACAAGGAATTCATTCACCAATTCCCACTGGCAGGCAGGTGTTCAGTCACCTCCAGGAAAACTATGCTCCATTATGCCTAACAGGGACTTGGGAAGGCAGATGGAATCATTCTGAACATCCCCACCTTACTTCTTCTTCCTCCAGCTCTATATGCTGAGCATGATGCCATTTGGTATGGAATATATCCTTGGTCCGTTGTGGTCAGCTGACCCTTCCCAACTCCTTGTGCAATCCCAGCCTTCTTGCTGGCAGGGTGCAATGAGAAGCACAGAAGGCCTTGACTCTGTGTAAGCACTGCTCAGGAACAACAAAAACATCCCCGTGTTATCTACACTGTTCTCAACATAAATCCAAAACACAGCCCCGTACCAGCTACACTGAAAAAATCAACTCTATCCCAGTGAAAACCAGCACACCCAGAAAGCACAGCACTTGCACAAGCAGCGCAGCTTTAGTCCTGTCCCCCTCTGTGTCTGATCAGCATGAAAGTCCACGTGTGGGAAATACATACACACCATGTAGGCAGGAACTGTCCTCACATATCCAATCTACCTGGTAGCTGCTGGCACCTGGGGTGCACAGGACTCCCTCGAGGGCTCCAGCCCCACTCAGCTGCAGGCACACAAACTTCCTTTGTGTATACATAAACACACACACACACACGGCTATGGATCCCTCCAGCAACCAGTCACGGACACAGCCTACCTGGCTGGCTCCGGATGCTCTCATCTCCCTTTGTACACACCCCCCACCCAGATCTTGTAGTGAACCCCAGACCCCACACTCTCCCCCACACTTTGTCTGGACCCCACACCCCTGCCAGTAGCCAATTCCTCCAGCTGTCTCACAGGCAGACAGATAAACAGTTGGCCCGGGCTATCTCTGCTTTGATACCTGGCTCCCAAGCCACCTACTTCACTTGCCTGCCAGCAACAACAGGGACCCTCTACCCAGGGAAATAGTTGGAAACAGAGTTTAATGAGCAGACAGGACAGATGGCAGCAATGAGGTGCAGGGTGAGCCAGACAAGTGTACTGACCAGCCCCAGTTAGCATGTACTGGCCTCTTATGTCCCTTAATTCTCCCCCACTTGTTATTCCCCAAACCACCATGATCCCTCCCTTTTGCCACTTCTGATTTGTCCCCATAACATCCTGTAAGTTTGTTCCATCCCAGGATGCTGTTCCCTGCATGTGCCAAACCCCTCAGGAGAGCCTCTCTTGAGGTGACACCCTGATGGATGTCACCTTTGGCCCAGGGGGCTGAGGCTCCCCCAGGACAGCCCTGCAAAGGGCAGGGAGGGACTCATGTTCCCAGCGAGGTTATAGGGACTCCCCACCTGCTGTCCTCCCTCTGTGCTCCTCTTAGGGGGTGGTGAACCTTTTGTCACACAGCAACATGAGGTCTGACATATGGAAAACTTTTTGCCCTCACAGGTTACTTTGAAAGCTTTGCTTAAATAAAAGCATAAATTTAGACAATCTTTCGATTTTAGGGGCTGCAGCTTTGTTCATACAACAACTGTGGGCTTAGCCATGACCTCAAAAGCAATTCAGCAATGAAAATGGGAAAGTGGAATGGTCTGAAAACACAACCAAAATACCTAAATGCACACACATAAATAGTGAAAGAGGAAGAGTGCAGAAGGGCTGTCAGTAGGCCAGGAAAATCCTGGAATTTCGCATGTTTAAAATTCATCAAATGTCCTTGATATAAAGTTACATGCAGGCCACTTCTGAGCAATAAATAAGTCTTTAATATCCCAAAGCCTTAAAAAAGCTGAATAGGTTAGTGAGTGGGCAGCTCGAAAATCCTCCCTGAAAAATTCTTCCCTTCAGCGTCAACCATGGCCAAGGAATATCAGGTCTTTTATGTTGTAGCTTTTTTTTACCTTCAAAAAAATGAGATGTGCATAGCAGCAGATATTCTGCTTGAGAACTGCAGAGACAGCAGCCACACACATAATCACATTATTTTATTTTTCTATGCTCCGTTCCTGATATTTTCCCACTTGCATGATTTATTCTTGGCTAGTATGTAGCTCAAATCTATTAAAAAGATGCAATTCCATTTGTTTGAGTGGTAAAAAAATACAGAAAAAAAGGCAACAAAGATTTAAAATACACTAAGCCAATTTGAAATATCGGATTCAACAGCCATCAGTTGTATGATGGCACAAGGAAAGCCATCAGAGTAGGTTAATACCGATATGTGTTTTGCAAGTGGATGTAGAATAGGCCAGGATCTGACAAGATGGTCTTGGGCCATCCTTAACATGCTTCTCTGGGGAAATGGAGCATTTTTACACAAGACTTCTGCCAGTGTCCCAATCTACATCTGAGCTTTCTGCACTGGGATGAGAATTACAGCTTTCTAATTGCTGAACTCCATCACGTTTTAGAGTGTCTTGAGTCTCTTGCCCTTTGAAACAAGATCCCCTTTTGAAAACATTTCAAGTTAGTCTGAACCAAAAGCCTGAATCCAAAATTATGAGATGGGAAATTGCTAGGGAAAATATTTTACCACCAGGAATACAGGTGATGGCCCTTGGCAGGCAAGCATCAGTTTTGTTCCTGGAAAGGTATGCACATCTAGGACTTGGAAGAGTTGAGCAGACTAAAGAGGGGTGCTGCCTCTGGGTAGCAAATTAGAGTGGCAGAAGGAAGAAATGTTTGTTTTTGGGAGACTCTTGTGAGTCTCATAACTGTATGTGGAAGGCAGTTCCCTCTAGGAGAATGACTCAATGCTTACTGCTGCTAGTGGGTGTCTTTGCCGGGTGTAAAGAGCTGCCACGGGTTATGGGGACATGGGTAAGAGCCCCTAGAGTAGGTCATGTCGAGTTTACAGACCCATTTGGAATAATCATTTGTAGTCTCTCTGGGTAATTTATAAATGCCTTAAGTCTTACTGTTCCTGTTCTCATGTCCTTCCCAGTTCAATACTGAGATAAACAGATTCTGCAGAAGTTTTCTTCTGAGAAATCCCATAAGATCTATTTTTATTTATAATGAATTGGAATTTTATTACATCACAAAGGGAAACATACTTTTAAAATAATTGTTTCAGTGGCAGTTCACATTTGTTTTAACATAAATGGCTTTATAAATGAACCCTATTCTGTGAGGAGATCATGTATGCAGTAACTTTAAACAGCTGGCACAGCCAGGAGACCACCAGTCTCCAGAGCACACACCTGTCTTTTAAAAAAAAGTATTGATCACATTTAATGACTTATGAAATAAGTCACATATTTCCATATATTTCCATAACGCTACGGTAGATGAGTTTGGTCACTTGATGTCTTGAAAAAATTTCAGAAAAGCCTCCTTTTGTTTATCCTTAGGGTGGATAAAATCTTAACAAAGTCTTGATGAATGCAGTTGTGGAGGGGCTTACCAGCAAGTACCACTAACCCAATTCCCCTGGCTCGGGGCTATCGTTTAACTAAAATAGAAGATGGAGCAGATGAGACATATATGCAATTCCTGTCTCAGCAATGCATAATACCTTTCAAGAGTAGTCACTAAGAAAATACTCACTACTTAGAGGTTGAGCAATAAAAAGGGTTTTTTGACAGACCTCACCACCAGTTAACTCTTTCAACATAGGCTTGAGAAAAAGAGAATCATATTTCCAATGATTTCATGTGTTTCTCTATTATAGACCAAAGGAGAAGTAAGGGAAATATGGCTAAAAAAATATTATTTTTAACTTTTTACATTTCCTTTTTTTCCTTGCTTAAGCATCAAAGTATTAGGATTAAACTTCAAAAGTCCCATTGGTGTCTCTGAATGATTTTCCAAGCATTTAACGATTTATTAGCAATTAATAGAGTGTGCTTGGCAGGCGAACAAACTGTAAAGTATTCAGTTGATACCCAGCAAGCAAAACATTTTAGAAATGCGTATAAAGAGCACGGTGATTTCAGAGAGGGTTGTCGTGATGAATTTGAGTTTCTTGCCAGCTTCTATTAATTTGACAGTAATAATATAAACTGAATTACATTAGGACAGAGTGAAATACTTCAAGAAGTCTAATATTTCAAATCCAATTATTTCAGATTTAATTTCATGGAAAATTTTGCCTTTTTGTTCCAAAGTGGAACACTAGTAGGGTTTAAGATGCTGGATATTTCCATGTAATAGAAATAAGAAATTAGCTTTTCTGATTTGCAATTATTAGTGTCTTGGTTCTCATTATATTCATCCTTATATTTGTGTGAGAGAGTACCTGTATTTCTGCAAACCAGCTTAAGTAAAAGAAAATTTGAATTAAAATAATTGCCTCTTCTAGGACATCTGTTCAACATTAAAAGAGTATCAACTCATTATCTGATACACATTATCCAAGATAATGTTAGCTTTTTTTCTCATTTTATGCTTCTTTTCAATTGCAGCTTAAATTCCCAAGCTCTCTGAAATGGTGAGTCATTAGGAATGTGATTTCAAAGACTGTATTTAATCTCTTTATCTTTTCCCACAACTGATTTACCCAAGGGCACAAGTAAAGCACATGAAACATATTCCTAAAGGCCCTTGAATAGTTATTTCTTTCTTATCTAGCCTTATTTTATTCTCACTTTATTTAAAACTGCTCTAAAAAGACTCATTGGGTTGGTAATTTTGACTGTGAGGGAATTGAGCAGCTTTTATCACCCACGGATTTGAGCTGATGACTGGATCTGAATTTTTTTCTCCTCTGCTTCTTGTTTCATGTCTGTCTGATCCACAGCACAGTCTCCTGGCTATTCCTACTGGCTTTGGAGTACAGGAGTGTCAAGGTTTTGTCCTTTCTATCGCTATTCTTTTTTCTTAAAGCCTTCTCCACACAAAACTGTTGTCTAAGTAGAAACCATGTCAGGTAAGGTATTAAGTAAGTCAAAATGAATTAATTCAAAGCAGTTATTAAAGTTGGTGACTATCAAAAATGAAAAAAAAACCCCCAAACCCAAAGACCCAACTGATCTCTACTTTGAAGTTTAAAATCCTAGGTAAGAATGTAAACCACTCAGAAATAAGAAGGGATAAAAAGGGAGATCTTCTGTATTTCCAAATTATGGTTAATATCACATCTATTTTGGTACAGTAGCTGAAATATATTAATATGCATCATCACCACATGGAAGTAGTAATCTTTGTAAAAGAAATTGGTGGAATAGAGGTAGATGTGGAAGTTTTCCTACCATTATTTTGGGGATATTTTCCTCACTTTTCTTGTCTGAATGTATCACATATCTCACCAGACTGTATTCAAAACTTTGCTGGTGCATTGGCTGGTTCCAAGTGAAGTCACTTACTGGCGTAGAAAGTACATACCAAATCTCACTGTTCTGATTTGGTTTGAAGATGCCTTCCTAACAAATACACGCTTTTAGCTTAAATCAGCTTTCCCCTTGGTAATGAAAAACCTTTCTCCCATCTTGACCTTAAGCTCCAACTAATTTTTCTAACAAGTTGCTAAAAAGGAGCCTTGGCTATAAATGAGACTGATAAGCCTTGTTCATGGCTGCAGCTGGAACGCAGACAAAAGCCACCCAAGGACAAGCGGTCTTCAAATGTCCTTCTCAAAGTTCCTGCTGAGCAGGGTTATCTCCCACCATTGCCAAGTGTGGGAGACAGGCGTCGCTGCCCTTGACTGGAGGCTCCTAGTGCCTCTCTCCACAATGAAGATGATACAGTAAATCCTCCCAGCCACCTGGATGTCCATGTGGCTCTGCTGTGATGATACTTGCACCTCAAGCACTGCCCAGGATGCCAAATGTCTAGCCACACACGTATCCTAAAAATTAATCTGAAGAGGAGAAGCAGATTTCAAAAGAGTAGGAGATGGAAGGCAATTGTAACCCAGAAAAAAAAAAATCTATCCATATGACCATCGAGGGGAGATTTATTTGTATTTACAGGACTCATAAATTCAAACTTGATGATCAAAACGCATTGTGTTTGCTATAACACATCCTTGTTCTAAGACACAGCAACCCAACCTGTGCTGACCCATCACTTTGTAACCTGTAAAATAATTCACAGAAGACAACACTGTTTATGTCATCTACAACACATCATTTTTCCATGTGCTGACATACAGGAACACAGACTGCAAAGCACAGACTGAAGAAGCAAGAAGAATTCTGAGGAAAACGCTTTACATTTCAGTTTTATCCAGAGAAACTACATGGACATAAAGCAAGCACGGGCCACCTTCCATTGAGGTAAACTTAGGCACTGTCTCACTCCCTCTCTTGGTAGTTAGGTGTTCATACTTTCACACAGAGAATACTCCTGGAAATTTTATGCTCACTCTATGCAGGAACAAAGCAAAGATTGACTCTGTTCATACCATGATGATACCATCAACAAGCACCTCATCACTCCCTTCTGCTCCTTCCTCTGTTCTTCCCCTGCCTATGATTTTGTCCTCTTCTATTGTTTTTCTTTTTAATTTTGACAGGAGTTTCTAATTATCACCAAACAGACACTGTTTTCCTCCTGCTTCATTAAGGACAAGGCATTCATCCTTTCTGCATGAGAAAGGCAAAGTCCAAAAGCACAACTAATTAAAAGCAACTAATGATCAAGTTGGCCTCGAAGGCACTGCAGGAAATGCAGTTTGCCTGTGGACATTTTACCAACAATCTGCCTGACTTCTGTGCTCCAAGCAGCTCCCAAAATGGCTTTTAAACAAAGGCTTGCTTCTCAGGCTGAGATCCCTTTGCAGACTGGACAGATAACACTCTGGAAGTGCTAAAGCCATCACCTTGCCATCTTTATGTTTTTGGGAATGACATTAAGCCACTGACTTGAAGGTTGTACAATTCTTGGGCCCATACCAGTGTCTGAACATCACGGGCTTTAATATATGCTAAGACTCACCAGGAATCCAGGGGCAATGGATGCACTGTACTCCAGTTGTCTAGAAGCAGCTCTGCTGGAACCCCTGAGCATTACCTTGATCCGAGTTCGGAAAAACTGACTTTCAGAAGCTCACTTCAGCAGTGAGGACTGTTTTTGGTGACAAATGGATGTGTTCTTAGGTATTACTGTTTCTCTGAGAGTTCTTATTACATGAATGTCAAATCTTCAAGCTCTTCCAGTCATGGCTAATGTCATATCATTATTTATCTACATATCTATAAGAGGCACAAATCTTAGCATCAATCACGCTAATTTTCCCCTTATCTCATGAAATGAGAAGAGGCAGCATGAATCCTAAGACACAGTCAAGAAGAGAGAACTAGAAGATATCTGTGGCTGTCCTGGCTGTTCTACCAGATGATGGATGCACGACACAACGGGCACTGCTACTTAGAGATTCTCCTTTGCATGCTCACACCTGAAGAAATTTAACCCACTCTCCCAAATTCTGAGTATTGGCTTCATGTAAGAAAGCAGACAATTGTCCCAGTCTCCTCTAAAGACACAGGCCTACTTCAGGCTATGGTTTTTATCCCAAATTTCCTTTCTTTTTCAGTGCTTATAGACGTGGAAAAAACCAGCTCAAAACCACAGTCCACTCCTCTGACAGCGCAGCTAACTGCAATTACAATGTGCTGCCATGCCGTGAAGAGGACAGAGATAGCCAATGTTAACTATAAATGTAAAATATTTAAAGTTTTTTTTTAGTGACTGTCTTGACTGGCTCCCTTTTCCCTTCAATTCCTCTGGGCAAAAGAC
>JAWWLV010000088.1:104992385-105004322 GCA_035041135.1 Platyrinchus mystaceus | reverse complement strand
GTAAAATATTTAAAGTTTTTTTTTAGTGACTGTCTTGACTGGCTCCCTTTTCCCTTCAATTCCTCTGGGCAAAAGACACGTTATTGCAAGAGTTTGCAAAAAAACCCAGGTAAACTGTAATTAGAAATTGCAATTAGAAATCAGTGCATATAGTAATCTTTAACTGAACTTCTAAAATTTACAAATTTCACTCATCTTTTTGGTATACAAAGGTTCCTCAGACTACTGATATTTCTTTAGGAAATTCTCTTATTTTTGAAAGGAAATCAGTCTGCTTTTATTCTTGTTTCTAGACTTTTTTCAAATTGATCCCTTGTGAAGATGAAATGAAACACTTTTTCTGTCACTAGAAGAGCTAGGCAAGAGATCTACAATTTTTAAATCTACAGTTCTAAAAGCAATTGAAGTCTTAAAAAAATTGACTAACTAAAAGGGAAAGGGTAGTTCTTGCAGTGTTTGCAGCACAAAAGCAGTTCCTTACTGTCCTCTAGTGGAGTAGTAATATCCTGACAGACACTATCTGCTCCTTTCTTCTTGTAACTAAACCTGCTGCCCTTGGGTGAGCAACCCTTCCTATTTACTGCTTCCACACTTCATGACTTTATTGGCATCTATCATACCCCTTCTTGTGTATGAAGGGGTTCTGCTCTGCAAATTCCCCCTCTTATATATCCCAGTTCGACTTGCACAGTGAATAATTTAAACGACTTTCTTCTTTGCCCTCCACCCTTTCTCAAAACACAAAAAGGCTGAATGAAATGGGATCTAGCAGAACCCCACCATAATCTCCTCCTGCTCTGATGATTTCTGTACCTTTAAATAGGCATAATCTAGGAAAGAACATTTCATTTTGTGCCATGACTTGGTTCTCCTGTGAGCTGTCAGATGGATCATGTTTTGCCACCTTCAGAGTCCAAAAGACCATCAGAACGGCACCTTTAAAAAGTGTCAGCTTTTTCACATTGTACTTATCTGTAGGTCTGAAAATCTTGTTTGTTAAACTCTTACCAATTAGCCCATTTTCCAGTACTCTATAAAACTCATCAGGCTGCAGTACCACTGATCTCCTTCAAGTCTTTTTTAAAGCCTGATGGCAGCATTGTCACTTTGTTCTCCTGGACCACCAAAGCTGCTCTGAATGCAGGTTCCATGCTGCAGTGAGGGATTTAGCAGTTTCTTCTCTCACTTTCCAGTCCACTGGAGTGGGCTCCAGTCCTGGCTGCCACTGACTTTCTCTGCCATTTCAGTTTACAACAGCTCTGCTGACCCAACCTAAAAAGGAAGGTTCTTAGGCACTTCCGTAACGAACATCGCTGTAAAAATCCCGATTTTTCTCATCATCTTACCTTTAAATGTTCCCATTATTGATCTTTTAACTTACAAACTTACCATGAAGTTTCTTCTTTCTGATAGTTCTTTAAAATAGGATTTATAATTAATTTTTTCAGAAATGTTCTCAAACAGCCTATTTCATAGCAAATTTGACATTTGATGAGTTACAATGTGCCTCCAACTTTTCTTATTGTGGACATAACTTCTACTTTGTAAAGATTCTCCCTAGTTGAAAGCAGTCTCCTACCCTTCTTTTCATGTTAAAAACTTCTTTTTCATGGATAAATATTTATTCAGAGCATGTAACAGCTGTCTTAAAACAACTTTCAAGATATCTGCAAGAATTCCACTTTTTGGCAGCACCCAATAATTTTCTTCAAAGTTTTTTTTTTCATTTTCAGGAAACTAGACTTACCTTGGCTTGGGTTCTTTGACTGTCTGCTCCAAGAAATGAACTTTTACTGTGTGTAAACATTTATTGTCAGCATGTGTTATAATATGACCAAAGATTTTAATTTTTATTTGGCTTTATGCCTTTGGTATGCTTTAAGATACACCCCTGTGAAAGGCTAAAGTAAATACATAAACTAAGCAGGTAGGATGGGGACAATGCCTCCTGTTATACCTTCTTCTATTTTTCTGCAAAGTCGGTGATTTCAACCTGAGAGGATTTTGTGTTACTTTTAAAGTTACAGTTAAATTGATCACATTTTTTTTTCAGTTTTCTTCTTAGTCCTATGCCCTGACCTCTCCACCAGCAGAACTTGCCAACATTTCTGTATAACTACACCTGAAATCAAATGGTCCTTTCCACCAAGTTTTTAAATACGTATTTTTATACACACACAAACACGCACATATCAAATACAAGAATAGAAATTACAGATACATTTATATATATAAAAATTTTTAAATCTATAAATCCTTGGAGTATCTGTACTTTCTATTATTTTATTTTGACTTAAGGCATTTAAATAGTTGCTTGCTTTATGATCTCTTTTTAAAAAAGAGTTCTCACTGGTTGAACCTAACTCTGATTGTAGCTTCTTTATTCCTAAGTATCTTACAGGTAGGCAGGCCAAAGATCTCTAGGTAGGTAGGTATTACCCTGCTTCTGTTGATACTGTATGCTCTTACTTCCCAAACACAAGTATGGAACTATATCCCCTGCTACAAAAAATTAATTTAAAATACCTCTGGAGAATCCTTTGTAATCTAGGTGATGAGCACTGCTGTCCACTAGGAGAACTCTGGGCAGGGCTGTCACCCAAATTTAGAAATAACAATGTTTATCTCTATCATCAGGTGAGACACAGATATGCAAACAGGTCCAAATTAAGAAAAAAAAGAAAAGAAATATTGGATATTCTAATTTAAATACTTAGGAAAACATGGTGCTATATATTTAATACCAAAATTTAAGAAAGACACTTAGACTTCATGGTTTTTCTACCTCCAAACTATTAACAGTAGATACATTCCATATTTAATACAACTTTATTACAAGCAAATATAACCATTACTGCCATAAGAGAAAGGCTATATAAGAAAATCCAGTGCAAAATAAAAGCACCCAAGAAAATCCACATTTCTGTTCCCATTAACAGACATTTACCCTTGCAAGAATAACTGATTTCAGTGACTTAAAAGCAGTTACTCACTGACACGAAGTTTAGACAGGATTTGCTGGAATTTTAGCTGTTGACTTCAAAGGAAAAAAAAAAAGTGGGAGACTCATTGTCTGACAGGTGCAAAAATTAATACAAAACGTATTAACACAATATGAAACAAACATACATTAAATAGTTTTTGCTTCCTGGTAAATCAGACTTTCAAATGAATTTTATAAAATTTACATATTCAATTAAACAATTTATCTATCATTGTGGAAAACACAGTCCTTTTTTTCAAGTTTATATTAACTATAAATATCTACGGGCAGGAAAGATACACTTCAGTTGGCAGGCCTTACTTCCCCAGCCTTTATGTCTTTTGCTCTTTGCCTTTTGGAGAAAACATCACAGCATAAGGCTGCCGCCTTTTTGGACGTTGACAGGGAGCAAGATCCTCTTTAATGTATCCTTAAAAGAATAAGAATAAATCTGAAGTAAGAAATATAATATAAAAACAGGCATAACTTTAGCTTAAATTTCTGTTTACCCTCAAAGAAATAACTTGTGATTTTTTATCTCCTTTCGTGGCAACTGGTTCTCACTTCACAAAAAGTTACGAGATCCCAGGGCGCAATATCGTTCATTAAAACACTCCTCTGCTTTCTAGAAGATGAGTGCATAGTAATGCACTACAGTCAGTCAACACTGAAGAAGAGAATGGTAACTATGAATTGTTCAGCTGTTAAATAACAAAACTGCACTTTTCATTTTCTTTTCTACAGAAGATTTTATGTAAGAGTAACAAAGTATGCAAACACTGCTAATTCAGTTGACTAATAAAAATCACTTTCAAAAATGTAAGTCCTAGTCATGCAGAGGAATGGCACTTCAGGCACATGTGCTTTGTGGGTCTAAACAGTACATCCCTCTGTTTTAAGGGCACCCTTATTTACTGAAGACTTATCCACCTGGAAAAAGCCAAACATGAACCTACAGATCAAACACACCTTGAAAGCTTTCTGATAAGAAAAGCAGAAAATTTCTATAACATACTCAACTTAGCAACACTGACAGTGAGCAGACATTTTATGCAAGTCAATTAGAGCACCTGGCTTTTGTCAACCCCTTACTGTTTATCAGGAGCAACATTCACTGAAGTGAGAGTAGTAGATTCCTCCTTCCATAGTTGAAAAATGCTGTCTGTGTAACTCAGTTATTTTTAAAAAACCCAACACAAACCACAATTGGTTCAAGATACCAATAAGAAGTAGAAAATACATCTGTTGTACCCCACTACTTTGGAGTGACGGCTGCAATTGCTCATTATAGGAACCCTCTCTGGTGTTTTGGAGTTCTTGCGGCAGTGTTACATAATTTTGTTTTTTCCAAGGGAGGGTTGATCTAAAGTCTGCCTCTGATACACTTTTGAGGACCACTAACAACTGAACAGCTCTTACTCTAGCAGAACAAGGAGACAGCCAAGAATTTTTAAAGAGGCTGTAAGCAGATTCCAAATGGGTAGTAACAAGTTATGTAAAAATCAAAGCTCCTTGTTCTGAAAGATTAAGGATAATACTGCAACACTTCCACACAAGAACACATACACATCTCTGGCTACATTTTCATATGCCTGACCTGACACTGTTGTTAGAAGATTAATTCTTCAAAGCTAATAACAGAAGCACATGTGAGGATATAAATAAGTCAGAGAGTTCCTACAGGGCTCCTCACCACTTCTGAAGAAATGTATATAGAGTATACTACAAACTCACCATGTTTTAATATCATTAATAAAACCTAATTTTTATACCATGCTCTAGGATTTTGAAAAATTATTTAGGAAAGAACAAACTCCTGAGTAAAGAGAAGTCAAAAAACCCCCAAAAACCAAACAGCACATTTTTTATTGTCACTAATAAGCAGGATATATGTATTAAAAACTATTTAATCACACCTATTTAAACATACCCATTATCATGTGGTATAATGAAGCTCTAAAAATACTGACAAAGGACATCAGTAGTGCTGCCTGTCTCTCACCAGTAGGTACAATCTCTCAGCCTTTGCCTCTGAAAACATAATTCTTGTTTTGATTCAAAGACATGTAGGGTTTTAATTAAGTTCTAAGAAAATCTCAATTATTTCTGCCTTCTCTATCTAGGGTCTAAGAAAGTTTTCATATATTCCTTTCTTAATAGTACAGGAGCTGCTAAAAATGGACAATATTTATTCAAAACAATGGCCACTGATAAGTAAACAGACCTCAAAAGGACAGGGTGAGAAAGGCTACTATATGAACTACAGATAACTTCTGGGAACCATTTCTGGCACAAACAAAATCAGCTTTGAAAAGTGCTTTGTAAGACTTTTTTTTGCACAAACCTCTTTCCATGCAGGTTTGGGTGGAAGGAAATCCAACCTCCCAGAAATTTTCAGGAGTATTTGGAGGAATGTAGCGAAATCTGTGTCTTGAACAGGAAGCTAGTTTCTTCTCTCTCTCTTCTTCTGGAATGTCTGCATAATACTAAATGTTAAGGGGAAAAAAAATCCATGTTAATGAATTCATACATATACAGCAACTGCTTTACACAATGACATTGTCAATCACTGTGTTTATTAACACAGTTATCTAAAAATAATGGTGAGGATAGCCAAGAGTAGAGATTTGTTATCCAAGTGACAAACACCTGGCAATTATCCTAAAAGCTTACTGAACTTACAGATTATTTATGGTGGCAAATTTGTTAGCTTCCTATCTTTTAATATACCAGGTTTAGGCATGTGTATAATTGCTTATGTCAACCATTTTACTGGTTTTACAAATATAAGTAGCACAGGTGTTGAAATAGATGGGAATTTTTCAAATTCATTAAGTTTCAGCTTGCATTTACAAATAAAATAGAAAAAAAATGAAGAAACAAACCGCAAAAGCTGCAATGCGGAATTATTTCGTGTCTAAATTTACAGCAGCAACAGTAAACTTAAGTCAAAATTCTTCCTTCTTATTTACCCTCTAATTAGAAGTAAATAAAGAGCTAGTTTAACTAGCTGACTGTCACTGGGACTCCACAAACTGTCTGCCAACCGTGCATTCTCTATAGTAAATTGGTTACTCTTTTATTCCTGTCAGCTGTACTGGAGGCTGCAAAGACTTCAAACCTTTTTACTGGGTGTTCCCATGAGTAGCATCTAAGAAAGTTAGGGGTTTTTTTTTCTCCATGCAGTTTTCTACTGTTTCAATTTGTAATTCTAGTTGTGTCTTCTGAAAATACGAATCTGGCACTTTGATATCAGAGAGTGCTAAAATATTTTCAAAGCAAATTCACCATTTGATCAAGTGGCAAAGCCAACAAGTCACAGCCACACGAGAAACCTGACCCTCGTAGAAGTGGTAAAACAATTCTACTCATCCAAAGTGTAGCTTGACTTAATAACCACACTAACAAATGTTACTTTTACAAGCTACCTGTAACTCGTGCCTACAGACTTTCTCTGATAGCATCGAAAAGTCATAACAAAATAAAACAAGGCCTCTTATCAAAAGTTCTGCTCTGTAAAGCAAATGAGATGCTTCCACAGTTTTAAGATAAGCACTTATAAAGGACTGTAATATCAGTCTGCTGTGGCATGTGCAGAAATTAAATCTGTCAGGTCTTCTCAGAGTGACGGGTAACTCACCCAACTCACATCGTTTGCACACAGCCAGAAACAATTGACTGATTTCTACCCACTCCCTAAATATTTCCTTAGACTTTGGCGACTTTTCAAACCCACATGGCTAATCAGTAAGCCAAAACTTTTTAAAAGCATCATTTATGCTTTATCCAATACTCCCTTGTTCCATAGGCTTTTAATTCAAAGCTAGTTTTATTGATGTGCAGTGACAGAGCCAAGCATTCCCTACATTCCAAGACATTCATCTTGAATGGTGTAGACTTAAAAAAACCCTCAAAAAACCAAAACCAACAACAAAACCACACTTTCCTGACACTTAATGTAGAAACCTACTATTACAAAACTGGAGCTCTGAATGTTTTCAGACACCACAGTTACCACTCTAACTTGACAGAAAGTAACAAAAACTGCATTTGCAGAGAGAAGATCTGTAGGTTACAGAAACAGGAAATTAAAACACTAACCACATGGCTCTTGGACCAAGAAATAGACTGAAGGCTTAGGGTTTTTTTTTGGTTTGGTTATTTTCCAATATCTTGTTTTCTTTCAAACTCTTTAAATCAAACATATTTCTGAAAATGGTGTTTATAGTTATAAAACTTAAGTATTTGTATTTAATGAGTTTTATCAAAACTATTTTTCAGGAATGTGTTTTAATTAAAAATATAGTCTTAGAGATTTCTTCAGCTAAGTTTATGGGACTTGACTACAAAGTGAATATCAGGAGAATCTATGAAAAATGTTGGTTCTATATAGGTGGGGAAATTAAGTAAAAATATTCCAGAAAATCCATCATAATTCAGTCATCAATCCACACGTCTAGTGAGTCATAATTTATTAGATCATCACCAATGATTAAGTTCAGCCTCAAAGTCTATTAATGGCCAAATGAAATATATCTTAATTACACATGTAATTACTTCAATATTTTATCTCTACACTAAGTATACAAAAGCAGTTTAATACATTGAAAGGGAGGAAAAAATGTGAACATGAAACCTAAAATTTAATACTTTTTAACCTGCTAATGTAAACATTTCTGCATACATTTGCACATATAAACACATTGTCACCTATGCTGGTGCAATTATCTGAAAAACCCCAGAAAACAGGGAAAAAAACCAACCAAAACAAACAGAGATAGATAGATCTATTTATAAATAGGAACAACAGGGCACAGAACTTACTGAATCCAGTACCTGTAAATTTCAGTAGAGCTTTTGAGCTAAAACTTAAATCTTGTAATAGTTCTTTGACTTACTGAGCTTACTGGAACCATGATGTAAGAAGCTTCTATCATACACATACACAAAACCCCCCGAAGACTTCATATGCAGTTACTACAGCTGAAAACAAACAAACCAACCGCAAACTTGGTAAAACAGCTTTGGTAAACACTTAGTCCTCTGCTGCTGTAGGTAATGATACTGATGCAACCAGACTCATGATTTCAACAGAACTATAACACTTAAATACCATCAGAGTTAGGGGAATGGAAGACTGACCAAATTTTTAAAGCACTACTTACTATTTCACATTCCTTACAAGTATGGCCAGGTAATTTTCTTCTTTCTTCTTTTTTTCGAATAACCTCAATATGAGGAAAATCTAACACAGTATTCTTTCTGAAAAACAGAAACATTTTCACATGGTAGTACTTTTATTTCTTTTATTTTGTGATTGGAAATTTCTGTTTTTTAAAACATAATGATGGAGAGTCAAGGAGAAAAAATATCAGAAAACGCCTGCAAAACCTAAATCAGATTGTATTTCATAGCTGAATAGGACTATTTTTATAAATAAAAGTTGTAAAATGTAATATGATCTTTTACATAACCAGAGATGTATGTCTCATTATTATGGCTATCCACAGTGTAAAAGTAATTATTAGATACAAATCATTCAAATATAAATCTTCTGTAGAGTATTTATTTTTGTCTGAGTTGTGCTTGCACCAATTTCCACAAGAGGAACGTATGTTGGGGTTCACGACCAGAACAGATTCTTTTCAACTTATCTGCTCACAAAACACTAAACAAGTTTTCCTCTACAAAGAAAACATACACCAAAGTAAAAAAAAAAAACAAACCAAGCTAACTGAAGGCCTTGGTATCATTATGAAATGAAGACACAGACTTCCAGTGATGATTATACAGACAGGAAATAGAGCAGGCACTAAGAGGCACAGTTATTGAACATTATTCATTTATTGCATAGAGCAAGGGGCAAAAATATCAGAGAGGGAAAGGTTTTTATTTGTACAAGCAACCTATAGGTTCTTGGCTCTTAAACTCATACATGACCACATGCCTGTAAGAAACCACATGGATTACAAAACACTGCATTCCATAAATTATAAAAAGCAGAAGATGCAATCCCTTCTCTTCAGCAAATATGATAGGCATCTCAACGTGGTTAGTTTTTTCCCCCTGCCCCAGCTTTTATCTAATTAGGTAGATCTTTTACCTGTGCATCTTAAACTGCTAACATATTACAAACATGTTGATTTTATGGAGGAACAAGCTCCCTATAGGGAGAATATAAAGAGCCTTAAAATGTCTATACAGAACAAATTAAATTACCTTTCATCACTTTTGAAATATGGCTCCACAAAAGCTTTCTGTTTGGCTTTATCTTGTTTATCCTCATGCTCTGTACATATACATGCAAAACAAAAAGTTACATGTCATATAAGGTTAACAGACTGCCCAGGAAAACTTCTGTAAAATTATTAACCAACTAAAACCAATAAAAAACTGTCACGTACATTCAGTCTGAGATAACAGATTCAAGTATATACTAAAAACAATATAGAATTGATTGAACCAGCAATCAAAAAGCATTCCTGGAGTAGCATGAAAACAAGTAGCAAGACAAGTAAAAAAGACAAGCAGAATATCAAAGGAAAGGTTGCTTAAAATACAAAATACTGTAAAATCTTTGATAGAACCTAGGATAGGGAAAAGACAGTAAGTAAGTAATCTGTAGCCAAAAACTAGTGTGACTCCTGGGGATCATCTTGCGCAGGGCAAAGAGTTGGACTCGATGGTCCTTGTGAGTCCCTTCCAACTCAGCATATTCTGTGATTCTGTTTGCTCTAATAGTTACTTTGCTGTTCTGCTGTTATGCCAACTTCCATTACACATCCCACATTTGTGTGGTGACTGTATAAATGAACTAGTGAAATAATTTTCATATTGGTTTATGTTATGTCCTTACGATTAATCAATTTTCACATGAATTTATGAATTTACTTGGCATATTTGTTCCTAGAGAACAGAGCCTGATTTCAAATCAACCTTTGCAGTTTAACTAGTCTAATAAAGACAAAATCGAATCACATCCCACTCTTTAGTTTCTTGCTTGCTACTGTTATTCCCTTATCCCTCTCTTCATCATGAAGAATTTCTTTTTCATCACATGCAGAAGGACTATCTTCTGGTAGGCAGGATTCATATTCTTCATGGGTTGTCCGATCAAACATCTCTGTTATTTCTCCTCCTATTATAAAAAGTACAATGAACATCCAAATCAGCCTCTCCACGATTTTAGTCATGAAAGTGCATTTTGATTGAATGTGTATCAAAAGAAGTAACATTTAGTCGTCCCATACAAAGTCTGGTATGATTACATAGTAAACTTTCAAAGCTGTTTGTTACAAGAGTGATTGTTTCAGATGAGATCAGAGCTTTTACACAGTTAAGTATTTAACTCTTTGAGCACTAAAAAGGAATAGCTACTGGCTCTCTTGGCACAAATCCTATAATTTTCTTAATCTAAGTTTAAAAAACCCCTCAAAATCCACAACCAGACTGATCTGTGCAACCTATAAAAATACATCAGCAGTTTTTTTACTGCAAAACATTTTTTACTATCTTGTCATACAGGGAAAAAATGCCATTTACTCTTCCCTTCTCAAAAAAACCCTCCAAACAACAGAACAAAAAACACCCCAAAACCCAACCAAAAAAACCCCACAAACCACCCAACCACAAAAAGCAGCAAACCAAAGGGGAAGAAAAAAAGTCTTACTTGGACTGCTTTCCTGATTTTGCTCTTGATTTTTCATTTTTAATAGCACACTATCACTAACATATGTATAATCCATATCAACAACTTCCCCTCCGACTCTGCTCTGAGAATCACCCTAAAAGAAAAAATGACAATTGCCCTCAGATGCAACTGGTGTAGTCAGTGTCACTTCTGTGTATTCTGAAACACATTCATAGCAATTACTGGCTTCTTTTTGGACACTGATTTTTTTTTTCCCCCCTGCAGTAATGTTTGCATGATAAAGATACAAAATCTACGTAAAGAATAACACGTTTTGAAATTCAAGTGTGAAGCATTTATTTGATAGGCAAGAAATGCCTTAAAAAAAATTTCATGTTAAACTCTCTAAAGACAAAAACTAACAATGAAACATACAGAAATTAAAGACTGGACAAATGAACAGATTTTAAGATAGTCTTTAAGTGAGAGAGATAAAACAAGTAGACTTCATGAAAATTCTCAGAGATCTTAATAACCAAGCTGCACCCAACTCAGAGAAAGATAATAGTCATTACTGGCTCATTTTCTATCACTTAAAGAGGTATCACAGAGATATCGCACTGAACATTTTCACAGGAAAAATTATGAGATTTTTTTGTCTTAAGAGAAACTCAAAACCACCTCCAAAAGCATCAGTTTCATACTGAGTATATGTCTGTTGAGTTTATCAACTAGACTATTTCAGTAGAAATGTTTTAGGGTAACTGTAGTGTACTACGCATAAATAAACATTTCAGGTGTGCAAACAAATATTAAATGAGAGGAATTTAGAATTTTGTTAGAAAATGGGTTTGGTCTGCCCAGAACAATGTTCATGATAATAGTTTCTCAGGCTTTTTCAACATCACAGAACATGCAGGCTTGTTATAAAAGTTTACCTTTGTATCAATCACAGTAATATCCATTTTGTACTGTGAAAGGTCAGCTCCTGGGTCTACGCTCCACTGGAAGTTTTCTAAAGAGGGTTTGTCTTTCAGGTCTGGATACAGAGAATATGAGGAAAAAAAAGATAATCAGAATCAAAGTCTGCCAGCAGCACCCTACAGTGTGTAAATTATGTCAGCTTCCCTTTTATCAATTCATCAGTGGGTTTAGGGATTATTTTTTTCAAACAGGCTCATTTGGTGTAAATCGTATTTTGTCTGAAGAGTTAGAAATAGAACTTTTAAGTTTTTTTGTCATATTCAGGAAGCACACTACACCTTTGGGTTTGTATGAGGCATATAATACATAAAATTCACTTGCAGGTAAATCCTCTGTCAGG
>JAWWLV010000088.1:104980323-104992285 GCA_035041135.1 Platyrinchus mystaceus | reverse complement strand
GGAAGCACACTACACCTTTGGGTTTGTATGAGGCATATAATACATAAAATTCACTTGCAGGTAAATCCTCTGTCAGGTAGTATTGATAATGGATAGAAGACAGTCGTAGGCTCATGCAATTGTTTAGGTTGGAAAAGACCTTGAAGATCATTGAGTCCAACCATTAATCCAGGACTGCTAAGTCCACCACTAAACCAAATCCTTAAGTACCACATCCACAAGTTTTTTGAACACTTCCAGAGATGGTGATTTCACCAATTCCCTGGGCAACCAATTTCAATGTTTGACAACCCTTTCAGTGAAGAAATTACTCCTAATATCCAAATCAAACCACCCCTTGTGCAAATTAAGGCCATTTCTGGTTACTTGGGAGAAGAGGCTGACCTCCACCTGTCTATAACCTCCTCACAAGTAGTTGTAGAGAGCAATAAGATCTGTCCTAAGCCTTCTTTTCTCCAGGCTAAACATTCCCTGTTCCCTCAGCTGCTCCTCATAAGACTTGTGCTCCACCCCCTTCACCAGCTCCATTGCCTTCTCTGGACATGCTCTAGCACCTCCATGTCTTTCTTTTACTGAGTAGTCCAAAACTGAATACAGGATTTGAGATGCAGCTTCACCAGTGCAGAGTGACAGCTCTGGTCCTGCTTGCCACAATATTTCTGACACAGACCTTTTTGGCCACCTGGGCACACTTCTACCTCATTGTTCAGCCGGCTGTTAATCAGCACCCCAGGTCCTTTTCCACCAGGCACCCTTCCCGCAGCAATGTTACATGGGGCTGTTGTTACCCAAGTGGAGAACCCAGCACTAGACCTTCACAGAATCACAGAATATGCTGAGTTGGAAGGATCATGGAGTCCAACTCCTGGCCCTGCACAGGACCATCCCCAAGAGTCACATCATGTGCCTGAGAGTATCATCCAAGTGCTTCTTGAACTCCCTCAGGCTTGGTGCTGTGACCACTTCCTGGGGAGCACAACCACCCTCTAGGCTAATGCCCAACCTAAACCTCCTATGACACAACTTGAGGCCATTCCCTCAGGTCCTATCACTGGTCACCACAGAGAAGAGATCAGTGCCTGCCCCTCCTCTTCCCCTCATGAGGAAGTTCTAGACTGCGATGAAGTTTCCCCTCAGTCTCCTCCAGGCTGAATAGACCAAGTGGCTTATACCATTGGCCTCAGCGCATCCACCCAGACCTCTCTGCAGATCCTTCCTACCCTCCAGCAGATCAACACTTCCACACAAGTTGAGCTGTCTGTAAACTGACTCAGGCTGCACTTGATCCCCTCATCCAGGCCATTGATAAAGACATTAAACAGGACTAGCCCCAACACTGAGCCCTGGAGAACATCACTGGTGACCGGTCACCACCTGGATGTAACCCCATTTGCCACCACTCCCTGGGCCTGGCCATCCAGACAGTTTTTACCCAGTTAAGAGTACACCTGTCCAAGCCATTATCAGTAAGCTTCTCTAGGAGAATGCTCTGGGAAACAACATCAAAGGCTTTGCTGAAGTCCAAGTAAACATCCTCAGTCTTTCCCTCATCCCTAAGCAGGTGTGGATCCTGGGTGGATCCCATTCAGCCCCATACACTAGTGTGTGTCTAAGTAATACAGCAGGTTGCTGACCATTTCTCCTTGGATTATGGGGGCATCATCTTGTTCCCTGTCCCTGTCTTCCAGTGCAGGGGGCTGGGTACCCTGAGAACAACTCATCTTACTATTAAAGACAGAGGCAAAGGCAGCATTAAGTACTTCAGACCTTTCTTCAACCTTCGTCACTATGTTTCCCCTTGCATCCAAAAAAGGATGGAGATTCTCCTTAGCCCTCCTTTTGCTACTGATGGATTTCTATAAACATTTTTTATTGTCTTTTACGGCAGTAGCCAGATTAAGCTCTAGTTGGCTTTGCCATTCCAATTTTCTTCCTGTGTAACCACACAACATCCTTGTAGTCCTCCTGTGTCCTCCTGAGTTGCCTGCCCCTTCTTCCAAAGGGCCATAAACTCTCTTTTATAATCCCTGAGTTCCAGGCAATGTTCAGTCAGGTTGGTCTTCCTTCCCACCAGCTCATCTTTCAGCACAGGGGGACAGCCTGCTCCTGGGCCTTAAAGATTTCCTTCTTGAAGAATGTCCAGACCCTCTGGACTCCTCTGCCCTTCAGGACTCCCTCCCAAGGGACTGTTGTGCTTAAGATGGCCCGAACCATCACTTCACCCACCAGTTTTGTCCACAAACAACAGGTCCAGGGGGTGCCTTCCCTAGTTGGCTTGCCATTGACATTAGATCAATAAATCAGGTCTAAGAAAAGAGTACAGAAGTGTAAGAAAAGAGTACAGAAGTGTAAGAAAAAAGTACAGAACTGTAAGTGTCGTTCCAAATATGTCTCTTGATTTGTCTGTGAAGAGAATATTTAGATTCCAAGCTACACAGCACCACCAACCAGTGACAGATACGTTTTAAATTCATAATGCAAGTATTTCTAAATAAAGTATGCAGTGTAATAGCTCAGCTAAGGAGTACAGAAGCCTTGATTCTACAATCCTAGTTCAAAAAATTAGTTTTCAGACTGAGAACACTTAATAGGAAAGAAGATACAAGGAAGAGTACATATACAGGAAGAGTATATGGCAGCCTGTGTTTATTATCACTAAAGGTACAAATTTCTTTAACAGATCATTAGGAAGAATGAAAAATATTAAACAAATAGCTTATCCTTACAGTTAAGTACAGTTTTCAAGCATTTGAAAAAAGTTTAAACTGAAACTTGCTGAGATTTTCATTATTACACTGCTAAACAATAACAATGCTAAATAAACAAGAAAGAACAAGATTCCTAATCTGTTGAGTGTACACCTGAATACCAACAATATATTTATTAAACAGTGGCAAAAGAATGCCAGGAAGATACAAATTGTAAATGTGGGGGGTGGTCTTAAGAAGTCCTGAATAGAATGACCCTGAGTTAGAAGCAGAACAGAGTGATTAAAGTGGAAGAAAGGAACATATGAAACATTCTATTCAACCATAGCACAGGCTGAGAGGGTAGGGCGGCAAGAAAAGAAACATTTTCATCAAGTTACCTTGCTCATTTTGCAGTGCTTTACTTTTTGATACTCTACAAGGGTTTGGTTGAAGTACAGATGCTGGTTCAGACTCTCCATGTCCTGTCCTTGTTTTCTTTCTATTTGGTACGTGGCCACTGGCAACCTAACAACATATTGCAATTTTACTATTTCCCAAAACTTAAATATTTCAAAGGAGCAGAAAGGAAGTCAGAAAAGTGTACCTGTACATCACCAAAAAGTTCCTCTGTCTCTGCAGAACTTGGCAATGGTGCAAATTTGAAGGGAGCAACTTCTTCTTTCATTTGGATCTGCTTTTTCTTATCTGGGAATGTTTTTCCCAGCATTGCCTCTTGTACGTACGATTCCTCCTGTAAATCTCCGCCAAACAAACAGCTCTCGTTGGCATTTTGAATGGACGATGAACCTTCAGGAATGGGCTTCCCTCGGTGTGAGAAAATGTCATGCAGAGTCACCTGTTTCAGTCTATTTTTACACATCTCCTCACTTCCTTGTTTTTTCTCCTGACAACGAACTCCAGAGAAGCGATCAGACAGATCCAAGGGCTTATCACCTGTATGTTCCCCATTAATACGCTGAACATCTGATCGAAAAGGCACAGAGTTCTCTTTGTTGAAAGATGTTTTTTCACAGTGAACTGCATGATCATCTTCAGTTTTCTTTCTCTTAGCACACCTGCTTTCCAGCTGCTTCTGGTATACGAGAAGGAAATCGCTCTTGATCACCTCATTTTTAGCTGTGCAAGTGTTTCCAACACAGGTTACAGCCTCACTAGTATTCTTTTTCACAACTATTTGCCTGTTGACAGGTGCCTGGCTGATAACCGAGTTGATTTCCGTTCCAAGATTCAGTGGTGCCACAAAAGCAACATCTTCAGATTTTGATTTATGAGATCTGGAACTGGACGGATTGTTGAAGAGGTTGGTTTTGAGATTAGGCTTCAATTCTGAATCTAAAATACAAGGAGCATGACCTGTACTTGAGTTGTTCTTCATACTGCTAGAAGCTCCAAAAACAGGAGAAGCTACCTGAGAATCCCAGTCAACATGTGGTGGAGTGCTCTGAGATGGATCTGAAAAACTGAATACAATGAGAGATGAGAGATTTTTCTGGTGTACACAGGCTGGGAGGAGAGAAAGGGATATATAGAAATTTTAAGTTTTCTATTACTGATCCACTATAAAGCTGTGCAAGTTGCTAGTGTTAAATGAAAACAGAAAGAAAAACCAAACTTATTCTAGGAGTAAGTACTGTTGCAATTAAAGAGCTGTAAAAGGCAAACAAAACACAGATCTTGCCCTTCATTTTGGTATGGTGTGAAAATCTTGTTCCACATTCAACTGAAAACCGAGGACAGACCTAAGCCTGCCTCAGAATTTCTTCTATCCAAGGACTCCCTACCTTTCAGTGCAGTGAAAAGGAAGAAAGAGAGAAAGACTGCTATTGTAGCCAAACTAAGTTCTTGTATAGATCTTAAAACCAAGACAACATTTTCTCAAAGCTTCTGCAAGTGAAGGAAAAAAGTGCAAACTTCTTTCAGGTACTCTTTTACCTGTAATTGATCAAACATACGTTTGAGATGACAAATAGGGCCAAAAAAATTCAGTTTAGACCACAACACCCTGAGGAGAGTGGGAAGGGCAACATTAAATCAGTATGACACCTAATCAGCAGAAAAGTTTAATGATCATTTTCCTATTCCAGCTTTAGGCCCATTAGCCCCGGGGTTATGAGCCTCACAAGATGCCTTGCAATAATGAGAAGTCAGGAAGGCAGGGACTGCGTACACAAAAAGCCCAAATCAGAAGTTTGTTAATGAAGTGAAACTCCACAGTTTTGCATTCTATCAGTTTCTTTGTTTCCAATGTTATTTACTTGAAAAAAACATCTATGATATTAAAACACTTACTTCCATGTCTTTAAAGCAAAATGCTGTTAAGTTTTTAAATTCTACTAACACCAGAACTTCATATAAGCCTGCTTAAAACAGTATAACTGTGTGGAAACACACCCTAAACTGCTGTCATCATGTCTTGATTCAGAAGCTGGATGCTTTCTTGAGTCTTCAGTCTGCATGCTCTCTGGGGCCTGGCTCATAACTGCATTAGTGTGGGGAAGATTCAGTACACTCTGGGACTCCTACAGATGATGAAGGAAAACAAAGAAAGGAAGTGTGAGAAGATATTGGAATTAAAAATTAGAAATAATGGAATAAAAAATTAGAAATATGCTAGATTTGCACACAAATACTCAGAGGACTCATTCAAATTGAAACATTCAAAACTTCATGAAAAATAATAAAAGCTAGGAGATGAACTTTTGACCAGTAACTTTAAAGAAATCTTATGGAAATTGAAAATAATTCATTATTCAAATGCTCACACAAAGAAATAGTCTGCACACTACAGTTTTCATGGTAGTTACCCATCAAAAACATCAAATAACCTGACCTGGAATCACCAAGCGGTCTCATCATCTAATACTCTATTTCAATGTCTTGGACTTGATTACTGCACAAAGGGAGTTTGGCAGACCCAAAGGTTTAGATCACTGTATTAATAAAACTTTCAAGTTCTCTACAAAGCAGGAACCATGTCCCTGCCCTTCTCCCCAACCCCAGACAGGTCAGTGGAGTTGTATCTCTTCTTGCTAGAGCAATTCTGTAATGAGTAAGCAAAAGCAAACCAAAGTGATCTTACTGGAACACAGAATACCTTTGCAGAGTCTTAATGCAAAAGAGAAAAAACACTGGTTTTGAAAGCAACTGGCCCAAAAAGCTGGTTATGCAAGAAATTTGGGAATACTACTTACAGATTCCTCTTGAACACCAAGTCCAATTGTTTCTGCGACGACTGCAGCCAAGTTAAGAGACGGCTTTGGAACGGGATAGCCTCCCACACTTGGTTTATCTTTGTGAGAAGATCATAGTAAGTTACATATATATTATAATCTCTTAACGCCACTCATAGATGGTAGAAACACAGAACTAAAAAGTTCACAAATTAAAATTGGCATTTATGGAAATAGTTTGACCTCTGTCAGATAAAAATCGTATCTGAAAGACTAAGTGGAGAAGGGGGGGCAGAAGAAGAATTTCTGATGAGAGCAAACTGCTGTATCAGCACAAAATTAAAATACGAAGACAAGTCAGTGTAAAATTTGCTTTTCAGTCTCCCAGTCCAGGGCAGGAATAGTCTGAGAAAAGCACGTAAAACAGTGGTAATATATATTTATAGTAAAATGCTTCTCTTGAATTTTTCCTTGGTGACAGTCACCATTATTTTTCCTATGTTTTTATTAGAAAAACAAATAGATGAGTTTCCCTTCCTTGAGGGGTTTACCATTACTCAGTTCATTAAGCTGGGGCAAGTTAATAAGATTAGAAAGTACAAGAACTACAACCACCACAACCCTGATCTCCACAAATGATTCCATGCTAATTCTCACAGTCACTTAAGAGTTAAAAAGGTTTGCATCTTTTTACATTTCTTTGTTAAAGAGAGATTAAAGAAATGAACCCTCAGTTTTACAATATTTTTGCCTTATTTTGAATGGAATTAGAACTAAATCTATTAATACACTTACTTTGTACAGGGGACAGTTGTGGATCACAGGTGTCTGCCACTAGTATCTCTTCTCTGTGGTTGCTGCTCACTTGTGTGGAAAAGAGTGGCATTTTTCCAAACTCTAGGAGATGTAGAAACATTTTCACTTGGTGAAATTAGGTATTCTGTTGTGATAATTTTGTGTAGATACAGACAATGATCCTGACCTTAAAAGCACTTGAATATGAGTTTGATGTGTCACTAGATCCAGTAATCTAAGCCCACCTGATAATTTGTCATAATGATACCTCAGAATAAAGTCACAAGTATTTCATATTAATCCTTTTCCTCACAAATATGATCCCAGCCAGTCAGCCCTAAAATAATACTAACAAAGAATTGCACCACTGTCTATACTGCCCACATGAATATATGTATTCAAGCTCTATTTGACCTTTTAATATGGCAACAAAACAATTAAAGAGTAAACCATCCAAGGGACTAATGTTCTGCATCAGCTAAGGTAATAAAGTAAAAAGGTGAAAACCTGAGATCTGAATTATGACCAACTCTGCCATGTAGTCTTTTCAGACAATTGACAGCTTTTCACAACCATTAACTGTGATAGGTATTTACACCATTTCTTACATATTATACTTCGGATTCCTTTAGTAGCTCCATTTTTTTATTTAGAAAATGGACAGGTATAGATATGCTTAGAAAAGAGAAATTATTCACAGCACTAAACATTTCAAATGCAAAATAAGGGGCATGAATAACCAGCTCAACCTTTTCACTCCACTGTTGTTCTATTTTTATTCTTTGGAAGAGGCTTTTATTCAAGACTCCAATTTAAATATATTCAAACATTATTTAAAATACCTTTTTTATGCCAAAAGACAAATTAACACAGTAAGAGCACCTGGATTATCATATTTCCTGTGTAACATTAAAATACAAGCACAAAGACCCTTATTTGGCAAAAATATTTCTCATAGTTAAAATCCATTAGAACTTACAGAACAAAGTCAGGAAATAAAATGTGGACAATACCCCTGGACTTAAGACAGAAAACAAACACAAATGGTGTATCAGTACTAGAAGAAGAAAGATCATGTAGGTATCTACCAGTTTCAGTAAAATTACTTTAATTGTGGAAGAATTGCAGAATGTGGCAAAACATTTGTTTCCCTCTCCACTAGGTGGTGACCTCGCTGCATGCACAAGGCAAACCTGACCAGATTTTTTTTTAGCTAACTTGTACGAAACTGTTACATTTGCATGTGGATGAAGAAAGGTAGAAGGTTGAGATAAGTTCTGAGCATATTGCTGACATAACAGTTACTGCCAAAGACATTTTCCCCTGACTCACGTATTATTGCACAAAATGGAAAAAGGCAAACAAAAAAAAGGCACAAGATTTTTTTTTTTTTTGTTTAGTTTTTGCCCTCTGCAATCAAATTTATACATCATCTTCCTATGTAGCCCTTAAGATAATTTTTAAGTTAATTTAAAAACCCAAAACCAATACTCTTACCACTGTTGCTAAGTTCCAAATCCGAGTGTGCATGCTCTGTGTATCGGATATGCCTATTCTCTTTTTTTCTCCTCATACGATTAACCACAGAAAATGAAGAGGTCAGAACTGGAGAATCTGGAATGACTCCTTCTTCTAATTCCACTGCTTGCAGCTTTTGCTCCCTGGAGACCAAATCAAATAAAACCCCAAGTCAGCAAGATGAAGAGTTTTCATTTCAGCAGGCAGGACAATCATATGGTCAAAGAAAGCAACAGTTAGGAAATGCAGCCATCTCAATAGCATCACAGTGTAAAAAGGCAATACTACAAGCCAGTTTTGAGATACATTTAAAAACAAATTCACCATTGCTCCATCAAGCCAAGGAACAGCATAAACTCCTAGTTCTTCCCACTTGAAGTCAACATATAACTACTGCACTGTGGAGGATCTTTTCCCTGGTCTTCTCTGGCAAAAGTGAGGTAAGTTTCAGATGATGTCAAACCATAACAAGAATGGAACACTACCTCTGACTTGCACAGGGCACCATATCTGCATATTAACCACAACATTAGCTAATTCTTGCTATATCAAATTACAACTTCATGGTCACTTTGTAGCTTCCCATTTTCATGATTTTCTTTCAAAATTTATTATGGTCTTTTTTCCTTTAAAATTGTAAAATTACTGTAAGTTTATTTTAAAAATTTTTTGTAAGACCCTGGGATTTTCTTAGAAACTACTTTTCTAAAGTTTTAACCTAGAAGGAAAAAATTGATAAAGAGTCACCTGAGGAATAAAGTATGAGACATAAGGCTTTGCTCTACACCATGACCAGAGGTCAACAAAAATTTCTACGATAAATTTACCTCTCTTGGTTTAAAAAAAGACATGCCCATTTAAAAGAAAACAAAAAATCTGCACAATAGAAAGAGGCTGGGCTTATGTTGCTATAGTGGCAGTACGCTACCTTTTCACAAACCATCAAAATATGGAAACAAGTTTTAAACACTTAAAAGCTGATGTTTATATTCCCAGACATTTCTACTGGGGAATAGGGAAAAGGGAGAAATACCTAAAACAACGCAAAACTTACTCCAGCTCCTTCTGTAATTGCTGGAACTGTTCAGTTATCTTTTTATTTTCATCCTGCAAATTGTTTTTTTCATTCACTGAAGTTTATACGAAAAAAGAGAAAAAGAAAATTAATGCACACATGTTAATATCATAATCTTGTCAGGTCTTTTAATTGTAATTGTAACTAATTATAAAATTTAAAATTGTAAAATGGAAAACCCTCTATATGGTTTACAAAAATGAAGTTTCAAGCTAATCATTAAAAAGGCTGCAAATGATGTGTTAGAAAAGATAAGGTGCCACAATTACTGGATCATAATATTTGTTCTACGCAATCATTAATTACTTTTGTCCACGTACATACAAGCGAGACTGTGCTGTAAATATGAATGAATTGCTCACTTGAATCCATAGACAAAATTGCTTCCTTAGGCTGAGGATAACCTATGAAGTATAGAACAATTAGAATTTGGTTTTAGCCTCTGAAGCAACCAGCCAGTTGAAAAGAATGAAAGAAACTTCCACCAAGAATTTCTTTAAAATCAGTTAAATATTTTGGAAATTAAGAGAGACTAGTCAGAACTTTTTGATTTTACTTTTCTTAATTTCCAGTTCATTCTGCCTGTGCTTCACACAAGCTTATGGCATCACCCTTCAGTCTTTTTTCCATGCTGTCTCAAACTAACGTAGTGATTAGCTCCCAACTTTTCTGTTTGCTTTAATTTTTGTATTCTTGTTCTTATTTTGTTGTTGTTGTTTATTTTACCTCTGGATTACTTTTGACTGACCTTTTCCACTGGTTATCATACAGATCTCAACCCAAATCCACAGAACCCTACTGTTCTGTCAGACACTGTTCTGGGAGGTTTGTACCTAATAGGTCTCACCTTGATTTTTAAGGTTCAGAGTTTTATTGAAAGATTAACAACAAACAGGGTACATCCAATCATTAAATGCAGAACTCAGAATATTTTTACATAAATGTCCAATAAAAAAATCATTGAAAAATTGATGTATTTTGTATTAGTACAGAACATAGTATTTCCATGACTTAATAAGCATTGAAAAGCTATTTTTTGTATTTGGAATTTCTCATGTTTTAAATCTCATTGAATGTCTTCTTGCTCTTGATCAAGCAAGACAATTAAATGATACAAAATAATGGTAAAAATACAACTAACATTTAAACATTTAAAATCCTGTACTGTATTTTTTAGCACTTCATATAACCAATCTTTCCAAACTCTCTTTATGAATGCATTTGTGTCCTGCTTGAATGTCACCTAGAAGAGTTTATTTTGCCCCACATGTACTACTTCCTGATTACAAGCTGCCTGGTGTAGATTCTTTTTTGGTTTCAGTGGGTTATGTGAAAGTTATGTGTTGACTGTGGTTAAAGTTCAGCTAAGTACAGGACACAAGCTGGACCCAGGGCACTTAGTCTGAACTTGCTACTCTGCGATCACCAGTTCCTTTGAAGTCATGGTTTCTTTAGGAAAGCTGGCAATCAGTCATTCTAGCTGCAGGAATAAACAGAAGCAGCCACATTTTATCTAAAGTAGCTACTTTACACTGTAAGATTTTCCACGTCAGTTCACTTTCAGTATCAGCACTTCAATCTAAGAAGGTGGGTCAAATGACTAGTAATTGGTATGCTACATATTTTCAGACTGTAGAGTTAAAGTATCCCCCGACTGAACTTTTTGGGCTTACTAAGCACACCACATATAAATTATATCAAGTTACAGGAATTCATGAAGAACTAGTCTACAAAATAGTATGTTTTGTCTTCAGACTTGTGGATAAAACTCACTAAGCTCAGTAATAAGTTTGAGATTCTGCTGCCGGATGTTTTCAAACTCTTGCTGCTTCTTTCTCATGTGTTCTTCGGTTACAGCACATCGATCACATAATCCTGCTCTTAATCTACAATAAAATTGAGAGAAAAACGACCTTCTGTTAAGAAAATATTGCCATACATGAAGCAGATATCCATGTTAACAGACCTTTGGAACAAGGAAAACCAGAAAATTTCTGACAACTGTGCAGAGCGCCAAACCACATTAGGTTTAGAAATCTCTGAAAAGTCTTTAGGTCCATTAGAGGTTTACTTCCTCAAGAAACAATTTGCAGAGTCTGTAAAGCATGTATTATGTTAATTTATAGGTATAACTTTTAAAGATGAAAAAACACACTGTAAGTTCATGTCTATTGGTTTTGTTTTGCTACAGCAGATTAAACAGAAACAAATAAGGAAAAGGCAGAATGGATCAAAAGGCAATGAGGACAACTAAGTCCAAAAGAAAGCAAAGGACAGAATGTGTAATTAAATGTAGGTAAAATAGACAATGGGGAAAAAAGAATCCCATAAATTTGAAAGATTTCCTAGTGAGTTATTAAATGAGCTCCACAATATATTATAGCATTTGGGTTTTGTACTTGTATTGCATCTTGATTCATATGTACATTTACCTCTACAAAAATAGATGTAAGAGAACGTACCCTAAAATGTCTGTCTCCCAAGCTGCTCTACTCTATGTATCTTAACTGAACTAAACAAGCTAAGCACTTCAAAAATAACAATATAACAAAACCACCAAAACATAAATTCAACTTGCAAAGTATCCAGAGCTATTCTGTAAGAGCAAAACACAACAAACTCAAAAGCTAGAAAACACCACTTCACCTGTCTTCTAAAACCTTGATGGTGTCATGAAGTGCTTTTTGCTGTTC
>JAWWLV010000088.1:104953694-104980223 GCA_035041135.1 Platyrinchus mystaceus | reverse complement strand
AAACTCAAAAGCTAGAAAACACCACTTCACCTGTCTTCTAAAACCTTGATGGTGTCATGAAGTGCTTTTTGCTGTTCTCTGAGCTGTTGGTTCTTGGTATAGAACTCTTCAAGCCTCTCTGCATCCCTGAAATCAAACAGAGAAAAATTAGTTCTAGCTTTAAATTACAGCTATTAATTTTTCAACAAAGAATTCTCTCTGGGATGTTTCTTTCATATTCTTGGGAAAATCTTATTATCTTCAGCACAAATATTAAGTTCAAGATAAACAAAGCAAGTGTTTGTGATGAATGATAATTTAGAAATGACTGAGTTAGGAAAGATGCAGCTAGTTTCTAATTCATATTACAGTTGATCTTCTCTTGATAAATCTGATTTTTGCTCAGGTAAAAGTTAGAGTTGACAGTCAGAGCATAAAAGCTAATAATATTCAAGCAACAGTTTCAGAGTACCTAAGCACAAACACTTCTTTTATACTTTACTGTGTTGTGGAGCTGTTGGGAATCTAATGGGGGCTTTCACAATCAGGTCATTTTGGTCTGTTCTTAGCAGGCAGTGAATCTTGCAGTGTGGCAAACCACATTAGGTTTAGAAATCTCTGAAAAGTCTTTAGGTCCATTAGAGGTTTACTTCCTCAAGAAACAATTTGCAGAGTCTGTAAACCATGTATTCCTGTAATATGAATACAGCAAAAAGAACTCTCTTTCCAAAACTCTCAGAAATAGAAGATCTTGAGAAAAATACGTTCCCTAAAAGCCAGAGTTAATTAATTAACGAAGAGTATTTCCTCCTTAAAATAGGTAAGGAAAAGCAATAACAATAACTTCCCAGTTTTAGCTCCCCTTTACTTTCATTATAGGATCATCACACCTCTTCAAGATGCAAAGTATGAGCCAGAAGAACAATTTTTTTCTACAAGGCAATTAACATTCAGAAAAAGCTAAGCAACTGAATCTATGTAACACGACAATGATTAACTTCTGAGAATTTATTTCCAGCTCTTCTTTTTACCATGGAATCCTTTGTAGATATCCATGACAAGTGGTTGTTTGTTTTCAGTGTGCCTGAGATGGATTATTTGAGGAAGCCATTGGAAATTGGCTCGTGAAAAGCTGTTAAGCTCACACACAACAGGAAATGAAAACATATTTACTAACTTGTTGATACAGTTCTTTTACATAAACATATTTTATATTGGCATTATCTCTTTAACATATGTTTAGTCAAACACATTTTCACATTGCTGGCATTCCAGTGATCCAAGAAATTAGAAATCACGGGTCACAAAGTGAATGGGACTGTTAGAAGCTTCTAAAGTGTACAATCACAGACATGTTTTATTAATCCTGAATTCTAAATACAGATGCTTTATCTTTCTGTACTACCATCGAGACCAATTAAGGCCTTTTCAATTGCATATTCAACCTATAAAACAGTTCCAAGCAAACAGTGTGAGGGACCATTTAAGACTTGTACTTTCACTTGGGGAGGACAATGTGTTACAGTTCTGTTATATCAGTTCAGTAACGAAGTACAGCCAGGCCATGGCAAAATCTGAATTGAGAAAAGCAATCTGTATTTTTCTGGTGTTTAGGGCATTAAAAAAAAAAAAATCTCATTTTTTTCAATTTATGTAACTTACAGGAGGCCTAAAGCAGCAAATTTTAAAATCCTTTCTCTCGTTAACTTTAAATCATTCCATGGACTTAAGTTATTTTAAATAAATAAATAAGACAATACTAACATACACTAATACTACATGCCTTCCATCTAAAGCCTATAAAATGTTCCATGAAGGTACTAATATGACAGAAGGAACTAGGTTATCAATTGGTTTTTGGGTTTTTTTTCCCCTTAAAATTCCAGTGCAGCTGATAAACATGACAGACATTTTTGGCTATGAAGACACTCTGCATAATGGCTGGTCTCTGACCTAGAGTTTACAAGGCATTAGCTTCGATGCTGGAGTGGGATACACAATAAGGCACTCATTGTCAGCTGATTATCAAGTCTGAAATACTAAACCTCAGGTATTCAGATGCACGAAAGAGAACAAGACCTCCTATGTAACAATACTGTATCTACACTGTGGGAGTTGTAGAAAGATTCCAACAAATAATGATTAAACCATTTGGTATGTGTTCAGTCACACCACTGATAATATTCATCATTTAGAAAACTGACTGATCATTTAAGATTTCATAACGTGGAAGCAACTTATGATACACCAGGCTAACAATAACAGCAAGAGATAATTTCATTCTTTTAGATTAAAAATTAATAACTACTTAATTTATAAACTATACTTAAGAAATAACAAGATGTTAAATTGATTTTTTCCAGGAGTGTAAGTGTAGTCTCTAAGAATAATACATAGCACCAAATATTTGCTAATTGAAAGCTGTATAATAACCTAATATAATATCATGTACTAACATAAATATATTCCTTGTGATACTTCAGTATAAGATTATATGTCTTTGACTGCAGATGGCAATGCAAATCTGAAGCATTTTTGCTACTTCTCAGAAGTGTTTAATTTCTTTAATATATCTAATATAATTATATTGTTTTCCACAGTGGAAAAAGATCAAGTAATTTATTCCTATTCCTCCTACACAGCTACTTTATAAAGCACAACTCATAATACAAATCATAGGTAATAGTACCATAATATTAATGCAATCAAATCTGAATGAAAATTTAAATAAAGAATCACATAAGCGTAACTGTTATCATTTAATTAAATATGGCTATAGTTAGCAGAAGGAAAAGAAATGCTAATTTAAGGTTGTAAATACATATCATAATTCTACTGTACATGTAAATCTCGTAATTCAGATTTTTCCCAAATTGCTTCTAATGAACAGAACTAAAAATAAGTAGCACATATTGACTGCAAAAGAAGTTGTATATGCCTTAAAATACAAGAATTGAGTGAAAATTAGCAAGATTATTAGCAGAATCTTTGGTGAATGACTAAAAGCTGAGTTAATGCACAATACCTGATATTAATGGCAAACGTAGCCAAAAAAGAAAAAATCTAAATAAAGTTGGCTTCTTGTCTTGTCACTTACTTCACTTTACAGATTTGACCTCAATTTTGAAATGTCTCCCTAATTATCTTTTGTATTAGCAATGCCAGCATCTTGACTGGCATCCTAGAAATACTATATATGATAAGAAAACTGTAGGAGTCACTTGTTCAAAGAAGGCAAATGCAGTGTTCAGGTTACACACCCTATAAACAGTTATGTACATCTTCAGATGACTTCAGCTGAATTACTAAAGTGAGCAGAGTTTTGTACACATCTGAAGGAAGATTCCATGAAACCTCAATTGATCTTACAAAAATCACAGCTCATTAATGGCAGTCTGACTCTCCTTTAATAAATTAGATCATTGGGATGAGTACTTACAAGCATCTTTCCTTTTTTAACTTAGATATTTTCAGCTGTAAGCCTGAAAAGCAGAAAAAAGAAAATACATGTTATAGAATTCTGATTGTAAAAAATGAGTGAAACAGTAAGTTAACTTTCCTTTTGACAATGACATCTGCAAAGGGACAAAAAAACCATCACTAATCTGGAGAGAAGATCATAGAAATCACAGAATATTCTGAGTTGGAAGGGACCCAAAAGGATTATCGAGTCCAACTTGTAAGTGAATGGCCCTTATGGGAATCAAACCCACAACTTTGGCATTATTAGCACTGTGCTCTGACCAACAAAGTTAATGGTTCATTCTGGACTTTTTGAGTATGTTCTACAGGATCTTGGAAACAAATATAGTTATTACGATCTCTGGGAAATAGGGACTTCTGAAACAAACACTCAGATTCCCACTTAAACAGGTATAAAACACTTCTGTAAAAAACCCACATATGAATAGCCAGTACCATCAATGTATTTTCTTTGACTATGCCCACCTAAGTAGCATAAATCATGTTCTGTGTGAACATAAATGCATACTACTACACTGGACATGAACATCCAACCACTGAACAGTGAAAAGCATTACAGTGTATATGCATAAGGGAAACATTAAAAATATGTGATCAAAGGATTTAAAACAGAAAAAGGACAACACACGTTGTTGGAGATGAGATACCAGACTCTCTCAGTCAAAGCTTCTTAGGAAGATATTAAGGTGAATTGAGGAATGATATTTCATCTGTGGCCTTTCTCCCCCTAAGACTGCCACACTCCTAAACATGTATTCTGTGCAGAAGTAAAAAGGTTTGCAAATACAACTGATGTTCTCAGCAGGAGTGGCCAGGTGACAGCCCAGGGGACAGAACACTGTCCAACCAATCTGCTTGCAAGGTTTTGGGTGCATTTATACGCGCACAGGGGCAGGAAGATAAAGGTGCTCCAAGTACAGCACAGCTTAACAAGCTGGATGCAGTGTATGTGATTTCCCACACACAAGCTGGCCATTCCTATTCCAAATAAGTGGTCAGAAATAATCAGACCACAATGATAGAACATTTTCTTAAATACAAGTCCAACAGAAATTTTTGTGTGACATCAGAAAATCACATAATTTTTTCCTAGTGCCATGATTTTCTTCTAACTATGAAAGGCTATTACCAACTTCAGGTTGAACATTAGGTATCTTGTAAGCTCTCTTGCAAAAGCATTATGCATTTTGGATAACAGGATTAACTTATGAAATCAGAACACTTTTAAGAAAACTTCCAACAAGTCTGAATTTAAGTCAAAACACAGAGCTGATACTACATCTTATTACAGAAAATGTAGGTTAAGGCAGCTGACAAACTTTTTTTTTCTCTCCCCCACCACACTCAACTGGGAACAAAGGGGAAAACTATGAGCTCGAGAAGGTTCACTCTTCAGGCCACTTACAACATCAGGCCAGCCACAGCCTCACTGACCCCATGCTTGCCACAAGATGCCAGTGAGACAATGAGATAAAAATGCAGAAAGACTACTTAAAAATAGTTAGGAAATATAGCAAGATTTCTTTTATCTCCAAGTGTTCGGCACCTGTGAGATGTTATGTTCTATCATGCAGATCAGCACAGAAAGAGGGTTTATTTTTTTAAGAAGTTGCTATTCATCAAGTCAATTAGGCATCTGCAATTAGAACCCCTATAAAGCGTGCTTTAATGCTGCTCCACACCCATCGGAAGGAATGAAGCTGCACAACAATGCATCTCCTGTATGAACAGGTAGTCTGTTCAGCAAGTATTTAGGATTGTAACTTTGGCAACCTGAGCCACCAATTGAAAAGGCAGGGCTCAAAAGGCCCTCTACTGTGCTACAGGTAACACTATCTCCCCTCTCACCTGAATTCAGGAGGAACTAAACTAGTTACTTAAAGGTTGCATTTTTTTCTTAGTTCAGTGACTGCAATGAGAAGGCAGGAAACCAGTCTGTTACATTTATCCAAGAGCATTGAGTTACTACATCTGGTATAATCTCTTCCATTTGCTTTTCCAGGGTATTGCGAGTTTTTAAGCATACTCATTTCAGGAGCTTTGCTTTTTTGGGTTTCCTTATTTAACACACTAGTGAGCATATAAACCTGTGTGGAACTGCACTATGTAACTTCTCAACTCAATTTTATCTTTCACACTATATTTCTATGGAGTAGACAAGCTGCAGACTATATAAATCTACATTGCCTAAAGCTTCTATGAGCATTAATAAAAGGCACATTATGCCCATTAAAGTGATGGAGATCTTCTTTAAACTGTCATTAGGCAGATTAATTAAACACACAACACTATTTTATGAATCTTGCTACTTGATTAGACTACATACCTGTAACGTTCCCATTAATGGCTATGACAATTTCTGTTCTGGTGAATTTTCAAATGCATTAAATGCATTTTCCTAAAACTGACAATGCCTGGGAAAACTTCAGAATCTTTATCACTAATGTTTTCTTGAAACAGGTTGGACAAGCTTCTGTCAGCAATGACACAGACATAATCCTACCTTAAGGGTATAGAGATGGACTAGATGACCTTCTAAAATCCCTTCCAGCTCCATTTTCTATAATTATTTACTTTTGAGGAACTTCCAGCTATTTCCTTTCCTACAGCAATCTATCAAAGAGATTGATTTCCTCGTAGTTTTCTCTGCATCTCTGACTACAGATTTTTCTGTATTGATATGCTCTGCTTTTTAGAGGTAAGGAATAATTACCTAATAATTACCTAAAAACTAGGCTATTTCTTGTACATGAAACTCTGCTCACACTTCTTCGCTGATATATATATATATAATATTTTTTTTAGTTCAGAGCTTTAGACTTGAATTAATCCTCAGAAACCATCTTGATAAGATCCATATGCACCAAGTATCTATATAATTATTTTGAGCCAGAGGTAAGAATTAACACCTGTAGAAATAAGTCACTTTATAAAAAGCATTATTAAATTCCTTTCAATTTTGTGAGCACTGTGCAAGTATCCCATACATTCTACAGAAAGGAAATAAAAGCAAATACAGTTTTAATCATGATTATTCTGAGCTGCTGAGCACTTCTGAACTCTATGAAAAGTCAACTGACACTGACCATGCCCAACATGTTTGGAAACTGGATTGTAAGTATCCTACCAATTGTCTCATAATAAATTAAAGCTAAATTATAGCTGTTTTGTCTGAAGAGGGCCAAAATTTGGAAGTTTTTGCAAGTCTTCAGTTTAAAAGAGTAAGAAGCTGGATTCCTCTTTACATAACAGTGGAAAAACACACCCTTTACAATATAGTAATATTGAAATTTAATAAAATCCATTTCAAACTGTGTGAGTTTAAAGTATTCTTTAGTCTATATTCTATAGATATAACTTACATAATATGTCCAACCACTTCAAGTTCATGTGTCATAAATTCTAGTCATGGATTGTTAACAAATTATAAGAATTCCACCATTTCAGTGTTCAGTATGCTGTGCATTGTACATGCCAAAAGATTTTTCTCCAACTCCTAATTTTTCCTTAATCCATCTTCCACCACCTTTAAAATAATTTTTTGCTGACATTTAGATTGGAAACTCATGAGTCAATTTTAATTCTTATTTATAGACTTCAGGAACAAGCAAAGTCCAGGCAAGCCTGTGTTTGATGTTTCTAAAATATATTCCAGTACCATTTTCTATAAGAGGATCTCCACCTTCTGAAAAAATTAACTATCCTTCAGGCATGTCTTTGATGTTATCATGGAAGACCTAATTTTACCTAACACAGTGCGGTTTGGGACATACTGACAAAGGGCTAGGCATGAAAAAGACTGCCTGGTGGCAAAATTACCTGGCCACACCCAGCATGCATTCTAAAGAGTATCTTGCTTGCATAAAGAAAACCAAAACTTTAAAATCACGTGCTGCACATCCCAAGAAACTAGAGAAAGGGTCACTTAACACAGCTCTCTACATCGGAGCTTTTTGTTTGTTCAGTTTTTGTTGTTCAGACATGCCACGGATTGCCAGATCCCACTCTGTCAGTACTTCCGCATTTATCTGTGGTTGACATCACACCCACTCCAAAAAGAACCATCAACAATTAAAAAAAAAGTAAATTTTTGGTGTTTTGGAACACAACATAAAATTATATTTCATATGGTTAACATATACTTTTCTTTGGTGTAACAAAACGCTACTTTCTGGTATACCTTTCCTTTCAGTTGCCAAAATGATAAATGCTTTTTCTGGTTGGTTGTTGGGGTTTTTTGTTTGTTTGTAATAATTAATAACACAAAGTGTCACAGCCCAGTGCTGCAAATTATTGAATCAAGACTTTCAGGGGGAGGTATGTAACATCTGTACATTATAAAAAAGTGTCCCAGTTTTTGAAATGAAGAAGTGATGATATAACTGGACCTAAATGGACAGACCCCTGAAACTGTTTTGAGGCTGTTGGAAACAACTGGGGCCACTGAAATGCTCTGGGTAAAGATCCACCTGAAGCTCTTAATTCACAAAAACTCACCTGCTTTTATTCCAGCCTAATATAAATACTACTTCATGGATAAGCATGTGCTCATTAGAAGATGTCATCAAATACTGTTCTAACTCCATCCAAAAGAATAGATCATGCGACTTTAGATTAGCAGAACTAAATGTTAACTTCTTACGAAAAGTTTCTAGGAAAAAAATTTATGAATGCTACCTGTAAAACAATATTACAATAGCAATACATATAGTGCAATAATTCATCTTTCCTGAACTACTGAGGAATGAACAGACACTAACATTCAATCTGTAGTAAAACTGTTATCACAGGTCACAAAATATGATGTAAGAATAAGCATTTATAAAAATATTATAAATTTTGCTGAGAAAATTTAGAACACTACAAAGTGAAGGAATACTTTTCACTTCAGTAACATTAATCTAAAGTGGTATTTTGCACAAGTTAGGGAAAATAAATAATGCAAATCGTTTTAAATCATCTGTAGTAATAAAGCCAAAGGCAGAAGAAAAAAAAAATTCATCAAATAACATGGTTTGGAAACTTCGAATCATAATCCATTAATGGTAAAGTACCATTTAAATATTTTCTAAGCAAGCACAAATTCCACGTAACATTGGGTTACTTTTTCTTCACTGACCTAGCAAATCATTTATACTTGTTGATAGCTTAATCCTGTTATACCAGGCTTAGGTGGTCTATCTGTAAGGATCATTTGTAATCATCCAATCAACTTTCTGCATAACTTAAGACACTAAAAATCTATTTAGTTCCACGCAGAGTATTTAGGTTCTTCCAGTGGCAATTGACAAACCCAAACTTTAACCTGACAAGCCCAAACTTAAACGATTTACCTTGTACTTCTTTATCATGACATTCTTTCAGTTTGGACCACAATTCCTTGAAGAAATCTCCTGAAGGTTCTGCAGAACTAGGGCTCCCACAGCTTCCTCCAGATGCATTCATCTTGCTTTTTTCTGCTCCCAGCTTCCTTGACTTATTTGCAGAACTGGATCACTCTCAAACTTTGTATTTTAAATTACATAGTTATGAAGCTGTTTCTGAAGACAGATGTATACCTGTAACAACAGAATGACAACACTTATGTTTGCATGTATCAGAGTATAACTTGTAGCCATGGATGAAATACAAAGTTTACTGTCTATCCTTATATTATATATACTTATACACTTTTATACTGACAGTCACTCTGAAGGTGTGGATAATGCTAAGTATTTTGCTGCAAGGAATTACAAACTAACAGAATTTCCCTCCCCTCAAAAAGTTAAAATTAGATTAAGATACTTAGAAATCTTGATGCTTTTCCTATGTAAACACACAGTTGAACAGACTTCCTTTTTTCCAAAAGTAACCCAAATCTGTGAGCCAAAATCTGGCTGCCAGCAAAAGCATTTGTCCAAGTTTTATCAGAGATGTATTTGTGTATACACATCCTTTACATAAACAAGGATTCAAATGACACCCTTTTGCAAAGAAAAGCTCACATCCCCTTGAAGTCTTCCTAATTCTACAGTGAAATGATTCCCACTCCCTAATGAAAAGAAAATTGGAGAGTAATCTCAAAATTTATAAATCTCCAAAACATTAATCTTTGAGGAGAGCTATCAAAGTTACATAGCTCTGTCTTAAAAGCCTGACTGCCTACAAAGCTCAGGATAGTCTTACCCACAATTCTATTTGTTTTGAAGGGTTTCTTAGCACAGATGATGCCCTCAGGTAAACTTCAGGGGAAGCATGGTACTCAAACCTGGATCTGAGCCAAGATAAGATTCAGTTCTATCGGCACTGGGTGTCCAATACTGAAATATTCCTATAATTTCTGTCCTGCAGTTCCCTGTGTGTGAAACTGGCCATTCTAAGTTTTCACCATTTTTATGCAGTCAATTTTAAACGAACACTTTTGAGCAGGCACTGTGTCATTACCAGGTGGTATGACTCTGCAATATAAAATACAGTAAGAAAAAAAAACCACCTTAGGTATTTTGTACTCTTCCTAAATTAGCAGCCTGAGCAAGCAAATCGCTATGTCTATATAGACAAATAAAAGGAGCAATTTGCTCCCAAATTTTTGAGCCACAAGTTAGTTGTAGTTCAAAAGATACAAAGTCTACAATTAGTCATGAAGCTGCATTCCCTTCCTTGAGAGCCTTCAAGCAACTTAGAATATTTGGGTGCAGCTACTGTTTCAGCTGGTCCCCTAGATTCACCACGATAAAATGTTCAGTCCAGTGGTCAGTAACCAAGTGTAGGGCATGGAGGCTTTGGTTCCACTCTCTTTTCTCATATCTCTGTGCACAGTCTTAAGTCACTTTTCTTTCATTCCGGCTGTCTTTAAAATGGAATAAAAATAATGGAACAAAACATTATTCTCAATAACACAGAAACACTTGAACTGTACGTTTTCTATAGTAGGAGGATGCTTAGATGCTAAAGTAATGCTTTTACATACTCTGTCCATTGAAAATTCAGAGCCTATTTCAGTATTTGGTTTCAAGCTAGCAAATGTTATCTTCAGAGAAGTCCTAATAGAAAATAAAACTACCTTTTCAAATCAGCAATGACTACAATTCTTTGGTGCAAGAAACAGTAATCTGCTTGCATCTTTGCAGCTGAAATGCTCTACTTTGTGTACAGCCACATTAAGCCATCTCACAATGCTGCTTTGTGGGACCTATTGCCTAGTGACATTAGGAATGTCTTTTAAAATCTTTGTTTTTCCACCTTCAACAACAGATATTTCAGAATCAATCTTTTTCCTCTGTCAAGCACTAGGGCAGTGAAACCCACAAAACTGCTTTCACTTACTGTTGTAGATTTGAGTGTGCCAGATGAATCATTTCCAAGGAAAGATCACCTGACTCTAGACAGTAAATGCTGTCCCTAGTGTTTGTTTTGGTTTTGTTTTTTCCCCCAAGATGACTTTGAGAAAAAAAATGCACATAACTTGCTCAGAGTTTCTGCAAATGATTAGTATGTCGACCAAACACAAACAGAGAAAAAAAAAGAGCAACGCGTTTTCCCAAGCTTAACCTGCTTCAAGATCCCAAACTGATACATTGCTTCCTACAGGTGTTCAACTTCCCTTAAAATACAGGGCCCCCAACAAATGTTTAAGTCGAGGCTTTGACAGGCCTGGGCAGATACACAGGTGTAAAAGTGATGGCTTAGTCCCCAATCCTAAGAAAGGGCTTTCCAGTCCTTCGGGAAGAAAAAAACACCTGAGCTGGATGTACAGACACTTGCAGGCACGGACAAGACTGGAAGCTGCCTGAGGGGGGCTGGAATCACCACGCCAGCCCCTCTCCCGGATATCCTGCCGACTGACGCTCTCACAGAACCACTTAAATACGTCCATTTCCCTCTTCTTCCACACAGCATCTCCCTCCGGCACCGTAAGGCTCTGCAGGGCTTCACGAGTGATTGCCTCCAGCAGTGCCGCAGCACCGACAGCGCGCCGAGGCTGCTTATCCGTGTTTCCACCTCTCCGCCGGGAACACGCCGCCTCTCCGGGATTCCGGGGAGCACACGGCGCCCCGACCCCCACCAGAAACCCTGAGCGCCGGGCTGCTCCTCCAAACTCAGCTCTCCTCTACCTCCCGGCGGTGAACTTCATTCTCCTTTCCCTCCTGCACGAACACCGCACAGAAAACTCACTCGAGAGACACGCCGGGATGCTCTGGGAAATCCTGCCATGGGAGCTTCCCGCCAGGCTCGGGTCACGCCCAGCAGCCGGGACGGCCGGGGAGGGTCGGGCATGTCCCCCACGCCCCTTCCTGGGGCAGGCGGGGCAGTGCTGGCGGCGCGCCCGGCGGGGCTGTGACGGTCCCGGCCCTCGGGCGGAGCGGGAGCGGGAGCGGCGCGCGCGCCGTTACCTGGTTGGCTCCGGCGGCTCCGCGCGCGAACGGCGGGAAAATAGGAAAAGCTGGAGCGAGCGCCTTCCCTGCCCGCGGAGGGGGCGGGGCGCGGGCGGCTCTCGCGAGGCTTCCGCGCTGCTCTCGCGAGAGAGCGGGGCCGGGAGGGTCTGCCCCACCCCGCCCTCCGCCGCGGCGGTGAAGAGGCCAGAGCGGTTTTCGTGTAGCAGGAGTGACACAGAATTACGGGATCAGTTAAGCTGGAAAAGATCTCGGAGATCATCGAGTCCAACCTATGACCCAGCACCACCATGTCAACTAGACCATGGCACTAAGTGCCACGTCCAGTCTTTCCTTAAACCCTTCCAGGGACGGTGACTTCACCACCTGAGCTCTGGGCAGTCCATTTCATTGTCTGATCACACTTTCCGTGAAGAAATTCCTCCTGATGTCCTAACCTAAACTTCCGCTGTCACAGCCTGTGGCCATTTCTTCTCATTCTGTCACTCGCTACTTGGGAGAAGAGCCCGACCCCCGCCTGGCTACCGCCTCCTTTCAGGCAGTTATAGAGAGGGATAAAGTCACCTTTGAGCCTACACTTCTCCAGGCTAAACAACCCCAGCTCCCTCAGCCACTCCTCACAAGACTTGTGCTCCAGACCCTTCACCAGCTCTGTTGCACTTCTCTGGATGTGCTCCAGCACCTCAATATTCTTCGTGGCCCAGAACTGAACATGATACTCGAGGGGTGGCCTCACCAGTGCCTGGTGCTCCAGATGGCCAGACTATTTCTGGTACAAACCAGGATGCCATTGGCCTTTCTGGCCACCTGGGCACACTGCTGGCGCATGTTCATCCATCAAGGTCATCAGGCATTGTCCCAGCCTTTCCTCCTCTGGCCCAGTGCTTGGGGTTTCCACAGAGAGCCGCTAGAAGAAAGTCAAGGGGACAAGCCAGGATTTTTAATCTGCTGATTACTGGGGTTTACACACACATGTATTTGCGGTGCTTCCCCCTGCCTTGATCAGAACAGTTTCCGTGGGTTGTCATTCTAGCACACAGCAGAACAGCCTAGGGCATATTTTGATGTTTTATATGAGTATGAAAACAGGTAGGCTCATATAATTATTAGGGCATAAGGCAGCTGAACTTTGGTGTCACTTTTGAGACTTCTTGCAACATAATTTTTTCCCCCAAATTGTGGATCAATGTTCCTTCATTCCTTGGGGCCAACCCTGCTGTCTGCAATAATAAAATAATAAACCACTTGTTTTTAAGTTTGTAGTTCTTAGTGGTGAAATAGAAATAGAATACACCTTTTCACTATTACTGCTCTGCCTTCACATGATTCCACTGGACCATTTGGATGTGTAGAGACAGAGATAGCTTAGTGGCATGACTAGAAGACACAGTGGTTATCAGTTTGCAAGGGCCAGTGCTGCAAACACATTCTTTCTAGATCATTAATAGCAGTATCTAAAAAGTTATGGTTTCAGGTATTTAATAATTATTAGCAGCTGTTCCATCTTACTCGTTACATATTCAGATCACTCAAATCTCCAGAAAGTGTCATAAATATGGAACTACAGCATAAATAAGACTGGATCTGAAATACCATTTCAACATTTTTGAAGAATTTTAAAATACTGTCAGACCGAAGTCCAAGATGACCTGTGATTAAGCAGACTTCAAATCTGTTGTTCACCTTTGTTGAAAATACTCTTGGTTTCCCATCAAATACTTACCATGAATTCAGAAGTATTTTCAAAAAATCTTGTAGTTAACTTTTTTGTTTTGTTTAACCACTTAGTTTTCAACTAAGATAAAATAAATGTGGTATTCAGGAGCTCAACAGGAGATTGCTTATATTGTAAGTTTGATCCATTATCCTATTAGTACACATATGGTAGAACTGAAATAATAGGTTGTGATAGACACTCCAGTCTTCCTAAATAATGCCTGTTGGCAGCTTTTCATTCTACTTTTGAAGCTTCTATAATCTAAAAATTTGCGATGTAGGCAAGTATTAATTTCCTTGGATTAAAGAGAAACGGATGTCTTAAATATATGCACAGATCTGATAAGCAGCAATAAAATAGCCCTCTTACTGATTGATGAGATACTTTACCATAAACTGTACCTTTCTTTCCATTTATAGGAGGCACTCTGGAAAATAATTATGTCATCCCTTTTATTTCCCAATAAACTGTGTGAGCAGTTTGTTCTCATATTCTCTCATGTTGAACTTTACAGCAACATAAATCCACTGACTTCTACAGTGTTATTCTTATCTACTCAACAGTAAGTGATAATGGATTAAGACTAACGGTTGAACTTTACTCTTATCTCCCTTCCAGACTTATTTGATTTTTTGTATTCCATAATCACATACTTGGCGACTGAATAGATCCCTGACTCATTGAACATACTAGAAAATTACTGAAGAGTCTGATATTCCACATTCATTTATACTGGATGTCTTAAGCTGACTCGTCTGACTGGAACTGCATCTCGTTCACCTCATAAGAGTAAACACACACCTAGACAATAAAACTGTGGGAAAAATGCTTCACTGTTGTTGAGCTTGAACAGATACAAAACTTCCTGTGGTATCATGGCTCATGTCCAGATTTCAAAATAACCCTTATTATTGCAGATTAAACTAGGTGACAGAATACTTATCCACGAGCAGCTCTGATAAAAAGGGAATCTAATTTTATCCTAGCCCATTTTAGACCTGTCTGGTCTGAAATGTTTAATCTTATAGTAGGTGGAGCTATTGATTTTCAGTTACAGTTTAGTGGTAATGCCTTTCTTCTTGATGACTGGACAATTTACCAGCAAATCAACGAATGACTGAATTTCTATTGTAAGAGTAATGCAATGTTGCATGACAGATAAAATAAAAAATCGCCTTTTATTCACACACATGCACCCCCCTTTTTGACGGTAGTGCAGAGGCTGCATCAGTGTTTCGAATCATTCAGGTAGCAGCAGGTGACCTAGCTCACTGCATATGCATATACAGTAGGGCTAAAAGAGGTTAGCAGAAGGCTTACTTCTTTTTTTGCTTCTATTACTTTAAATTTAGATGTAAAGATTAAAACCAGCTTTGAATTAAAATGGGAAGTCCAATTTAAATATTTTATATGCTGTAAGGACAATGGTAACTATTTCACTCTTTGCCTGTATGTGTATATACATATATATATGTGTGTATATATATATATAATAGTGAGGTCCTTAATTTATTTGCATAAGATTGAATGGATTGCACATACACATACATTGCCAGTGTGTTCACAACCTCCTTGACTTGCAGATCTGTAACCGAGGGATAAATATAATGTTTAACTCTCTAGTCATGTTCATTTAATGAACTTCATGTTGCAGTTGCCAATGGGGATATCAAAGGAGCCCAACTTCAGATGCAGCATATAAGAGCATGTGGCACAGTTCAGCTGCTGCCTAAATGGGATTTGAACCGGGAGTGTAGGAACTGGCAGTCCTCTGAATGGCATCATTTCTTACAGCTGGGAGGGCACACAGAGAACACCACTGCTGTCTGGCACGGGTAGCTGCTTTCTCTGGAAAAATAGGGAGGAGCCACTCCATCACCCCCACTAGCTGAATTTGATTCTTCTCAAGCTGCTTGCGTAGCCACTTTTGAAACTGAGCCAAGATCAAATTCCCTGATGCCAGTAACACTGTTCACTTTAAGGAACCCTCTTCTTTGAAGTGCTTTCACTGCTCCTCATCTGTAGTCAGAAAAAGCCAGGGCTTATTCAACTGAAACTCTCAGGTCTCTTAGAGAGTCTTGATAGAGGGTAAAAAAAAAAAAAAGCAACCTGAGGGATGCTGTTGCCAGACCCCAGTCCAGTGTTGCTGGTCTTCAGGCTCTAAGCAGCAGCACCTATTTGTCTTAGCTGCATGCGGAAATGTTTTGCTCCTACTGATGTTTCTCAGGTTAGCACGATTAGTTTGAGTAGTTATGCATATTTGTCTCAGCTGAAGTAAAAGTTTACAGATCTGTGCACAAAATCGTGCACAGTACACAAAATAGTGCACAATACCTTTTACTGTAGAGAACAAGATAAATTCAGGGCCAGAAAACAAGCAAAAAAGAAACGTCATATAGGAAATAATATTTTACTTACCATTTGAGAGAAAAAAAAAATCCCCAAACAATGGCCCTTGTTCTTCCAGCCCCCTAAAAAAAAGCAGCTGGGGAAAACCCTAATAAAACAGAACACATGAACAGGAGAGAAAGAGAGGGTGGCAAGCAGTATTTTGAAAAAATGGTTTATTTAGTTTGAATTTAAAAAATGTGCTGTGTAAAAATCCTAAAGCTTCAGAAATCAAAGCTCTCTTCTAGCATTTTATAGTCTCTACAGAGAGTTCTTGTGCAAACCATAAGTTCAACCAGCTATAATTTTTTCTTTGGAAAATGGTTTATTCCTTATAATATTTCCTTACATATTTGATAGCAGAATCAACAGAGTTGATAGGAAAACTAAACTTTTTTTTCCTGATAAATATTATTACCTTCTGTGAGAATATAAAACTTTCCTTATGTTTTTTTTTTCTGTTTACCCACACTTCAAAGAACAATTTTTACACACAGATACAATGCTGCTAATGAGAAGGTAATTTCAATTCATTGATTTTTTTTTTCTTTTCAAAGTGCTCAGCAGGCCTTTTTCTTGGCACTCTACAAAACAATAATATTCATTTTAGCATCAACCTGGAAACAGCTGGCAAGTAAACACCTTTATAATTAAAGCTTCCTGTTGTGTGCCTACCATAAAATCTTACATAATCCTGTATAGATCTATTTGTATCTAGTGGTTTATATCCACTGATTCTGACTTTTTTTTTTCACATCATCAAAGAGAATGGTGACTGTTTCGTGTCAAAATAGACAAAATGAAGATTTCCTGGGAGACGGAAGTAGTTATGTGAAGGTTTTAAAAAATGTAGCTACACAAATGGTGAGAAGATTCACATTTACTTAAGTTAAAGAGTTATTTGTCCTAACAGGCATGACAAAACCTGTCTTCATTCCTTTCTATTCAGCTCAGCAAGTACTTCTGTGCTCCAGTAGTTAATCAGTTACCAGATTCCACAGCTTTTGTTTTCACACTGTTTAATTTTTCTTATTTGACACAGAACCTGTGAATGGATTCAGTCACAGATACAGGTAGAACTTTCAGGTCAGCCTACTCTTTATGATTAGGAGTGCTTTTTATTACCATTGCCACCGCCGTTACTCATTCCAAACAGGTAAATTTCTAATCAGTATGTAGAAAGAAAGCAGGAACAATGTACATTTCCTATCTTACTGTGAAGCTAATTCTGAATATGTAAATCTAGGCTTAATTAATTTACTCTCTAAAATTGAACAATTAAAAAAGTCTGGCAAGAATAAGTAACTGCACATCTTACTGTAATGGCACTATGCCTTGTCACAACAGTGCTGTTATGAGACAGGGATTATAAAAACACTGTATAAAAGAGAAGACCAATAGGCAATACTTAAATGACTTGCTCATAATACTAAGTCACTGGCAGTGGAGTTTCTATCTCTCACTCCCATGCTATGTTCATTGAACTGTCTCTCCGGCAAATACTCATGTAGAGGTGATGATGTTGAGCTGCACACAGAAGGGTCAAAAAGCTACAATCACAAAAATCCTGTCAACAAACACCATAGAGACTGGCAGTACTCAGACACATTAAGGAGATAGCCATTATACCACTTCAAGCATCAGAAAAATTTTTTGCTTAAGGTTATCTTAAATTAATTTTAAAGAAAGATTTTCAAAACTCACCCTTCTGTTTGAATTGTGAAAAGTTCTGTTCTTGATCGGGGTGATAAATATTTACTATTGACTTCCCCTCCAGCTACAAACCTCAAGTGTAAGTAAGATGAGGAAGCCACTGTGGACCACACTAGAGAATGCCGAGAGGAGATCTGCTGCACCTAAGATATATACAATGTGCAATGGATAACCTAATATGCCTTTCATTTAACTGGCTGGGCAGGTTTCTGCATTCTGGAGAGCATGGAATCATACCAGAATTTGTTGGCATAACAGACCCATCAGACCGGTTCCCGGGGCGCCCAGGAACCTGCCCAACCAGTCTGCATCAAAGGCTGGCCCAACATGCTGCAGCTCAGCTCAGCCGGGGAGGCTTCATACGCGGTGAATTATTCACGCCTCTGTCAACTCCCAACATACTACTCAGAGAGAATGATGTAGCCTCCAGCAAAATAATTTACTGAGGGGTGGGGGAGTGATACATCCTTGTTAAGTGTAGCAAGATCTTATTGTTATAAATTTTCTTTCATTTTATATGGAGATGCACTGGGCTAGAGGTCTTGCCCAGCATAAGTGCAAGGAGAAACAGGAAAGAAAATACCTTTTTTTCTCTAACACTAACCATACAGACCTATTATAATCAAATAACACCAAATTTTTAGTGTGACCAGCTAAAAAACCCTGAAATTATGCACCAAGATTTATTTATAGATGTATACCTATTGTATGCCTGGGATTCAGCATAGCTTTGTTACCACATGAGAGACGGGACACTGGGAGCTTGCTTGTGGAATACCCACCTCGTGACTTTGGTGGAGACCTAGGTCTGTGCAAGCCCACCCTGAATTATTGCATAGCGTATTTCAAGGTGAAACAGGTCAGAGAACATGTCGTGTATGCGACATGCTTCCATAACTGTGGGGAGCTACAGCAGCTGCCCTGTTACAATATCACATGGGCTGCCACAGCAGCTGCGCTGCTTCTTGTTCATGGCTGCAGGGCAAGAATACTTGCACAGCAGTCCTGCATATTGCATAGTTATTCAGGCTGTAGGCAGAGATCAGGATATGCCCTGACAGAAGCCTGCATCTGTGTAAACTTACCATTTTTTTTTCTCCCAGATACAAATATAGTCCATAATTTTCAGATCTCCTGCTGTGATTGTCAGAGATGTTGAGTAAAATCAGTAAGAGCTGTAAAAGTCTAACACTTCTGGAAATGTGATCATGAGTACATGCAATCAGTCTGCTAAACCTTTGCTTATTTTTTATGTAGGCACCTAAATTTAAACACTCAGACTTGAAAAAAATTGCTGTATTAAATGTTGTCAAAGGCTCTAAGTAACTGCAGAAAGCTGTGTTTGTTCATAAAATGATCCCACAATGGTATCATTTATCATTTTTTATATCATCTATTCTTACTTATTGATTTTAATAATACTTATAAGACAACTAGTGATCAGAACAGGAAGCTACCATCAAATTCAATCAGCGTTCTGCAGCATGGGCAGTATTTTCATCACTAACCAGAATATGAAAAAGTAGACATGCTGATATTTGAATATACTCAGATTATTTTACTGCAGGAAAGTAACCTTTCCTATAAGTTGACATCTTATGACAGCCTTGAAAGGAAGGCTCTTTTCTGAAGAGGGCAACTAACTAGACTGAAATGACAGATGGAAGCTGTTTGTGCTTGTAGTCACACAACCTTAGGCTATGATTTCATACAACTAAGCAGGGCTGGGCTTGGTCAGTACTTGGATAAATGATTTACAGAAACTCCGCTGCAGGAAGTGGTTTTGGTGATTCAGTAGGTTTTGCAGAATAATTGGGCACTAGTGCCAACTGTGATGGAGACATTGGGTTCTGGATATGCCACAGTCTTGATACCATATATTGAAGTTTTTAAGCACTCCAAAGCCCTTTCCGCAAGCACTACATCTTGAACTGTAAATCCCTGTCCAATGTGAATGAACTGTGTTTGCCTACAGTTTGTTTTTATGAGTGTCACATAATTGAATAAACTGTGTAACTGATTAACATGGGTAAATTACCACCCAAAATAGCCGTAAGACTGTACAATGTGGAAAAGGTTCTGCTTGCATAATAGACTTAAGGAGGGCTGATGTGATTCAAAGTTGGTCTACTGCCAGCTGTGTCAGCTGGTCTCATAAAAGATACTGTCTGAAATTTTACTTTCTTCATTCTGAGCGCATTACTAAAACTGGAGTCTTATAGTGAACCTGATGGTGGGCCTTTAAAAGACATTGTGCTTGCCATTTAACTTTTTACTGGAGTCTGAAAAGTATAGGGATAAAAGGGATCTTTACTACATCTTCCTTTGACTTGGGAGCTTAAAGGAGACTATTGCTCCCCCCAAACCAAAACCACCACGTACATACCTTAGAGACACAGCAGGGGCTTCTCACCAGTTCAGACTTCTCCTACAGAGTTGCTGGGAGGGCTGATTCATTAAGGCTTTTATATTCACTTCCACAAATAGCAGCAATTTTATTTTTCATAAGTAAAAAGGTAAAGGTATAGGACAAAGAAGTTATTGTATGTATCAGTACACTCTTGGATAAAGATCACTTGACTCTTGTTCTCAGCCCTCATGGCAGTTCTATAAGTACATTTACCACAGACATAAATATTGTAGTATCAAGCTGGCTTGGAGTTCTCTGTGAGAGAGATTGCTTTTCTTCCTGAAGAAGGCAGTATAATTATCTGAAGTACCAAATCCTCTCTTATTTCAAATATAATTTACAATAAATGGATGTCACAGATGAATTCTCTTTCAAATCACACCTATTATTAAATGCTTTTCCAATTGAGAATAAATTATATGTTGTTTGTCATTTCCAGCTTCCGTGAAGAGAAGTCGCATAATGCTTATGTGTGAACTCTACCAATTTATACAGTGAACATATAAAATCTTCTCCAGAAGAGTCTGAGAGGTTCAGTTCTGAAAAGTAAGACAATATAAATGGTGCAGGCTTCAACTTGTTCTTATACTGAAGGTATGCACAAACATTCATGTCTACAAGTATTCATTACAGAGAGTTTACAACATACCTCCCCGTAGCTATCAAAAGCTGTTCAGTTCTTTCACAAGCAAATTCAGATAACACATATGCCCCCACCCCCTATCAGAGTTAGGTAATGTCTCTCTCCCCTTGACTAGTTGTGTAGTAGTGTAAGGACAGAAGACTGTTGGTTCCTAAAGACACACTGAAAAAGAGGCCAAGTTCTACTTTGGATAATGAAGAGAGGTAGCAGGAGTTAATTTCTGACCTACAGGCTAACTAGAGAAAAATTGCTTGAAGGGAACCAAAGGATGCAACCTAAAGCATTTTCTGAAGCTTCTCTGAGCAAGAACAGGTTTAGAACTTGTTGCAACCAATTTGTTGGTGACAACAGTGTCTCATCTACCTTGGCTGAGACAGCAGGACTCGAAATTGGCAGGACATAAAAAACAAATTACAAGAGAACGATCGTTATTCTCACTGCAAGAGTAAGGCTGATATAAAAGCGTGGCTATTTTCCTCTGAGAGGAAAAAGCCTTAAAATGTTATTATTTTTGGTGTCAGTCTAACTCTTTCTCCACAGTTCTCAAGACTGTCTTTAACAGTGGGTCCAATTTAATTTAATTTAAGAAGGGTAATCAGTTTTGTGAACTTCTAATTCCTAGGAAATTCCAGCATTCTCTTCCATTCTTGGAAAGGAGGAGGGGAAAAAAGGAAATACAATCAGAAAGTAACTGAAGCACCTGAGACCATTACACTGGAATGATTATTCTGGAATGAGATTGCACAAATTGCTGGAACCTCCATTTTTGCCAAATTCAATGTGTAGGGGTACAATTTCCGGCACTTTCTCATATGAAGAATGATTTGTTGTTACTTTTTTCAGAAAAGGCTGCCACAGATTAAAGTATCCCTTGTCACTGGATTTTCTTCTTGTCTATTTGCTTGTATTTGACCAGGTTTGAATTATTATTATAAAGGGTTGCATTTTATCCCCTTACAGACATTTAGGAATACTTTGCCTTTTTTTAAATGAAGATTACTCTTTACAGAAGAGTTAGCATTTGCTATAAAGAGAGTTATAAAGCAGGAATCAGAAGTGGCATTGCTGTCATTGTTTGGGGGTCTGAATAATAAATATTTTTCTGTTGTCTTCTTTTCAGATAATATTGTATTAAACAACAGGCTTCCTACATAGAAGCATGGGATATCATGGACCTCACAGTTATCTTTTCAGATGCTGAAATTAGATATTTTATTTCTTTATTTTGTCATCTACATCATCAGTTATTTTAAATATGAGAACTACTTTCCCACCCCTTAGCTTGTATCTATGGCCTCTTCTTCAGTCCTTGGTCAAAGACCTTGGAAAATCAAAGTAGACTGTCTACTACTCATTTATCTGCTATTTTACTAAAACATTTAATAGTTTTATTAAGGAGCTACAGTTTTCTACTGCAGGGCACCTGCTGAAATGTTCTTAGCATGAGGTTTCTCTTTGTGTTTTGTATTGCAAAATGTAGTAATAGTTTAAATCAAGCTGTTGATGAAGAAAGAATCACTAAAATTTTTACTAGGTCTGTTTTTTTAAAAAAAGAAAATATATTTGTTCCTTTCTGTTTCTTTGAGAATTAGTGCTTCTACAGCTAAATGACAGTAGTTTGTCAAGGGCTACTGATGTGTATCTAGAATAGAGCAAGGCCAGTGTTACTTCATCAGTGTGTCTACAAAATAGGTTTTTAATCAATTTTGGAAGCTACAACATATTGAAATTACAAGGCACTATGAGAAGGGGTCTGAATCTGAAGTTAACTGCTGTTGTTTTTTAACACCTCTTTTAGAACAATCAAGTAACCTGTAGAAAACCTAAGGAAATGGATGTTTATATAGCTCCTATACCAGATTCCTCAACAGTGTTCTGTGTATCTTGGGAATATCCATAAGTAAAAAAGAAATTGGTATTTTCTCATATTTCTTTTATTTGCTTTTTGAGTAGAATCATACAATAGTTTGGGTTCATCTTGTTCCAACTGCTCTGCCATGAGCAGGGACACCTTTCAGTAGACCAGGTTAATCAGAGTCCCATCCAACCTGGCCTTCAACACCTCTAGGAATAGGGAGTCCACAATCTCTCTGGGTAACCTGTTCCAGTGCCTCACCCTCAGTAAAGAATTTCTCCCTAATATCTAATGTAAACCTACCCTCCTTCAGCTTAATGCCATTCCCTCTTGTCCTATCACTGCGTGCCCTTGTGAAAAGTCTCTCTCCAGCCTTCTTGTAAGCCACCTGTCCATCTTCCTCTGAGACACACAGCTGGAGACAGACATTCACGAATGGTAAGGAGGCTGTCACTCACCTCCTTGATTTATCCAGAAGCCAACTTTGCCATTGTCTCCAAATTGTGTCAATGAAAGTGTTTGTGGGTTTTCTTAGTGGAGGGCGTCAGTGAAATAATCGGCTTTAAAAATTCTATATTTAGGCAAAAGGAACTTTTAAACCAAAATTATGAAATTAATAAAATAGCAAAGCCCAACATACCCTGTATTAGGATGGTTGGAGTACTGGCAAACCTTGGCAGGGTAGACAAAACTGATGAGCCCAAAGGATTTTTTTTCTTTAAATAAAACATATGTTTCACTTTGAAACACAGCAGAAGTAGCATGTCTGAAGGGACACATGCTCAGGCCTTTTTAATACATGAAAGGGATCAAACTTTTGAGAAACTAGCACATGCACAGTGACCAAGACCTTATTTAATACGATATAAATGTTCTTAGAGGCCTTAATTTCATGAAGAAACTATACCATGGACTGACAGCTAGACTGTAAGTATGTTACTGGACTAATTCTAGAAAAAACAAAATACATTTTCCTTATTCCAAACTCTTTATGACTGAAGAGACGGGATCAACTGAAAAAAAAACCCAAACAAACAAGCACAGAAAAGGTAATTGTGATTTAACGGTATCTTTTGTGTTAGATTTATCTTCCTCCCTCAGGAAAGCAGTATGGCTAAAACATAAACTTTTCACCTGCACAGGAAAGATGTAAACTTTGAAGTGATTCGTTGTTACGCAGTGCCGGTCAAATTTCGTTTTGCACTGTGTTTACTGTGCTGTGCATAACAACACAGCTTTTTCAATCTCTAGTGATCAAAAGAAGTGCAATGCAGACACCATGTAAGTAGTATTGTTTCTGGAACTACTTATGAACTTCTGAAAATTCCAAGGGAAGTGGTAATTTGCCTTAAGGAAAGCGTATTTTTTGTGGTACTTCCATAAGCTCCTGACAGAAGGCAGGGTTGTCAGGACTGATGGCTCAGGCCACCTTTATTCCAAGCCTCCACCTGAGGCAAGGCCAGCATCCAGCAGATAGCTCACAGCTGAGTCATGCTGTCTGAGAAAACAGATACTACACGATTTCAGTGTAGTGGAGTTTTTCAGATGATTCATTTAAGCTAGACCAAATTAATCTGCAGCCGCTTATACTGACTCTATCAGCTAAGCTAAGTCAGGAAGTCTGGTTTTGACTGTGGATTTCAGTCATTAGACAACTTTTTGAATTTGCTCTGTGCAATCAGTTTAAAAGTTCATCTTTCATCAGTGTGTCTGACATGGGAAGATTAGAGAGAAGTAAGCTAAGGCATGAATTTACAGCACTCTGGCTACTTCGCCCTATTCCCTTCCAAACAAACGCTTGTATTAAGTGTAAGTATATCCTACTGTCAAAGTAGACCAACTAATGAACCCTGATGGCATTCCCTAGACTTCTTGGCAGTGGTTACCTTGTATAGCTGAGGCTTAAGTTAATCTACTGAAGCTTGCTCATATCCCACATGTGAGATTCATTTGTATTCTTCCATGATTAGCACAAAGTGGGCAGAAATGTCAGTAAGCCTGACCTGGAGCATCTCGTCTAAACTGGTGCTTGTACTGGTAAAGTGTGTAGGTTAATGAGTGCTTTGTAATTCAGGTATCCACCCTTTTTGCAAGTTGTCCCAGTATGTTCTTCTTTAGGAAGTAAATCACATTTTAAGAGATGCTTTTTTGAAAGTAAAATAATTGGAATTTGATCTAGAGTTAAAAAACCCTCTACTTGTTCAGTGTAGAGGCCTTGAGTATCTCTATTTGTAAATCAGCAATGTGGTTTTCTTCTCACCTAAGCATCTAGAAATACAAAATCAGAACACAGTTGAGAAACCGTTCTTTTTTTTGGCCCAACACTGAGAAAAATGCACTCTCTGGAATTAACACAACCACATTTATGAGGTGTGCTCCCCCCACCCTGTGTGCGCCCCAATAATCTATTTCTAGCTAAAGCTAACTGGGTAAAAACCATCACTCTCAGCTGGCCCAAATACAGACTCTCCACCTACCTACTTATAACTGGGCTGACTCATACACAGTTGAGACCAGACAGTATGCTATGTAAAATGGCAGCAAACAGGAACCTAAAAGACAGCAAAGAATACTGTCTAACAAACCCTCTTTGCATTCAGTGAATGAAAATGTGTGAACTAAATGAAAATCTGAGAGAACACCTTCCCCTACCCCAGCAATGTAAAGTACTTATGGAATAGTGAACAAACAGTGTATATGTACCTTCAGTCGTATATTTTTTCTGACACTCATGTCTGTAGTTCACTCCTGGCTCCTATTCAAGCAAATACAGGAATATAATTAGTTCTAAGAGCAAATATCAGGGACTCATATTTGAGTTATGCTTTAAAAGGCACCGAAACAAAAGCGTAAAGTGTTAAACCACATCTAAGGTGTTGATCTAGGCTCTGCTACCATTTAAACAGGCTTCCTTTTTATAAATTGAGGAATTGTTATTTCATTAAGGAAGTGCACAAAATTATTTTTCATCCTGAAATGGATGATCTCAATGTAGATGCATGAAGAATTTGTTCTTTTATGCTTTCTCCTTTTATTGATTTGCTGCTCTTTAGGTTTTGTGTTCTAGGATTCTTCAGAGGCTTCTCTCTATTTATTCTGTGGGGTCACACAGAACCAAGGCATGAAATGGGTTCCCCTGTTTCATAAACTGGGATGGCAAGGATCCTGCTGCCTAGATGTCTGTGCTGGAAGGGACAGGGAGTGCTTGTTGTCCATGCAGACAATTGCTGCATTCCCTGTGCAGACAGCTATCCAATTGTTCCACAGTAAAAGGCCAGCAAAATAGATAAACAGTGACTATTTTGGGGTGAGAGCAGAGGGGAAAGAGTGATTATATCTCCTTGCAGGAGTGATCTGCTGCTTCTACTTTCTTCACTGCAGCAGCAGGGGGCTAAACCCTCAGTTCCCCCATTTTGTCAGCACATGTGAGTTACTTCATCCTCTTTTTTAGGGTGCCAAGATCCAATATTCCTTAAGTGCTGAGAAGGGCTGAGACAGCCCAGTGCCAGCAATGCTGTTTTCTAAGAATTCTGCACCCTTATATACTTAATGCTGAGATTATATCTTTGCTGTTTTTCCAGTCATGTCTGCCTTTGATATTTTAAACACAAAGTAGTACAAGGATTAATGCATACTGGAATGTGCATACTGGAACAAGGCCTATTTGTTACAGGAAACTATTGTCACGCGTTACTGACAATCTGACATAGGCTCGATTGTCTGCATTGCAGCGTAAAACTTACCTTTGAGGAAATACAAACCATTTATCAATGGCTAATCTCCAGGTTGTTTTCTTAACATCAGTGAGAAACAATAATTCAGTGATGGAGAAGTTGTTTTCTTGTCATAGGTACTCTACCTGGGTCACCAACAACACCAGGGGGATTTTCTTTAGTAAATACTTTTTTTCTTTTCTACATTATTGCAGTGCTAAGCCAGAGAAATAGCACCAACAAAAGACATTCTGGT
>JAWWLV010000088.1:104939797-104953594 GCA_035041135.1 Platyrinchus mystaceus | reverse complement strand
TAGTAAATACTTTTTTTCTTTTCTACATTATTGCAGTGCTAAGCCAGAGAAATAGCACCAACAAAAGACATTCTGGTTTCAGCCAATTTCCTGGTACATGAGCTGATTTCAACTAGTACTGGAACTGGTTTAAAAACTGAAAACAGCTGCTTCGGTTTCCCCCTCCCACCTTATTTAAAGTTTCTAGACCATGTTTTCTAGACCATTGCTGTGAAAAAACATGAAAGCTCAAGTGTGCCCTGGCCATGCACCACCTTGTGCGCTTAAAAACTAGGCAGAACCCAGCCCTGCCTCTGTCATTTAGATCAAAATACCTTTTTTTAACATAAAAAGGAATTTATTGGTAGAACAAAAGCCAAGTCATTGAATTGTCTTGCAAAGTTTCTTTTAAGGGACACCAGAATTACTGAGAATTCAAATAATATTTATCTTCAGTAAAACCGTGGGAGTTTCTGTCTGCCATAGGCATGACATAAAGGTTAGACTGAGCCCCTGGGGGTGAGTGATATCAGGAGTGATCAAGGGCAGGAAAGCAGGAAAGCTGGACAGGGTGCTAAGTTTTGTTTTGCTTCAGGCTTATGACAGCCCTATTGCACTGGAAGCTTGGCATCTTCTCTCTTTCAGCTGGCCTAATGAAATATTCCACCTCTTCTGGATGTGTGGGTTGTAGGGACAGAGGGAATATATACGGCACTGAAAATCCCTTTTGGGATTGCAGAGCACACTCCAGAGGACTTGGCTGGTGGGCTGCAGCCTGTACAGCAGCACCGTGTGCTGTGGCTGATGACAAGCCTTACTGAGGCCAAGGTTGGAGAAGGCAGCAGCTGACACCAGTGGTGATATTCCGGTTGTGATTAAGGGAAGAAGGGCATGGGAATAGAAAGGATGACAGCTGACATAGCAACAAAAGTATGAATCGGAGTACAGGAAGGAATCTGGACTAGAACAAAATTTAGATTTGAGTTTGAGAGTTTTCTTCTTGTGAAAGTAAATGCCTGTTGCTATTTACTCTAAATATACTCATTCTCAGGGGTTTATGCTGTTACCCAACTGCTTGTGAGGCAGTTCACCAGTCAGAGGTGAGAGGCTGGTCAGAGGCAACCTGCATGTTCATTTTCTGAGGAGAAATTAGTCTTGTTTATGTGGAGAAAGTGATTAGCACCTTTGTTAAGCATATTGTAATCTAGAATCCAGATAATTCCAACATCTGAAAAACAGTATTGTGAGTGTTTCAAATCATCAGTGTAATTTTCAGCAGTATCAATCAAGCAACATGCTTAAGAAATCAAGAAAACATCTTTATCCAAGCAACTTTCTCCCATTTCTATCCTGGCTCAAATTTGCCTCTGATTCAACTTCAGAATAAACACCTTATGGCAACTGTTAGGAAGGTTGGAAGAGTTAAATCAGGGTGAATATGGCCCTTTTGTTTGTGCTATCTGTACTTTTTGTACTCTAAAGCCCAGGGTGACACTTGATATTGTACTTAGTCAAAGCTTTTCAAAGGGCACTCTCTGTATCAGATTAATGATGCTCTGAGTTACACAGGCAGCAAATCAACCAAATCAATACACATACAATAGTTCAGGTGGACTTTTTTTTTTTTTTTTTTCCAAAAGAATGAAGGACTTGCTGTGGCAACACCACCGGAAAGATAGAAATATGTGGGCAGATGGCAGTAGGGCCTCGTTTGGACAAGTGAGCAGCCTGAACTAGTGTCATCTCACCTGCCATGTGACCTGAGAGAATTTGGCTCTGAGTTCTTTCCTCCCTTTTGCATGGCCCTTTGTTCATTGTCTTTCAGCAGTGACTGGTGTTTGAAATACGTATTCTGCTGCTGCTTACAGAGCTTTAGGACCAGGGGAAAACAATCATCTGAACTTTGGGGACACTTCAAAAGCAAAAGGACATAGTATCTATCTCGGGACAGCCATTTAGTCTGGTGTCTTTAAAAAGTTTTGCCACTGAAAACAAAGCACTTGCTAATTTTGAGCAGCCATTAACTTGCTTTTTCTTGGAGGGGACACTCAGGTCAGCTGAGACCTCTGCCCTTCCATCAGGGCAGCTAGCCATCTCAATACCTAAATGCAAATTGATGTGTGAAATACTTAAAAAAAAATCCTGATGCTAGGAGGAAAAAAAAAAGAGACAAACCTGCCCATTTTTATGCAAATGATTGGGTCAGAACAGTAAGAAGGACTCAGCCTGAGGAGTTTGCCTCTGCAAGATCAGACTACAAGCCTTCCAGAGAAATTCCAATGAGATTGTTGTTACAAATGCTAATTTGGCTTTTTTGTTTCTTGTCTTCTTTTTTTTTAATTAGATTGCCTGGTTTTATCATGAAGGAAGATCAAAAGACACACAAGCACCATAAAAAAGCTAGGAGAAGATACAAGTGCAGAGAACCTGGCAAAAGACTGCCAGATGAGTGACCCTGGGGAGGCTGAGCTGGATTCTGGCTGAGTCTGAGATTCCAGAATTAAACTGAGCAAGTTACATGCAGTGGCCACTTAGGAAAGGCAGATGCATCACAACTGGAATTTTATTTCTGTACTTCTTGTTCCTGTGGAACGGGAAGACGCCTAATAGCAGGAATGCTGTTGCCTTGGATCCCTACTGGAGGAGATGATTACTTACGGCGGAGCGTGTGTGAGGAAAGATGCTGGCTTCCTATTCGGTAGTACTTTCCCCAATTTGTTACACAGCATGACAAATAGAACAACACTTTCATGATGTTTATATGTTTTATAACACATGTTAGCAGTAGAATCAAGACCAAGTGCCAAGATAGTTAATTAATTCCACTTTCCTGAATTACCCATAAGGTTTGAGTTATGTATGGCAATTGTCCCCTTTAAACTGTTAAGCACGCAGAAAGTTGTTATTGCCTGCTCTCTTTCTATCTGCACCATGACAGGGACAGTGGACCTTGCTATGTGTGTGCTCCTGTGGTGACACAGTAGTGCCACACACCTTCCTGCTGCTGTTTGAGCCATGACAAGCTGTACTGGCCGCCTCGCAGTGCTGTGCTTCTACATGCAGCTGCCAGCAACTCACTGCCTGAGGAGTTCCCATTCCAGAAGGGAGAGGCGGAAAAGGGTAAGGCACTGGTGTATCATCATCATGGCTGCAATATGGAGGAGGAGAAAAGATACAGAGAAGTGAAGTGACAGGTCCACAGTTGCCCTGAGAAGCTGGAGTCACTGTAAGGAACTGAATTCCCCATGTAATCTATGTCTCCATCCCAGGAGTTACCCACAGAGCTCCCTGTTAAATCATAAAAAAAACTTTAGAGATTTCTTTTAGAGTTCAGTTTCCTCATATTGCTAGAACAATGCCAGTCCCCTGGCCATGCTTGCTCCATGTAAGTTCAAGGGCTCTGGCACCTTGAGCAAACAAGGAAAACCACAATCAAAGGGCAAAACGTGCTGCTCCTTGCTTGGACTTCTAGTTTTGTTCTTTCTGCTGAAAGTGCCTGGTTTCATTTTAATTATCTTAATCTGATTAACCTTCATTGGACCTGTTTTTTGGTAATGAATCTAAACTTAACAGTCTGAGGCTGCTGTGTGATTCTGTAGAGCGATATAGAACCTCCCAACCTGCTTGAAGGACCCATTACAGGCCCTCTGCACAGAAGATGGTGAATTAAGTGCTTCTGGTGCATTTGGTGTTTTATGCCAGAAATTGCCAATGTCCTGTGTTGGGTCCCATGGCCTGATAGAGCTCCCTAAGCCATGTGTGAGGCTTCACTGCATAGAACCAATGTACCTGAGTCTGCTTTGAGCTGCATGGTTTGCTTCAGTGGTTTTTTTTTTTGGGCTTCCTGGCATGCTCTGAGATACAGTTCTCTGTCAGTTTACAGGATAAAGATGATGTATCTGGTCCATATTTAAAAGCTAGACCACCATCCATCCCAGCAATCCATAGTGAGAAGGCAAAACCAGAGGACAGTGTATGAGCAAATGATGAATTTCAACTCCTTCCCAGAGAACTTGGCAGGGAGGAGGGGATGTTCTCCATATCAGAGCTTTCCCTGCTGGTCTGGGGAGCCACAGCAAATGGAGATGGTAGGAATCCAGCTCAAAGGTTATAAAGCTGGGGTCCCTGGAGAGGGACATTGCTATAAAAATGCATGCTCTTAGCCTACTAGTTAAAGAAAATAGTTAATGATGAAAAATTACAGTGTTTTTATGATTGCATTTAAAACCCGAGGGGAGCCTGTAATGGGCTAAATGGACTACTTAGAGAAAAGCCCACATGTTTTCCTCTTTTTTGTGTATGTTTTAATTTACTGTGTATAGCTGCCATTATCCATAAACCAGAACTTACGACTCTGTTACAACAGGAGAAAAGAACACTTTATTGTCTGCTGTTGGCAGATCACCCAAAGTCCCCTCCCAACTTAACAAGCATTAAGCTTCAATAAGACACAAGACACTTCAGAAAAAAAAACATTGCCACAAGGCTAATGATGACAACAGCTGCCAGCAAACTTTCCATTGCAAGCAAGTAAAGACTTGAAACAAATTTCAGCTCAAGTTTTGTTTTAGTAGCATCAGTGACATGTCTGTACCGGCAACAGCTCAAATTGCATTCCTTAACACTAGGACTGTAGACCTATCTCCTGGAGTCATTACATTGCAACAGCCTGGTAGTCATGAGTAGAGTTGTGAAGTCTTTAATGAATCTGACCTTTTTCTTCTTTTAAGAAGAGGTATTTATGCCCTGAATGGCCAGTGAGACAAGTCGCTGGAGTCTCATACAGATGAGAATTTCTTCATGCCAAAGAAAGTTAAAGTATCTTTTATGTTTGGAGGAGGGTATGAGAAGGAGGTTGTGGGTTGCAACAAAGCTGGAGAGAAAAGAAATTTGTAATTTTGTTTACCTTTTGATACTAATTTTCATCTTAGCAAGTCATTTAAAACCTGGTCCACATCAGCGACCTTACCTACATGAATAAGAGCTTTGTACAATACGAGTAGGTGAGGTCTGACCTCCCTTCATTTTTACAGTTTATAGTGCAGTGCAAATTTTACTTGTACACCTCTTTCTCCCAACAGGGTGGATCATGAAGTTGCTCTACATGAAGTTGCTCTATACAGAAAGCTTTGAAGATAATTAGACGATAACAACACTAACACCTTGGTAACAGTCTGAACAATGTAAATACAAGATGGTAGAATACAGGTAGTGAGTACAGATTGGTAGGAAGAATTCATGCTGTCTGTCAGTTGTTGATGTCCTCTCCCTTCTCAGAACAAGAGAACCCATTTTGCTCAGCATCCTTAAGACCTGCAAAGAAATGATGAACAAAGGCAGGCTGGAAGGCCCTTCTGACATACTGACTGTCTTTTCCATCTTGTGAAAAGAATGATCTTAAAATGGGGACTGTCTTGCAGAGGTGGAGTCGGCCATTGGGTAAAAGCGGAATTTACTCAACAAATCTGCTCCCTGTGCTGCAATCAGGAACATTTACATGTCAGTTTTCTGACAAAAGTACTTTTTTTTTTTCCCTCTGTACCTAAGAGAGAGGCAGAAATTGCATTTGCTCTAAGAAGAATTAGGAAATTTTGGGTCACATAAGCTGCATCTCCCTTACTTGGTGGAGCACAAGCCAGAAAGCTGCTTGAAACTAAATGCACTCATCTGTGTGTCTGCAGTTCTGGTCTTAAAGTACAGTTCATGAGCCTACATATCCTGAAGTGTCTTGCTGCAGGCTCCAGCCTTTTTAGAAGGCTCCCATGCTGACTTGTCTGCATTGTACTGACCATGTTATTTTCCTGCATGGTGATAAGAGCATATAATTTGACATGAGGTAACATGGCCTGTGGGTTGGCACATGTTTGAATGTGGACTAAGGAATAGTACGGCTCCAAATCTCTGCTTGTTTGAAACTCCTGCATTTTGGGTGTTAGTATTGAAATTATTTGGACATGAAACAAATTTGAGCTAAGCATGTGCTGGGACACAAGCTTGAAATACAGTCTAAAAGTAACCATGGTGGTGTCCACATCCATGCAGACTATAGTGCAAATCCCGTTACTGAAGGTGCACAGGGGCACAACGATGTGACCTGCTTTTGTTTAGTTATGGTGCAAATACACCAAGTAATGCACGCACTGACCCAACAAAAGTACAAACCTAAGGTGCTTCTACAAAAATGCTTTATATTTGTGGTCCTATTTTCAGCAGAATAGTACAAGCAAAAGGATTGTGCTATTAAGGAGATACACTGACTAAAGTAAAGAAAAAAAAAGCTAATTGTAAAAAGTAAAGAAGAATATTGGATTTGAGAATTTATGTTCAGTATTTTGTACAGAAAACTTGATATTAAAGCTGCAAAGAATCCTCATCTGTATTTCAGGGAATTAATCCTGGTTACTTATATACAAAATGCTTGCCTGTCTTGATTATTTAGCATATATTTCTTAATTTCTTTTAGAACAGAACAACACCAGATTGCTATATTCTTACTTCAAGGCACAACTCAAACATTTAGCCTAAATGAAACCTAAATGGAACTAACTTGGCTTGATTTGTCTTTTAGTTATTTTCTATGGGACATGTTGTGTTATTAATTTAGGCAGGACACTCCTCATTGTTTTCACTGGAGTGTCCTGCTTAAAACAAGAACCCACATTACACTGTCCTAATATGAACTGGAATAAGTATTCGGATTTGAAGGAAGAGACAATCTGATTTTGGAAATCTATACATTTTTTTATGCGGCTTGACTTCAAAAAAAGAACGTGGAGACAAAGTTCAGTTTGAATTCTGACACTCAGAATTCATTTTTCCAAATGAAGCTCTCTTTCCTGAGAAGTGAGCTTCATTTTGGAAAAAAAAAAAAAGAAAAAAAAGCTAGGAAAAAAACCCCCTTGAATTGCATCCTCCCACGAGGACATTTAATTTAATAAAGCAGCCTCCTCGGGATTGCTCCACTGTTGCTTAGGCGCCTCAGGGGGAGGATTCTTCCTCATGAGGGGGAGGACCTTGGCCAAGCATGAGGGAGACACTTAGGCTGGGTGTTAGGGAGTGGATTTGTCCCTGCGGGCAATATTCCCCTTTCCAAACAGCTGTATGGATTTCTAATGCAAATTCTGTCTTCATTATGTGTGTGAGAGCATTCATTTTCAGGTAGGTGAACTGTTTCACACTCTTCTCTGAAATCCCCTGGCTGGTCTGCTTGGTCTGGCAGTTTGCAGAAGTGCCCACCCTATGTCCTGGTGTATACCTGCCACCTCCCCTCCATCCTTGCCCCCAGGATGTAGGATAATAACAGGGTAAATGAATTGTTGGCAAGTTTTACAAAGGTAATCTGAGTTTTGGCTTTGGTGTGCCAGTGTTGGTAATCCCAGGAAGAACAAGTTAGCCCTTCTGCCTTTCAAGGTAGAGCCGGTGAAGTCCCTTGCCCTGTCTGTAGCCAGGGTCTGGAGTGGTTTAGTCGTCTGCTACCCCAGCACCAGCCACCCACCAGCTCCCAGGGCCAGAGCTGCTCCTCTTTGCCACACTGTCTTGGCAATTTCTTGTTTCAGCATCAGTCTACAAAGTAGAAGGAAAAAACAAAATCCACTCTATGCCCCTAAAAAAGTGAAAAAGTACTTTCTCTGTCAGCCTCAACATGAGCACTGCCCTCTGCTTTAACAGTAGTGCTAAAGTTTTTCAAAATGTGAAACAGATGTCTGCTTTTGGGAAGCTCAGTGTGTACCTGTTGCACACTGCCTTCAACCCAGCAATGGATGCTGTCCAGGAAATGGCAAAGCAGGATGTAGAGTTTTACATGCACAAATAATACACTCTTCTATCCAGAAGCAATATTCTAGGAATATAAAATAAGTTTTTATTTATTACTAAAGCATTTCAGGCCAAACAAGCTAAGAATGGGGCCAGGAATGAGCAGATTTGCAACAAATTTGCATGGAAGAAAACTCTTATTAGTTGGTCAGCATTCTTGTGCTGTATCTTGAAGGATCACTAGATATTGCGAAGGACTAGTCCTTTATGGTTGCTTTTTTTGATTTTTTTTTTTAGGTGGTGGGGTGGAGGGGAGTTGGAAGAACATATGGATGTGTGATTTTTTTGTTTGATCTTTGTTCCCTTGCCTCCCATGGCAGTCTCTCTGGTTTGTCTTACCTATTTGATTGAGTTTTCAAGAGGAAGCCAAGGAGCTGTGAAGGAAAGGACCTTGAAACTCTCTTACATCCAGCAGCAGGAATGTATCTGGCAGCACATTCATGCGTTTAAGCCAAATTTTCTCTGATTAAATGTTTTTGGCAAAAAATCACAATTGGTAAGTACGTTGCATATTGAGCTTCTTTCCAAAAGTAAAATGAGAAAGGAGGGGAAATACTATCCAGTTCAGAAAAACTCGATGGTACTATGATTTGATATCTAGTTATGTATATTTATCGTAAAACATGAAAAGTGGTAGTTGCCAGTGTCAGGGTCACATAATCACACTTTTCAAGAAAAAGTCGGCAATAACGCCAGATGGCGCTTAAAGCCCAAAATAACCCTAAAAATGCCTTTAACCGGAGGGCTTCCAGTGCCACCTAGTGCCGCTACCCGCTCTCCTGCTTCGGGCAAATAACATCTCGGGCAAGGAGAGCCTCCAGAATGGCTGACTTCTGGAGGAGCAAGTTATTCTCTCTGTGTTCATCATGTGCAACATATGCAATGGTTTGAGATTGGGAGTGTGTCTGGAGGCAATACTATCATCTTTTAATATTCTGACTCTGTTCCTGCTCTTCTCCTAATGCATCCCACCCTCAGGGACAGTGTACTGGTTTAGGTGCACTTTTTGCTGATCTCGTGGTATTTTTGAGAGCACTGAAATTTGCTGTCAAAAATCATCAGCACTATCAAAAACCAAAAAGTGTAAATAAAAAGAGGCAGGCTGTGAGAAAGTATGTCTTCTTCAGTATCCCTTTCACAGTGATACTTTGCTCACTTACATGCTTCCAAAAGAGGTTTTGCAAACATTAATGAGTTATTATTATTATAGTTATTGCCATTATACTTTGTTTGCTTCCTTTTATCCCATAACAGTGAAGCAAACAGAAGGGAATTATTGTAGACAGTAATTTTCAAGGATTCGTTTTGAGCAAATCCTTGGTTCCTTCTGCTTTGCTGCTGAGCTTGCAAATAGTTAGTGGCAATCTCTGTTGTTCATCACAGGGGAAAAATTTTAAAGCAAATGAACATCAAAGAAGTAGTGAGAGGAGAAGGATTGTCAGTTTCCACATTAGACTATCCTATGTAAAAAAAAAAAAAAAAAAAGTTGTTTTATCTCTGAAGGGATGGGACTTACTCATCTCTCCACATCTGCCTGCTTTACACAGTCCTTTGGCCTGTCTGAGCATGCATGTTTTCTGAGTGGGATATGTCCTGTCCTGTTATGTCAGCTCCTTTTCTCCCAGAAAAAAAAAAAAAAAAAAAAGAGCCAGCAACAATGTTCTTTTCTTGCAGGTCTATGATTTTCTGAGCAATGATTTTCTACATACATTTGGCTGCTTCATTGCACACTGAACACTTGCCATTTCTAACAGAATGAAAATCTTCCTAGAAGTTGACACAGGTTAATTGCAATTAATGAACACAACAAATACTTACAGGCATTGCCTATTAAGTCATTATTTTGCATAGCAACCTGTTGCCTTATAATGTTGTTCCCTCATCTGTGCCAGTTCTCTATTCCTCCCATGGATCACAATGGTTTATCCACAAACAATAGGCAAATATGGGTGTCGTCATGTTTTTAGGCATCTTTCCCCCCTTCATCAAAGTGTTTGTGGTGTGCTTTGTCTGTAAAGGACACCTGAGCCACCTAGAGGGCTGAGGGTAAGGAGCCTTCCCTTGGAGAAGATCAGTGAAGGAGTGAGAAATAGCCCCCCAGAGCCTCACTGGTTCTCCCTGGGAGACACACAGGGGACACACAGAGAATTGACAGCAGTCTGAGTTTGGAGCGTACAACAAAACGAGGAAGAAAACTTTTAATTAACTCGTCTAGAGAAAGCATGGGGGAAATAACAGTCTTTCTTGACAAGATATACTTTTTTAAAACATAAATGTTCTATTTGCTATATAATTAACATGCATTTTTTGGCTGTCAGTGTCACAAGAAAGTGCCACATGCAAATGTCAGAACCAAGTTTAGGAGAAGACAGTGATAAACACTGCACTTTTGCTGCCTTCAGTGGAATGAGTTCTCAAAATTAAATGCTAAACAGTCGGGAGGTTAAGCACTTCTGTATTGTGAGATCTCCGCTTGAGTATTTTGCTGACTCGAAGCCTGGGACACATGTGGACCCAGACTTGCATGTAAGGCAAGGACACCCAGTAGAGTAGGAGCATGACTAAGAATGTATTCCCTCGAAGACACTTGGAACGGATACTTGTGCCTGCAGTAAAGATTGTCTGATGCTTCCCAGCGAGAAAATGGGGCAGAGTAAGTGGGAACAGATGTGGGGATGGAGAGAGAAGCCAGGGAGAACAAGAACAGCAGTTTTCCAGAAAGAAAATACATTTTTCTTCTGTGATTGAACTGTGCTTTCCCAACTTTCATCTTTCATTTGCTGTCTAACAAATAACTTTGAATATACACATTAAAGTTCTGTCTCATCTCCCTCCCGTGGCTGGGCATAGACAATTGTCTTCTACTGTGTCACCAAATGCTCAAGCAGATTAGGACAATCGTAGGCTGTGCTGTGGATCTAAGTTTTTGGGACCTGATGACTACTCATGAGGTTTTCCAGTACTCTCTCCCTCTTTTTTTTTTTTCCCTTTAATGGAATTGCATGTAAAAACTACGTTATTTAGCTTGCAAGTCAAGCACTGCTAAGTAACAAAATATCAGAAATAAGTTGTCTGCATTACATTAATTTGTCTCTTCCGTGTTCATGACATTTACATTATTTTTTCCCACGGGGTCCTTAACTGCATAGGATGGGCTGTATTCTCAGACCAAATCAAGCTTCTGTCAGTCTCATCTCTGGGAAAATGCAGAGGATGGACCCAAAGATACAGTCTGGGCCACTGAAAAGTTGCAGTTTGCTATAGTAGTTCTGTTAAAATCCAGCTACAAGAGAAATTAATATTTCTGTAAGGAAAAGCAATCAGATGCTTACTGTTTTTCATCCTCCTCATTTTGAAACATATAAAACAGTGTGGTTTTGCTTATGTTTTTTGAACAAGGCAGGTGGTGAATTCCCAAGTGGACTGTGTGTTGCCTGAATCCTCTGCTATTTGGTTTGGCTCATAATTAAAATCTTGGGTAAATTATATGGAAAATTTGTTCTGACTGATTCCTCTTATGGTCTGAGTAGTCCAAATGGATCAAGCAGGGGAAAAGAGATAGGAGCTTCCAGTCAGATGAGAGCCATCAAAGCCTATGGAGATTGACATGGGTACTTGCTGGTTTTTTAGACAGCACATGAAAAGCAGAGTCTTTGAGGTGCTCCTTTCAAGCAATTGGTTTCAAACCCCCAACAAAAAAGTATGTGAAAAGTTTAAATTTTATTCATGATCTTTCTGGGCCATTGGAGTCAAGGAGGTTTAAGTAGGTGCTATTTAAAATGTCCCATTTGGTCTTTCCTGATGAAGATACCAGAATACGTAGTTGTCTCAGAAAGGATCAAATGCCATAACAGATGTTTTTTAGAGGTTCCTGAATGGAGATCCAAGTGCCACCTGAGATTCATTGGAGAGAGGACTTGCATGCCTAAATGTATGCATGAGGAGCATACTCAGGAACAGAGTCCAGCATTGGGACCCCAGGTCTCAAACTTGTGGCAGACTTGCCTTAACTCACTTGATTCCTTCTCAAAGAAAGCTGGATGGAAAAGTGTTGTCAACACAGCTGAGCTGATGACTAAAACTTTTTGTTTCTGGTGCGTTACTTCTGCATCACTGTGTAAGCTAATGCTGACCTAAGGATTCATGTTAAGGACTTTCAGATATATCCTTAGCTTCCAGTCAGATGCCATGAGTGAACAGTCCCAGAAGAAATTATCTCCCTAGGAAAAAAATGAAGAGAGGGATGAGAAGAATAATTGGTTTTACTGGCTGAGGTAAACCAGAGTTGCAATATGCATGACCTCTAGTGCTTTTTCTGGGGAATGTAGCCAAAATCTGTTAGACTCAGTTAATAGTGGAAATTCCTGTGACAAAGAGATATTCTTACAAGTTTGCTAATCCTTCTCTATTGTAAAAGTTTGTCTCACCAGAAGAAATGCATATTTAAATTCATCAGATGACTTTAATTTCAAAAGCATACACTAAGTTATTGTTTGAGTAGGCAAATAAGACTCTGGTGTCACTTTGTCTTGTCATGGAAGGTCTTTGAGGCCTCATCCACACTCAACAGTAAATTCTCAGTCACCCTCTGGGTGATCTGGCATAGAGGAGAGCAGAAGGGGCAGTGCCACTGCTGCCCTGCAACAGCAGAGGAGCTGCTGGCAAGATTTCACTCTACAGCCTTTACTCCTGCAGTAGAGATGTTTTATTAAAGCCCTTTTAGAAGCAAATACAGCTGTTTGTCCTTTTGAATGCTCTTCTCAATAAAGGATGTAACTACATCTTAGGCAAAAGACGAGCAAGGAGAATTTTTTTTTGCCAAGACAAAAATGCCGAAGTGATAACTGTCTGCTTGAATATAGACATAATGAAAGGCTGAAGCAGAAGATATGTCCTCCTTTACCCTTTCTGGCATTGCCCTAGAAACCTTGTTGTTCACTTTTAGCACAAGAGAGCTCCTGAAGAGTAAAGAATTAAGATTTATTTATTCAAGCCCTGATTTTTGCTGATATAGATTACAGGATATTTAGTTAATAGGAGGCTGGAAACATGGTACAGTGATGTTTGGCTCTGAGATAGGCCTCAGTGTTCATATAGGGAAAACAAAAGGTTTTCATGTTGTGCATAAACCATCAACCCGATGCTCCTCTACTCCTCTCAGAACAGTGGTTTCCTGCTGGTAATAAACCACATCAGAATATCTTGTAAAAAATATTTTCTTAATCTTGGTATCATAATTGCCTGTACGGAGTAGCAGTTTTGCAGATATTTTAGTCTCCTGTTTTGACCTGGCTGTGCTGGATTCTTTCCTCTCTCTATAACTACAGTTTTTCTTACTTATTGCCTATATAAAATTGGCATATGAGGGAAAACTTGGTATTTAAAGAGGGAAAACTTGATCTGATACAAAAGCAAGTGCACCCAAGATGCTTGTACTTTTAATGCATATTATCGTCATGCTGCCTGTGTGCCTATATTTCAGTCCTCTGTAAATCTCTTTTGAATCTCACAGAATCATCACAGTTGGAAGAGACCTTCAAGATCATCTACTCCAATCATGAAGTTAGCACCCATGTAATCACCCCTAAACCATATCCCCAGAGACCACATAGAGATGCCTCTTGAACACTTCCAGAAATTGTGACTTCACCACCTCCCTGGGCAACTTATTCCAATGCCCAACCATTCTTTCAGTGAAATTTTTTTTCTGATATCTAATCTGAACCTCCCTTGGTGCAATCTTAGGATTTGCTGACTAATTTCAGTTCATTTGATGAAGGAAAGTTAACAATAATTTCTTCTGTGTTTAGTGAAAATTAGTAGCCAAGCAGAGTTGAGGGGTTTGACTCATTTTTCTGCGGAGGCAAAGACTTCATTATCACAGAATCATAGAATCGTAGAATTAACTGGGTTGAAGAGACCTCTGAGATCATCAAGTCCAACCCTTGATCCAACCCCACTGTGATTACTAGATCATGACACTCAGTGCCACATCCAGCCTCA
>JAWWLV010000088.1:104899296-104939697 GCA_035041135.1 Platyrinchus mystaceus | reverse complement strand
AAAATCCATTGCGCAGGCTTGAAAGGTAAAAACACCTTTCCCAGATCTTCGTTCGCGAAGACTGGCCACTTATTTATAACTTATGGGAAAAAAATCATGGATAATTGATTAGAAATAAAAAAGAGGAGTAGGAGAAATTTATGACTAGCATAGATCCCGTTCCACATAGATGGTGTATAATGCATAGACGGGAGTGTTTAACTATTTTTTTTCTGTTTTCACAAGAATGAAATTTCTAAGAGCATGATGAAATACTTTCTAGCACTTTTAAAAAGGATATCAAACAGCAAGTACAGGAGATAAATACTTTTCAGGCTGCAGCCCTGAAAAACTTGCATAGAAGATCCTATTTCTTCTGGAACTCAGTCAAGCTTTTGAACAGAAGCAAGCTCATCTGCCTTTGACCAGAACTTTTTATTCAGTTACTACTTAGTGACCTAAGAGTTTTCTTAAAATGCAGATTTAAAGCTAGTCAATATCTCAACTCTGAATTAACACAGTGTTCATATCTCATTAGCAAATAATTTGGCACAACGGGAGTACATCAAAAGACTTGGTGCTGAGGTTCCTACATCTTTGTCAGATGTAGCTGAAGGAATTTACTTTGAAAGCAGAGTTTGTTGGTTCCTGAGACTGAAAGTCTCCACCTGCTGCAGCTTAATGTTGTTCATGGCCAGTCATTGTTTTGGACTCTCCTCTCAGAGCTGGCATGCAATCATGAATACTTGGAGGGAATTTTCCTATTTATCTTCCTCCAAAAGAAATTTAAAATCCAAAATTGTGTTCCTAACTGAACCAGAATATACTAAATGTAGCTGATGCAGGGATTTGCTTCAATCCAGTCCAAATCCCACTACAACTGTAAGCATTCATCTAAAGTAACAGTTTCTTTCCTGTGCCACCATCCATGTCTCATCTCCACTAATTCTACCTAAACCCTCCCCTGCATTTGTGTGATTCATAGCACAACCAAAGTGTTACAGAAAAAAGAAGGCAAGTTGCACAACTTTATGTCTCCCATGAAGTTCTCCAGAGGACTGACTTTAGCAGTTTTAGTTCCCATTAGCACTCTGTTAGCTGGTAGGCTGAATTAGCACTTGTGAAGGTAGCATGTGGCATGTCTTCTGCAGCTGATCCACCTGAAGAGTAAAAGCTATGAATCATTTTGCAAGGCTATAGTACTATGGCCACTGCTGGAAAGCTTTACTGCCTGAAAAAAAGGTGTCAGGGTGTGAAAGAAGGAAAAGCAGTAACTTATACAACTTCTTCAGGCCTAAAATGGTATCTCATATTTAGGAGCTCTTGGCATCGAGTATCCTTAGTTACCCATGGAAACTAGGCCTGTGTGAGTCAAAACCACACAGCTGAACAAAAATAAACATAACTGAAAATCTTCATTTGAGTTGATGCAGACAATAATTTTTCTATGTGTTTTCTTTGGTAAATTGAGAAGAAGATTTGAGAATTGTAATAATTTTGGGGTACTTATGATAAGAGTAAGAAAAGTAAAGAAATTCTGGACTACTTTCATAACAGGAGTCAATTGCCTTTCAAACACCAAGGAAGATGGATCTATGCAAACCATGCACACTATCTACCATACTGTGGAACTCAAGCTCTCCAACAATGAGCAGGTCATTTCCCATGCAGATGGGAGCCTCCTGTTCAAATCTTGCCTGACTGATTCAGCAAAGCAATTGGAATTTATGTCTCTCTTCTCCAAAGACAGGACCCTAACTGTGAGACTGTATGTGCACTATAGGCAATGAGAAGCATCCCTTCATTTCTCTTCTCAAAGCTGCTTAATTTTGGCTAAATTACTGCAAATCAAGTTAAACTGATTGACAGTTACCATGGAGAGAGAGAATGATGTTAAGCCTGTATCTCATGTGCTAATAAGGAGGGTACACTACATTTCCAGTTAAATCTAAAATGTTTTAATTAATTTTCCTAACAGTTTTAAATAAAAATTAATTAACTAAAGGGAAAGTAGGATTTTTTTTTCCTAGAAATTGTTCATCCTTCCTTCCACATCTTCTGACTAATCCATAGACAACATGGATGTCAGCTTCTGCACTTGCATCTCCTCCTCAGGGAAAAACAACAGTTTTGGTTAAATTATTCTGAGCTGCAGAAATGAACTTTCAGGTGTCTGTGTATGTTACCCACATTCCATTTTCTACCTTGCCTAAAGTACATTTAGTTACATCCCAGCATGGAGTACCTTTGAATTCTGGTTTGGAAGGAAAACTTTCTCAACTCTAAAGTTTCTGGTTAAGTTCTTTTCAGAGGAACAGATCTCAATTCCCCGTTACTTGAGGAGTACAGTAAAAGGAACACTATGCCAGTCTATGGGCAAAAAGCTCTTATAGAAAGAAATCTTTCACAGGTCTCTTGCGCAGCATGAAGGCAACTCTTTGGATCAGCAAAGACTTCTTTTGCATGTAACATTAATGGCTTGACTTGGTAGCACTTTCTTTTTTGGAAGCTGAAAATCATGATATATTTACTACTGGTAAGAAGAAAGTATTAGGGTATTTTTAGACACTTCACCCTGAGCATACCATATGTAAAGAAAGCAACCTTAGGTGCAACTTAGCCTACATATTTCACATTTAGTCCCATATTTTTTTAATACAGGATGGTCTACCATATTTTTTTTCAGCTATATAAAATTTCATATTATTGCTTGCCAAGTTATTTCAAAGAGATTTATAAAGACAGCTCATAACGTCTTCAGAGGCTGAAAACCCGTTATATCTGTAGGAGGGATGGAAATTAATCTGAAAACCATTTTCTGGAAGGGGCTAATGGCTGAGAGCATGAGGAGAATCTGAGAAGAATTTCAATGGTATTTACAAGAATGCATTTTTTCATTTAGCTCTTGGAAGATGCTCTCACATGGGTCAGATATGTCTTGGCAATTTGACAATAAAATACAATTTGAGTTTGAAGCACTCTGAGTCAAGGCTTCTAGAGTCTCACTTGTGGCCTGATAAGGAAAGCTTAATTTCAGTAACTGCAGACCTGATTCTCTACTTCATTTCTTAAACCACTGTGTCACTGACTTGGTGACTACGCTCCCAAAGTGATACAAAAACCAGTTCCTGAATACCAATACTAGGGCAGTTGTCACCAGGGCAGCAGGATACAGGTCAACTGGAAAAACAGTGTCTGGACTTCTGTCATGTCTACATACAGGAAAGGAGAGAGACAAAAGCAGAAAGGAAACAAGCACATCTTAGACGCAGACTTTACTGTGTGATCCCTCTCTGTGGCCCAGGGCATTTTACTCAGTGTCACTTTGCTTAGTCTCCAAAGGCAGTTGAATTTTGTGGCTGAATAATCTATGCCATCAGGTCTGAAGAGTTCCTCATTGAACAGGCTGTACTAAGCAGTGACCCGAAACAACAACTAATGAAGGTGGCAGGCACACCAGAAGCATTTAAATGCTGACAGAAAGGAAAACCTTAGAAAAAACCCTGCTCACAAAGATGATAAATCTCTTTACAAATTGCATGACATTTGGTGGTACATCCACCATCCCCGTTGAGACATTCTTTTGTGAAACAGCTGCTTTATGGTCACAGAGAGGATGTTGTCCATAATCCAGCACACATCACTTTCCAAGGAATCCATATGGAGATTTTAATGTCTAAGCCCTATTTATGGTCAAATAAAACTTCTCTCGAGTTCTAATGCTCAAATTCTAAAGGAATGATACTGCTTCCTTTTCATAGCAGTTATGTGGAACTCTTCTCAGCAACACAGCCTGTTGATGCAAATTGATGATAGTACGAGTTTTCTACATAATTTTGTATACATCCATGCAAAATCAAGTGTCGTAGCTTTTGTTCTTAGAGTAGAAAAACATAAAATTTAAGCTCGATTTGATGAAAGAGCATCTAATAAAGTATAGTTTCTATTCAGAGAGAACAGCATTTAAGTTACATTTATTTTTGATTTCATCAATGAGAAAGAACAACAGCAAAGACTCTATGAAAAGACATGAGATGTTTTAATTTCTGGATAACAATCCTTATCAAACTGAAAATGATTTTGCACTAACCTTGAAAATGATAGCAGGCTACCTAAACCTCAAGCTCTTCAGGAAGAAATAACTATGCAGTGGAAAGGGCATAAAGGTAAAACTGTTATATTGAATAATATATTTACATAAGGATAACACACTTAACATGCTATTGTTTAGGTTAAAGACAATATCTTTGTTAAAAAAAAGAAGAAAAAATGCTTCTGAATGTTACTGTGCTACTATATAGACATTTGGTGAAGATAACTAGAAGTCTCAGTCAAGCAGCGCTATTAAATACGTCATTGCATGGAACACTTCAATTACACAGAACACTGACTCCCACAAAACTCATTTTAAACTGGTCAGTTCTAGTAATTTATGCCTACCATCACCATAAGCAAATCAGATGAAGAACTCATTTTATGAATGCTACCTGAAAGAAGATACAAGAGGATAGGAAGTAATTGCCTGGATCAATATTTTATTTATTTTTCCTCATTTATAAAATGGGTCTGCTAATGCATCTGTAGAAATATAAAAATGGAATAACACAGTGCATTGACTACCCAAGGCTGGCAAATGCTATATTATAAAAGAATTCTATAAATGTCTATGTATCTCCAAGAGGTTAAGTCATAAACTATGAATAGAAAGCGCCAAGAATAAGTAGTGGATTTTCTGGGATTTGTAAAAACAATAAAAGTCCTGATTGAGCACTAAAAATGGTTTCTTCTTTGTAGTCCTTCACCTGGAGCTCTTGTCATGCTCTGTATAGAATTGAATGGATTGTCCAAGCTCACCCAGAGATCACACATGGAAAAGGAAGGCCTTCAATGAGATTTGGAAAGGTCAACAGTTTAATTTGAATTTCAAAGTTTGTTGAACTAGTGAGATGCCGGGAATTAAATAAATAGTAAAGAATTAATGTGCAATTATTCAGATTGCTCATAGAATAAGGGAGGATAAAGCCACGAAAATGATACTTCATAAGATTGCCAAATGAGTGTCAGTTTCCCTGGGACTGAAATCTTGCCAGGAGTAATGTAGACAAACATATCAATTTTGGACAATCTGACCAACACTGCAGAACTTGTTAGAGAAGAAGGAAACAAAAATATTTCATCTTTCAGGTAAAACTCCAGAGGGAATTTCATACATGGAATGCAGAAAAGCCCTTTTTGATTAATTCTACAATACTTTTGAAAACCTCTTGCCATTATATGCTCAGTTTAGAGGCCTAGTTGAATCATTCACAAATGTATTTCTGAATATGTTGTTCAGTGTGTTCCATGACATTTTCAGTAAAACCTACAATGAATACATTTACCCATTTCTCAGATAATTATAAGTAATAAGAATAGTAAAAAAAGTAATTAGAAAAAATGGGACTTACTCAGGACATGGGAACTAACAAAATTAAAAAAAATGTCATGGGATTTTTTAGTGCCACAAAAATTATAATACAGCTTTCACTCTCCTTTCTGGACTCATAGGGAAAGGTTAATTGGGTGCAGGCAGAGAGAACGTGGTATAGTGACTGAGCAGAACTGTCTGGGTGTAATTACTGCCAAGCTCCATTCAAGCTGCAATATAAGTATCCTAAAAAGCTTGAGAGGTGGAGAGATCTCAGCACGACATGTCAACAAGGAATACGAGGCAGGATAGCCAATATGAAATGTGGAAAGTAGGCATGCCTGCACACTCATTCCATGCTTCATTGAAAGTATTTCATAAATGTAAAGATATCAAGCAGTGAGAACTTAGGCAATACTAGAATTAGTGGTTTGTATTCAGCATTTGTCCTTATTTACTCTTTCCCCTCAAGGCATTAGAACAGTTTTTACAGACTTGAACACATACGATTTTCTCCATATGCCTCCTATCTCACCGAGTTAATGCATTAAATAGCATTTGGTGTTCTGTTATCTCCTTGCTCAACATATTGTGTACATTTCTCATGAACATAATAGATACACTCCCGGACTGTTCTGTTGCACACACAGAACCACCAGGTGATTTTCAAATTTTATTTCTATATTTTCTTGATCCGTAAGGTGAGGGAATAGATAGCAGCACCATTTTACACATATGATACTAAGTCAAAGAGAGATTAAAATTAAGACTACCTACTAGTTTTTAACTCATTTTGAGGTGCCTCAGGACTGAATTTTCAGCACAGGTAACCTCTGTACATATATATAAATATATGCTATATTAATATTATATATTAACATTATAATATTATATTGTCAAGTTAATATATTCTGAGAACAGTTAAGCTGTGCCTGGCATTGCCCATACTTCTCCAAATTAGAACCATGCTGCTCTCAGGCAAGGCACAGATGATGTACAGAGAAACCTACAATTAAAGGCTATGTTAAGGCTGGTTTGTGTGACTTGCTCACTAAAGCTCAGGGAGCAGCAAGAACTAAGGAAAGAATCTTATTTCCCTCGACCAGAGTCATCTTAACTATACGAGTATCCTACCTCATTTAGCATTCCCCTGTCCCACACACTGCACATTTCACCTTTCACAGGGACAGAAGCGGTGGTATTACAAACAGCAGTCTTACTAATCATACTTAATTCTCTGTTTGAGTGAATGGCAACACAAAGTAACACTCCCTTACGACAGACTAAGAGATTCTCCTTCCAAAGATTGTGAACTTATCAGGAATTGTTTAACAAAAGCTAAAAAACTTTTTCATTAAAAACATAAAATGGAAATAATTTGAACAAAAACTTCTAAGACTTGTAATAAATATAAGTCATATAGGAACTGATTATCTCACATAGCCCACAGTGCATGGAGGACGGGAACAAAGTGGCTGTCATCTGCACTAAACAAAGATGAGTGGTTCATACCACTATTTTGACATGTATCTTTAGTTTCCAAGCATGATTTCCAACACCTGAAGAAGCAAGCCGTAGTCAGGTGGATTCATTATTTCAGAGCATCTGGATTGACACATTCACCCCAAAATTTATGATGTTGTGAAGCAGGTGAAGTTTACCACTCCCTTTTAGAAATTTCACTATTTAAAAAGCAAGATATTTATTCTATCTTTCTATTATAAACCCAGTATAAGATTAAAGTTATCTTTTTATGTTTCAAATAACTTAGAGTAGTTGAAGTCTGCTGCCAGCCTGGTTCCCTGTGTCTCACAAAGCATTAACAGAACTATTTCCTGAGCCTCATACTTCTCTAGTTTTAACAGCTGCAAATCAAATTACAAGCTCAAGAATCATAGTCATAGCCTTGGTACTGCAGCCTAGCTCATTCTCTGCAATATCTGAAACACTATTTTTGCTAAATACAGTTGCAGCTTGTTAGACTTAACAGGTAAATGTGCTTATTTTATCCTATGAGATGAATATTTCTTGTGAAGTAAATCAACACCAAACCTTGTATTGTGAACAGCAAAGATACCAAAGCACTGCTCTTTTTCCGCTGCAGCATTGTATTCTGAAATCAGTGCAACAGCTTTCGCAGATAATGGACTGTGCTGGTGAGCACTGTTTTGTTTCTGTAAAGATCTGTGCTTAAGGCACTGCAAATAGGCCTGATCAGAGCAGGTGAGGTTTGTCAAAGGCATCTCTTGTTCCAGTTGACATTGTATTCTGGTGCTGACAGCTGAAGGCTAAAGTTCTGATTAATTTTTTTTCACTATAAACATTTTCTTTTTCCCTTGAAGGTACATTCAATCTAGAAAACTGATGGCCCTTGGCAGTATTGGTTATTCTAATGTGGTCACTAAATATTCAAGAAGGCTTTGATTTATAATTTGTCCCTGAATTTTCAGATCTGTCTGGACTCTGCTCAAGGAGTGAGCAAAAGCACACAGTTTCAGCAAGCCAGTAACTGACATATTTACAGCAATGGACAATTTTGTTCTATAATCTGTTTTTTTGGTCTCTGCACAGGCAAACAAACAACTTAAGTAGGAGTTTTGCCTATGTAATGAATTTAGGAAGCCTTCCAAAACAGGAATAGGATGTGTGGATAGCATCAGTGTAATAAATAGCCAAATTTTTTCCCCTCCAATTATCTGCAGAGAAAGAGCAGAGACAGGACTGAGCAACAGAATTTGGATCCAGATACAAGTTTCAAATCACCAGTAGAATGGAGATATTCTCATATAGCTTATTTCTGACCTCTGAACCCCCAAAAGCTACGTACAGACATTACATATGGAGATTGAAAGAAAACTACCACTATTTTCTCCGAGTCTTAGAAGCATTTTAAAAACTATTTAATGTTCATTTTAATTATTCAGATCAGGACACATGAAGATAGAGCCCTGTTATGCAAATGCCAGACATGGATAGAATTCGTAAAGAAAAATCCCAGATGTGCAGCTATACCTTTCCTGAGCTGCAATCGTATTTTTTCAATACCATTTCCCAGATTATTGGATTTTTCTGGGGTTTTGTACTCTTTGTCTTACCACTGAAAAAATACTATGCAGTGAAACTTTTTATTAATCCTGAAAATGTGTTCTTGAAGAGAACAAGTAAGGAAAAATGCTGCTTACTAGATGGACAATAAGAAGCAATATAAATTGGGCTTGAAGGAGAGTGCAGTACAGAACTGTAGTCTCCTTCAACCTAAGCAAGGACTAATTACAGGGTCTTGGGTAAAATCAGGACTTTTTACTCTAGAACTCTTGTAACTTCAGCTTGGTTTTCCATAAACTTCTCCATAAGCTTTTATGGAAAGCACATGAAAGCCCATGTTCCATTTTCAGTTGAAGTATGTTTCCTTCAGCTGGAAATGAATGGAACTCTGCTGGGGTCAGAAGATCTGAAATGTCTGTATGTCATATTGATCTGCTGGATATTTGGTTTTGATCTAGACACTGAAATAAACAACAAAAAATCCACTACTACGTTGCCTTAGTGAACAAGAATTAGGTCCAACTGAGGAAATTTTTACTCTGTTTAATGCTACAGTCTCCACTGTGGTGCCAGTGACCTACTCAAGCCAGTGCTTTCATGCTACTGAATGATATTGTGAGGAAGAAGTAAAGAGCCCTCTTAACGTAGGTACCTAATCCTGGACCCGAGTGAAGATGTCAGTGCTGTGCCACACAGAGAATCCCTCCAGACTGGATCTGGACACTCACTGGCACATACTCTTCAATTACTACTTTCCTGTCCAGATGATAAACTTCATAAGGTGTTCCACAGTGGGTGACAAGCCTGTGCACGCTAGCCCTTAATGGGAGGGGAGGGCTGCTTAAAGCAAGAATTTGATTGTTTGGAACAAAGCTTTTGGCCCAAACTGCATGACTCAGTCCATTTACATCACAAAATGCTGTATTCAACCTAAGAACACATTATCTTACCCATAGAGCAGTTTTCTATTAAGTATACTCTGAACCAGTCAGTTGTTATTTGAAATAATGATGCTGTAAGTAGAGCAGACCTTGATTTTACACAGTCCTGTGTGACATCTGAAATCTCTCCGAGGTTAACACTCTGAACAAACAAATACTGATTTCAGTGGGACTTATGGAAATATAACCTCATATGAACTCTGTTTAACAGACAGATTGGAATATTTGGGACCTGCATGCTTCAAGTTTATCTGCCAAAATACAAACGAGAGTGGGGAGTGTGGTAAATGCTATCAAGGAGTTTAGGAAGCAGGGATCCTTTATCTTTCCCACTTACATATTTTTGGGCTGGCCAGGCAAAGCATTGATATGCTGTCTAGACATTTATGTAGAAGCTGATTTGGTTTGTAGGATAGTGAGTTATATAAACGACTAATTAATCTGTATCTTACAAGAGCCATCTTTGACTACCATTTTTTTGAGATGAGCACATTAAGAGGCATAAACTTTATATGTTAAAACCTGATATGTCCCATGTAACTTAATTTTCATAGATAAGAAATGCAAAACAATCTTTCCAATGTACCATGATTTTCTCCAGGAAGTAAAATCCATTAGAAAAGAAAGCTTTCTAATGCAATGTGAAGGCACACAGTCTCATATTCTGCATGTGGGACTGGGACTCACTAATTATTGTTCCGGTTGCTACAGGGGAGCTCTCTTTATCAGATCTACCCATGTTTTATCAAGCCATGTGAGAGACACCTTAATCATGAAGGGCAGGATTCAACCTACGTAATGTCAGCTTTCTGAGGTTAGGTGGATGGTACTATCCTCAACGTGATGCTTACAGTCAGAGGAGGGGGCTCCTCTTTGAGATACTTGTTGTGGGACTGACTCCATGACCCTTCAGAGCCTCACATCTCTTGCAGCTGACTATCACAAACCCCAGACATTTGGCTTAAACCATGGCTTTAGACTTCTGAAGTGGGGTGAGATGAATCCTGTATTTATTTCTCAGAACACTAATGCCAGAGGTGAATGAAGGTTTTAAAATTTGGATTTGGAAACTCAGCTTTCCTCCAAATGATGGCTATGTAATGCCTGTGTTTTTGTTGAATCCATTACAGAGATAGGATCTCACAAGTATTTAGAGTGGTACTAAATGCAATCAGGACAAACTGAAGAAAATGTCCCTGTGAGATATAAACCAACCAGTTGGTATGACTGACTGATCCTGAAGGCAGCTGAAAACATTAGACACCAACACAACATTTGCGAGTTTGTCGCTCTAATGGCTGCAATGAGAACAATGCTATCAACCTGGAAACAACTGATTGTCCTTATTGTCAGCAGGAGGTATTCCAAACTGGATACTTCATGTTTAGCTGATGCTTTGCAACACAATTTTGAATACAAATAGATTGAAATAGTAATAATATGAAGGCTTTCAGATAGTTGCCTACATCATGCTGGGTAACTCAGAGACAGCAGAGATGAGGCAGTTTTTGAGTGAGAACATGAAAATATGTTAAACACTAGATATGATTTTCAATAGGGACTTGTTGAAATCACATTCATTGTGCTCTTGAAACCAAACAGGTGGAAAGCTTCTGTACAAGGCAAGGATTCAGTAACACTCAGAGATGCTGTGATTAAGATGGAAAGCAGTGCACAGTACATAATGTTACATCATCAGCCTGAATTGTTAATGCCTGGTTAATACATATACTAAAACAAGAGGTTATGTTCTATAATACTGGTTAGGCCAAGTATACTGCAAAAAGGTTTTATTATTCCCCAGTAGAAAGCTCTGTGTACTAAAAGAAAAGTAAATGTGTGCATTTTACTAAAATATATTTGGGAGTAAACTGACCAGCTTCAGTAAAATTACAGAGATTGAACTCAGTGTGAGTCAAGGTATCTTCATAAAATGTTCTTTTCTTATATTTTCCATTTTCCTTTCCTGTAAATCAAGTTAATCCAAATATAAATAGTGTAAAATATAATGAATAAGTGCTATGAGGTCAGAAGTGGGTCAGAGAAGGATAAAGAATTAATCCAAGACTGAAGACCATTGTATTACAGATACAATAATAAATTGAGGAACTCTATAAATTTGTAAATGAAATTTACTCTATAAATTGTAAATGAAATTTGGCAGGCTGAGGCTGGTATGATTAACATCCTTTTTTGGCCATCACAATCTAAATTCAGCTTACTGCTACGCATGTCCACCTTTGTAAGAAACACTGCTGAAGGGAAAATATAGCATGCTATATGGAAATTGATTAATTGTCATCATCCACAAGAAATGCATTAAGTCATCTAATTTAATGAATTAGTTTGATTCAAATTCATTGATTTTCCTTATTTTTCTGGGCTGGATGGTAGTCTCACTTCATTATAATATGCCAGAAAAGTACATCCAAATATCACCTCCCTACAGAAAGATTTGTGTCAGCTAATATTCTACAATTCTCAATAGCTGGGACACCTACCATTAATACATGGCATATAACTGCTTTGACACATACCAGTATCAGGAATGCTGGAATGTTGCTTATAGGGTCTGCACAGGGGACAAACCACAGCAAGGTATTCTAGTCTAAGCCAATTGCTGCAGATTGATTGTAAGAAAGAACATAAAGGGAAAACTGGTAAAAGGCTAAAAATCCAATCTGATGCTCCAGTACATGTCCAAATATCTATACTTTAATGACTTCAATTATGGAGGAAATAAGTGCAGTAGAGTTAATGCTGCCCTGGCACAGCCTATTCCTCCTTGAAAAGGCATTCACTTGACTTTGAGGAGTCTCATATTTTTTTACAGGAGTTAATGTCCTGTGCTGTACCTCACATATCACTATAGTGGACAAGAACTTCTACATCCTGTAATAAGCAGCTGCTGTAAGTTTTGTGACAAACTTCACAAAAAAATTTCAGAAACTTATCTACTTTTCAACTTTCCTTTGTTATGTAGCAGGCTCAACTGAAGTCACATTTAGGGCCTTATCCAGAGAAAGCTATTTCTTCTGCTTGATTTTAAACTCTGGGTTTTAGAGGCTTAGCCATCTATCTAAATGTATTAGTAATGAATGGTCATAATCAACCCTGAAAATTAAGCCCCAGACGAATGGACTTCAGCACATGAATACCAAAACTTCATGTGACAGAAGGACTACTTCAGAGCTAGGGCCTGATGTTATTCCTCACCTGGGGTATTGCTGTCAGGCATCTCCACAATTACCATTCTTTTTTGCATCTGAGATGATCCAGTTCATTTGGGAGGTCCTTCTAGCACTGAAAGAGAGTAGTCATGGATAAAGTACAGGGTGCCACTGTTTGTCCAGAAGGTGAAGACCTGGTGTTTTTGTGGCAGAATATGTCCAACAGGGGAGATACTCACTGGACCCTTTCCAAGAGGTTATTAGCTTCTCAGTAAAGAACTATCAGACACAACTTGGCTCTAAACTAGCTTTAGGTCTAATGCTTCCTTGGCTCCTTTTTAGCAACTGTGGAGGATGAGCAGGAACGTTTTGGTTTACCTGCTCCAACATAAGCGAGTAGCCAGCCCTGTGTCTGTGGGACTGAGATTCATATGCGCAAGCTGTGAGAAGAAAGAACCAAGATTTTGTCAGCAACTTGATATGCTTCAGATTACTGGATTAAATACTCAGAAGGTAAAAAGTAACATAAACCAAGCTGATATTTTTTGGTCAATGTACACCACTTAAGTTTGTGATCCATTGTGTTTTCCAGTATTGAAATATCTGAAATAAAAGGATTAAAGTATTTGTCATCTTGGTGTCTCAGCTCAATTAGCTGCACGGTCCTGACAAAGTTACAGAGAAAATTCTTTTTTGATCATTAGGTGCTAGACATAAGAACAAGAGTCATTTTTGAAAGTGAAGATGAAAATATAAACTATACAAACAGTTCTGAGAACTTATATAGTGCCACAGAACATTTCTCCTGAATTCTTATTTAGGAATTAGGGTTTGCTATGGTGAGTGAGCCCAGGTGCACTGGCTGACATCCATTCAAGCAATTACATTCAGCTCGAATTCCTCTTTTCAGAGAAGCAGTGTATTCTCTCTTCATCCTGACACACTGTTTGGTGGTGGTGCCTATTATTTCAAAGCTGCACCTAGCCTCAAAGACACCTGTACTTTACTGATAGCTGAAAATATCCTTGTACCTATAGTTCATATTCTCTTTCAGACTTTGCTCTGCTTCACAGAACAGACTTGCTATTGCATGTCTTCTGTTGAAGTGCTTACCCTCTTTTGCAAACAGCTTTGAGAGGCACAGAAGAGCGAGTGAGCCACAGAAGTGATAGCTAGTCCTTCCAAACAGCAAGTAATGAGAAAGCGTAAGGGGAGAGGAAAAGAGCTCAAGAACATAACATCCTATTCCTGTGACCAGACACACCATTACAACATCCCTTTGTAAGCTTGCCTGGAAAAGTAGAGAATAGTACACACATCTGACCCAGCCATCAGTCAGTGAGATGTGCACAGAACATTAAAATACATCATTTTTCCCAAAGACAAAAAATTTCCCTCAGTCCTTTTTCATGTCTAGTATCCCACCTGGAGTAAGAACTATGTAGTATCCTTCTTTCTCAGCCTACCCCTGCATTAGGCAAACTGTGTCACCACTAATGTGTGAGTACATGCAAGGACTGGATATGAGGAAAGTCAAAGGGAAAGACAAGAGTATGATACAAGTAGGATCTTGCCATTCATCGCTGTTTTGTTTTTCTTAGTCTTTCACTTGGATTTGCCATCCTTCTTCCCTTTTTCCTTCATCAGCTACAGCTTTCTGTCTCAATGCTATAAATTCTTTTCTTGGTTTCATTACCAAGAGAGGTGTACTTCTAAATCCATTAAGTGTCTTAAGATGTTTAGCCACACGTGTGGAAAAGGGAACTTTGTTTTGTCACGGAAGTAGCAGAACTGTGCACTGGTGTCTAATGACATGCCCTTTGAAACAATGGGCATGCCTCCATTCTCTTCTTTAAATCACTGTCTTCCACTTTTTAGTGGTTTTTTTTTGTTTTTCTTTTATCCTAATTCATGTCTGAACCTGGTTCAACATTCTTAAAGTGATATCAAGGCAGAGCCAATTTCTATTCTGGTACATGACTGGCTGCAAGTAAATCATGACATACCTTATTTTTACTTCATTAGCTTACTAGAGATGCTGCTGTCACCCATGATGACATCATGGGGCAACAAAAGGTTTTTAGGAGAAAAACATAGGAAGAGTTGTTCCTACACAAAAAAACCCAATAACAAATATCTTTATTTTACTGTCATTCAACATACAGGAGGGGAAAAGAAACCCAATGGTGTATTTGCCAAATGGAAAGGTACCAACTTGGTTAAAGGGAAAAATTATTTTCAGACTTCTGACAAGATTTTACAATTAGAAAGAAATGTGAAATTAAATAAAACACAAAATTACGCATTTTTGCTCTTTTACCATCATTGCTTATTCCTCCTAATAGTCCTGTTTACTCCTTTTCTGACTCTTTTGATCTGATTTGATGGAGTTGCCACCTCTTTCTCTGCCTTTCATTGTAGTCTCACAGTTGGCCAAAGAACAGAGGAACTGAATAAAGCTGTTGATATGTAAATAACAGCTTTGAAGATAGAAATACCAGATTGTTCCTAAAAAGAAAAATGCAATTACTTTTTTTGTTCACCAGATTAAAAAAAAAATCCTGATGTATAATTCAAATGGCGCCGGAAATCAAAGATTCCATTATCTCTGAAGAATAATCATTTCAGTCAAACCAGGTATTTCCAGAGAGGTGAGGAAATTGTATTAAGAGTGCAAACCGTTACATTCTAAATGTTGTTAACAAAATTGCTTATTTCAACCCTATTTCAGTTTCCATGTATTTCATTACAGGTACCTTTTGATAGGACATTTTAAGAGATGGGATGATTTTGCCCAACATAAAAACAACTGAAGGTCAGATTCTGATGCTGTGGCTCCTGCTAGGCGGTACCTGAATCAGAAAGTCACAGGAAGAGACCTCTGGTCTCTGAACCTCTGGTCCAAACCCACTTCTCAATCAGGGCCAAATAGAGCTGGTTGCCCAGGACTCTGTCCAGACAGCTTTTGAAGATCTCCAAGGACAGAGACTCCACCACCTCCTCAGGCAACCTGTTCCAGTGCTCAGTCAGTCTGACAGTGAAAAAGTGTTTTCCAGTGTTCAGAGGGAACCTCCTCTGTTTTAGTTGGTGCCCATGCATGGCTCCTGTGCTCCCAGAGAGAACCTCCCCTGATGACAGAATTTACAACAAACAAGCTCCAAGATTCCCAGAAGTCAACAGCCAGTGATTTCAACATTTCTAGACTTCTGTATAAGTAGAAGGATGAAATTAGGTCTGTTCTCCTGCAAGTACTATTCTAGTTTGCATTATTAAGTCCATGAAGTGAGTCCATGGAATGATTTATACGGCTTTCACTACTCAGTGAGATACCCAAATACTTTAGTCTAAACATGCAGTTGGTGGTGTGCAGATAATTTCCAGATTATGAGTTGCACATGCACGAATATGATAGAATGAACCTTAATAACTGAAAGAGGCTTGATGCAAAAGAGCCTCAGAAGGAGGTAACTGCTGCTGAGGCATTGCCCCAGAATACCAAAGGAGAGCATTACTGACTGTCCCTATGAATAAAAATTAACATTATTCAGAAATTATTTATTTGAACTACCCAAAATATTTTTACAAATGTTTTTAAATTAATGTTTTTAAATCTTTATATCCAGTAGTGAATGAGTGGAATAACATTTGTTATTGCAACCCTATCTGTTGTCTAAGAGTTATGTAAAGTGTCTTAGTGTGTAAAAGTGTGTGTCAGACTCCTTCCCAGTGTTCAGAAATAGTTAAATTATCGTCTTTTGGAGAAAACCATGGGGCAACTCAGGAGAATCTCAGGTGAACTTCAGGTACTTCACAAATTATGTAGTGGCCTCTGCTAAATAGCCCAGTTTGCCTCTTCTCTTGACACATTAATGTAGATTTGTTGTTGATTCTGTCAACATTCTGAAAATTGACAAAGTGATGCCAACTTCTGCTTTCCAAAAGGTTGCAGTTTTGCATGATGATAAATGATCATAGAATCATATAATCAGATGGGTTGGAAAGGACCTCTGAGATCATCAAGTCCAACCCTTGATTCACTATCACCACAGTTACTAGACCATGGCACTAAGTGCCACATCCAGTCTCTTCTTAAATACCTCCAGGGACAGAGAATCCACTACCTCCCTGGGCAGCCCATTCCAATGCCTGATTAACCTCTCTGTAAAGAACTTCTAATATACAACCTAAACCTCCCCTGGCAGAGCTTAAGCCCGTGCCCTCTTGTCCTACTGCTGATTGCCTGGGAGAAGAGACTGACCCCCACCTGGCTACAACCTCCTCTCAGGGAGTTGTAGAGAGTGATGAGGTCACCCCTGAGCCTCCTCCTCTCCAGGCTAAACAGCCCCAGCTCCCTCAGCCTCTCCTCAAAGGACTTGTGCTCAAGTCCCTTCACCAGCCTGGTTGCTCTTCTTGGAACTCACTCCAGCACCTCAATGTCTTTCCTGAACTGAGGGGCCCAGAAACAAACACAATACTCAAGGTTTGGCCTGACCAGCGCTGAGTACAGGGGAAGAATCACTTCCCTGCTCCTGCTGGCCACACTGTTCCTGCTACAGGCCAGGATGCCATTGGCCTTCTTGGCCACCTGGGCACACTGCTGGCTCATGTTCAGCCTCCTGTCAATCAGCACCCCCAGGTCCCTTTCCATCTGGCTGCTCTCCAGCCACTCTGTGCCCAGCCTGTAGCACTGCAGGGGGTTGTTGTGGCCAAAGTGCAGGACCCGGCACTTGGCCTTGTTGAACTTCATCCGTTGGAATCAGCCCAGCTCTCCAGTCTGTCCAGGTCCCTCTGCAGAGCCCTCCTGCCTTCCAGCTGGTCGACACTCCCTCCCAACTTGGTGTCATCTGCAAATTTGCTAATGATGAACTCAATCCCCTCATCTAAATCATCAATAAAAATATTAAACAGAACTGGACCCAACACTGATCCCTGGGGGACACCACTGTTGACTGGCTGCCAGCTGGATGCAGCCCCGTTCACCACCACTCTCTGGGCCCGGCCATCCAGCCAGCTCTTAACCCAGCACAGAGTGTCCTTGTCCAAGCCATGGGCTGCCAGCTTTTCCAGGAGTATGTTTTGGGAGACAGTGTCAAAGGCTTTGCTGAAGTCCAGATAGACCAATCCACAGCCTTTCCCTCATTCACCAGGCGGGTCACCTGATCACAAAAGGAGATCAGGTTGGTCACACAGGACCTGCCCCTCCTAAACCCGTGCTGGTTGGGTCTGATCCCTTGTCCATCCTGTAGGTGCTGTGTGATTGCACTTTGCCAGGCACTGAGGTCAGGCTGACAGGCCTGTAGTTTCCCGGGTCCTCCCTGCAGCCCTTTTTGTAGATCGGCATGACATTCGCCATCTTCCAATCATCTGGGACCTCCCCAGAGAGCCAGGACTGTTGGTAAATGATGGAGAGCGGCTTGGCAAGCTCTTCCACCAACTCCCTCATCACCCTAGAATGGATCCCATCTGGTCTCATGGACTTGTGTGGACCCAGGTGGCTCAGTAAATCACAGACTATTTCCTCCTGGAACACAGGGGGGCTATTTGGCTTCCTGTCCCTGTCTTCCTGTCCTGAGGGCCACCTGTCTGACTGGTGAAAACTGAGGCAAAGTAGGTGTTAAGTACCTCAGCCTTCTCCTCATCCCTGATAACTCTGTTTCCCCCCCCCCAAGTCCAACAAGGAATGGAGGTTTTCCTTGCCTCTCCTTTTGTTATTAATGTATTTATAGAAGCGCTTTTTGTTATCCCTAACAGAAGTAGCCAAATTGACTCAAACTGTGCTTTTGTCTCTCTAACTTTCTTTCTGCATGACCTAGTTATATTCCTAAACTGAGCAAATGGACATCAGAAAATGCTCATGGGAGAAAAAAGGAGCTGAGAGATGCCTCAATCTCAGGAAAAGTTTCAATCAGAGTTTGCATCTTATTAGACACAAGATAATTCAACCACAAGACACAAATCCACAGGAAACTGGACTTCATTTTCTGTAGCTACTTGTTCTCCTAAATCAGAATATTGGAGGTTTTCATATCTCTTCAAATCCAGAAAATTATTACTGTGCTATGATCCTGGGCTTTGAACTTACAGCGTCTTTTTTTTTAACTGCAGCTCCATTAGTTTGTAATACTTCATGAATTGTATTAATTTGGTGAAATTTGGATAGTAAGTCTGAGTATTACAAATGTATTTATGACATCTGTCTGCTAATTAACTGTAGAGTTTCACTTTTTGAAAACATAGTAAGTAAAAGTATTTTCCAAGGGCTGATTTAATTTTCCAAACAATATTGTGCGTGCAACTTATTTATAGTAGATGCTACGGTTATGATTGCATCAAGATTTCACAATAGCTCTCAGCTTACAATTCCTTGAGGAAAAAACTGTACTTTTGAGTTAAAGTGTCTATATTTATTTAAAGCCCTGAGCATTAATTTACTTTTGGGGCATTGTTATTGTTTATTAAATTATTTATTTGGGTTTTATATTATTTATTTAGTGAGATTTGTTTTTACTGTTGGCTTACGTATGGGAGGAAAAGTGTCATTTCAAAAGCAGAACAAACAAGATTAAATATTATTTATATATGTTTTTTCATTTCAGTGTCTGCTATTTCCTAAAAGAGGGAAGAAGGAAGAGGGTTAGACTTCTTTCCAAGGTATTAATTATGGGAATTACTTAATTTACTCACTCTCTTTTCTTTTTTGAATTCCTTGTAGCCAGCAGGCTGGTGCGTGACATTCTTTGTATGGTAAATCCAATTCAGTGGAGTTCAAATCACTATCCAGTTCAGTACTGCCATTTAACACTTAAATAAGAAGTTCTTAGTTGTCCCCAAAGAAAGCAATGTAGTTAAATTAAGCTGTCCCCAGCTTGAAGAATTATTGTTAAATAGTGAATATTCCATAATCAGGAAATGGTGGAGTAGAGAAGGCAAATCTTCGAATCCTCGTGAAATTTTGGAATTAGCATCTATATCAAGATCTAATTAATGTTTCCTTTCTGGATTCATTTTCCATCCAATTGGCCAAGCTCTGATTGAGAACTGGAAATGTCATCCAAAAATATTTCCTCTTACGAGACTACTCTAAACAGAGTGATTGTAGCCTGTCATTATATTCCCTGTTCTGTGATTTCCTCCTTCAAGGATTTTCAGCCATAATCAATGGATTAAAATTGTTTAATCCAGACAGATTTTCAGCCCAAACTAAATTGTAAACTGGACTTTATTTTGGGACAGTATAACTCATATGAAATAAGTGGCTCCCTCTACCCAGTGTCAGTGCTGTGTCCATGTGAAGGATTTGAATTGGTGGAGTTAGGCTCCTTGCCTACCATGCAGACAAAGCAATGGTTCAACTCCCAGCTTTGGTGAACCATAAACCAGGGACAACCTTGTTTAACATATCACTGAATCTGATTGATATGTTAATATCATCCAAGTTCAAAGAAACACGTCCTGGCAAGATAAATACTATTTTTTTCTTGTAATTTACCATTTCCTTCTTCCGTAAATCCAGCAGACAAAATAACAATGGAGGGGGGGAAGGGGGCTGGGTCGGACCAATCCTTTTAAAAATTAAGAATGCTTTGGCAAAGTCTCTCTAACCTGTTACTGTAAACATCAGCAGTCCTGTCACTGTCTCGGCCCGTACAAATACGTTCATGGCGCCCCACCTAAATCAGTGAAATATGTACATAGTTCAGACATACAAGTCAAATCCCAGGCAGCAACAATAAGGAGTAGGAACCCGAGGTCTTTTCCCAGGTTTTATCTTTTACAGGCATCAGTGCTGAGAGCGTAGTAATGCAGTTACTAAATCCTTCTCAGCCCGAATCCTGCTTCCTCTGTTTGTGTGGCACTTCCTCCAAGTGTTGTGGCTGGGGCAGCAGAGCTGGGCCAAACACAATAGTCCTGGGCTGAGATTGTTGTCACCTGTCCTTTTTTGTCTCTTGGTTTTCAACCTACTACACCTAATCATGTATAGAAAAGCCCACAGACAACTGCTCCTTTTTTTTTAAAGAAAAAGAAGAATTACACTTACTTGATGTGAAAAAACAAAGTCCTGTCCTGTGCAGCCAGGCCAGTGCTCTTTCTCTCATTGAAAACAAACTTCTCCAAAGTTTGTGCTGTCTGAGACTCAACCAGTGTAGCCTAGAAATACCATGGTCATTTGATGCTTATTGTATCAGCGGCTATTTTAGAACTGTGGGAGAGAAGTGTTTAAAATTGAGTCCTCTGTGACTTCAAAGGCATTTAAAGTCTCCTCTTGAACTGCATTGGCAGCATGAGGGATGAGAACTGTGATGAGAAACCAGGCTGAAGCTCAGTACTCATGGACTGCTTGAGAGGGTTGAAAAACAGCTGTTACTCAGACAGAAGATATTTTGTACTGGTGGATTTCCAGCTGATTAGGCGACAGGAAAAGTTTAGTCAACACTTTGTCAGAACACTCACTTATGTTTCGTTACAAATAATTTGGGGCTCCACGGTGCTGCTTAAGTCTCTTGCTGTTCAGATTTCACCTGGATTTTTTGAATTAAGGAGAGAGCTTCAGGTGACTGGGATAATGGATTGCCAGGTCTGAATAAGTTGTAAAGTGGTGTGAGGTGCCAAAGTGGTACTTTGGACAGCACTAAGAAAGGGACTTAATAACACAGCAGTATGTTCTCTGGTCCCACCTGTGGCCATTCTGCAGGCCACTGCCAGGCAGGGCTGCTCCATTCTGCACCAGATAAGGCTCTCCTGGACCGAGCCAGGATTGAACCCATCAAGATAAACTGTATTAATTGGTGTGGGAGGTCACAAGAGTGTGGGACCAGTCTGATAACATCTTTGCTCAGGATGGAGTGCAGGTGTCCTGCAGGATTGGCTGGCCAGACTCCCCTGGGCACCGAGAGCCCTGCCATGCCTCAGCTTTCACCCTGGCCCAAGCCAAGTGACTGTGTTGAGATCTTTGTTAGAAGGAAAGTGGTGGTGGAGGCCCTACATCACTTTGAGCATCACCTCTTGTCCTGGGCTGGCACCAGGGAAACTGTCCATTGAGCTTGGTGCAGGGATGCTGCTAAAACACTGCTGACAGCTGAGCTGGTGGCATCTCCTGAGCTTTTATGGGACCTTGTTCCAACAGCAGAAATGGGTGGGGGATTTGGATTGACCATCTGTGTCCCGGGCTGACCCCAGGGTAAGTACCCAGAGTACTGACTGGTGCCTCACCCTCTTGCTCAGGAGAAGGAGCTTCATTGCATGGGGACTGACTGGCAGTGCTGCTCAGTGATCAGATTATGCTTAGATGATTGTTTGTGTTCCTTACAGTGGGAGGGGGCAGAGTAATTTATGCTGCTCGGGGAAAATGTAAATAATTACAAATTTCCATCCTACCGTCCAAGAAAGACAGCATTAATTTATACATTTGTTTTGGTGCATTATAATTATAATCACTATTCTGGAACATTATTGGAAAAGTTATTGTTTTTTCTAAAATGTTAAGTCATTCTAATGACTAAGAAGTTAATAAGGGTCTTGTTGTTCTCATTATTCATTTATTATCCAATTACTTGACAAAATTGGTTCTGAAAATGTAAAATGTATTTTTATGAAATAACAAACGCTACAATTAAGTTTTAAAGAGTAGATTGTTTTTAAATTCCTGTGGAGAATATTAAAACTGAATTAAAAATATTAAATATGAAATCTGAAAATGAACAACAACATTAGAAAGGAATGAAAACAAAAAAAAAGGAATGAAAACAAATTAATAAAAATGTTGATAGTATGTGGGCAGGGAAACGTTAACTCTTTCACCACTGCACTTGAAAACATTTATTGTCCCCACCTTCACAAAGAACCGACCTGGCCCCCTCTGTCTACCTTGCCTGTTGCTCACAGTTACCCACTTTAGGACTGTATGGCACCCTGAAGAATTAAACCAGCCCAGGTCTGGTTCTGATCTTGTGAAGCTGTAAAACTGAAGCAATTGTTGTCAACAGTGGAGCTCTGCTGGTGAAGATCTGGGTTTAGTGCATGAAATCATTACTTTGAAATTTAATGTACTTTACAGTCACTTGCCTTTCATGGATGCACACAATGGATTTCTGGTGAATTGGATCCAATTCTGTATAAAGATGGAATTTTATTGATTTGCCAGTCTGTAAGAAATGAAATAAAGTAAGCATACTGATGTTTCTATAGTGAAGTGGAGTGAGTTCCTTTTCCATGAAGTGACTGGGAACTGAAGTCAAGATACTGCTGTGAGAAGCTTTGCGTCTTTTACATCTTTTACAACAAGTCTGTGCCCTCCTGGGCTCCCTCAGCCACTGTCTTTTGCATTTGAGAGCTTTGTCATCTTGGTAAGTAAAGAAGAAAAAAGCAATAAGAAATGTGATTGTATTCATTTTCATAATCTGAAATCTCCCCTATGTATCTGAGCAAACAATTTGAGAAAACTTATTTGTTAAAATTCATATCTCATTTCTAGGAAATTTGAAATTGTTTGTTGAACTTCTTCATGAAACTGCCTGCCTAATAGGTGGTTTGCCAACAATGAATGGTCCATATTCAACAGTGAAACTCTGCATGCAATCAATGTCCCTTAATTATGTAAGTTAGGCTGGTAGAAGGGATTAAAAAAAAGTACAAACAAAAGCATTGGCTTTTGGATCATGAATTTTAACTGATAGTCCCTGTACCCCGTTTCCCAGTGGCATGTTCAAATTTAATACTCATTTTTCATATTATTCAGAAAAGGAGAAAAAAGGAGGCAGTATTATTAGAAATAGACAGCAACTCATAGCTGTGAAAATCTTTGAATTTAAATCTGACTTTGGATTCAAATATCAGCATTTTCCTGAGCCCATTCTTGTAATAGGATTTCTAAGATTCCACAAAATAGCTCAAATTAAGAGTTAAACTCACTGATGAGCCTGTTCATGGCCTTACATTCTTTAAATATTTGCATTGAAGGGCAAGGTGATTTCTTTTTACATATGATTATTAAATCTTTTTATATTAATGAAAATTCATAGTGACAAAAGGGAGTACCCAGGTTTGCTTGTGTATAAATTTGCAAGTCCTTTTTATTACAGATGCATTGCTTTTACAATTAAAATATTTTTAGTAACATTTTATTTTCTCTCAAATGTTACTGGCACAAGAATGAATGCAAAACTGCTTCTAAGCTAAATTTTCATGTGACTAAGTCCATGTCTGGCTAAAAGCTGCTTTGCCATACATAATATATAATAATTCTTTATTGTTTCATGCTCTGGTGGCAGCTGAGTAATTGTATGCCAAAAAATATGGCCCTACCTTCTGCAGAGGCCACCAGCACTGCAACATTATCCACATGAACAAAAACTTTCCATTGGCATGCTGGTATTTCATTCTCTTAGCATATGGGCATATAAACTTAGACATTTCCTAAAAGGACAGGAGATAAACAGTCCCAAGAAAAAAGGACAGGGAACTCAAGTGAAAATCTCTCTCTTCATAGCACCTTTATTGCAAGGATGCCTTGCACACTGATTTATTAGAAAACATTGCCAGCTAATAAATTTGCAATAGCATACAATATTGTGACAGAACTAGCTATAAATAGGGTAGGTAGATGTTTTTTGTTCAAAATTCTGAGTTCAATCCAAAGTTAAAACATAATTTATCTGTTCTCTCTACAGCTGTTTTCATATACTTCTGGTAAACTACACAAAAAATGTGCCATTCCATGACCTTTAGCTGCTTTTCCCTGGTATTTCCTCTTGTCTCTTGGTGAAAATGGAGGCTGATGTTTTGCAGTCTGTGTTCAGGACAACTTGCTTCTAGTTCCCCTTGTCCTACCCTCCTTTCTCTTTGATTAAAAAGATTTGGTGAAATAATGACCTAAGAAGGGATCACTGAAAGATTATAAAATGCCACAGAAAGGATGGAGAGAATATGAAAGCAAAGGGTTTGAAACTTTTTTCTCACCCTGTGTGGATCCAGAAACATTTACTGTATTACTCATCAAAGAATAACCTCAATTTCCAGTGGTGCTAAAGACAAGTTGCTCTCCTTTAGTTATGGGACTTAAAGTATGTCAGGACCAGGGAGACTAGGTTGCCCACTTTCAACTTATTATACTGAGCTTCCCACATGTCCTTGCTGAGCAAATGCCAAATATTCTCCTAGATAATTCATTCTGTGGCTTTCTTTCAAAAATGATGTAAAATATCCTGCAATCCCATGGCATCACATGGGAGAAAATAGCTTCAAGTTATTCAACTCTGATAGCACTTCATCAGTTGACTTTGCTGGTTGCTGTAAGCCTATGAAATAGTTGTCAGTATGCTAATACATACCTGTACTTGTAAAAACCTCTTTCCTCTCTTTGTCCATCCTAGTAGAAGAGCAGAAATCTGTCAGCAGTACAGGTTGTATTGCCTTGCCCACCAATAATGGATGTGGAGAGTATACAAACCTCATTGCCTGAAAATAGTCTGGCCAGCTGGACAAAAATAAACTTTCCATTGCTCTGAGGTCCCCAAGTGCCATCTCAAGGGCACAGAGCTCTTTTCCAGATTACTGCTAGCCCTTGTTAGTAAAGTTTTCCACCTGCTGATGGTATTTTCTCAGGACAGACAAAGTAATTCAGCTTTATACAAACTTATTCAGACTTGTGCAGAGCCCCCTCAGTCACCACAGCTCAAGTACTTTCCTTAGAAACCTTCTTTCCTTTGGTGCTTTCAAAACACACTGAATTTGGGCATGATAAAACCTTTCTTCAGCTGGGGTGTCTGACATCCTCAGCCTGACCTCCTGTGTCAGACAGTCCTGTGGAAACTACGAGACTTGCCCATTATCCTTTTCCTTTCAATCCTTTCCCACCTCCGAAACTGATTCCCCAATACAGAGCACTGCAGCACCATGACCATCAAGATTTTTCTCTCCCAACTGATCTGTAACTCCATACTCGGAAAGGATCACTCCTCCCACCCATGTTTCACAAAATGTGTCTGCTACTCCTTACAGTGTCCCTGATGTATGAATTTCCTCATCTCATACCTAACTCCAAAGTGCTTGGAAGGACCATGGCCAAAATGACTGAGGTGCTCAGACTGTGAGGACCACTAAAGACCATGAAAGGGAGTTGCAGTAAGTACCTGGAAGTTTTTTAGGGTACCTTTAGGTACATTTTATACCTCATATTATCATATTAACTCTACCAACCAGCTGCAATAGCTAGTACAACCCCATGTAAAACTAAATTCAGGAAACATAAAATTTGTTGTTGCTTTTCATGCAGAGTCACAAGCTTCTAAATCCTGAAGAAAAGAAATGGCTACAATATAGTCCTTCCTATGGTTGGCTTCTTCACTCCAAACTGCTATCAGAAAAAATCCATTTCAAAATCGAAATTTCAGCTGGAAACAACATTTTGGGACACTTTTCCGTGTCTCCTGCCTGTAAACTTAATCATGCCAATCTTTGAGGCTGTACTGCAATTATTTTAACCTTGACAATTCATTGGGAAACTTGCAGCTGGAAACAAGCACCTCAGGCTCTTCCATATCACAATCCTTCAGATGGTCATCACTTTAAGGGGTTTCTACTCCCACAACAGCAGACAACTTTGGATTCATAACAAGGCAACACAAAACCTCCCTGCAATCATGTACACACCAGAGATAAATGCATATTTGCATGAGAACTTGGATTAAGTAAGCACAGTTTCTCCTCAGTTTTATGCTGGAATGATTGCATTTGTTGAGAGAAGGCTGGAGTTTGAGCTTAAACAGTAGGACCAGTGTAAGATGTTTTTGCTGGGAAGACCCTTCAGCTTCTAACATGGCTGAAGTAATGGTCTAATCACAGTGGGAACCCTGATTTAGCTGTTTGCATTGCCCATCCTTGCTCTTCTCTTTGTCATGAAGCTTCTTGGGACTGACTGTGTTAGTCATCTCTAACCTGCTACTTAACCTATCCAAAATTTATGTGGAAGGGATAGAGACTATGCACAGAGCATGTGAAATTCTCTTGGATATGAGCCTAAACTGCTTATTTTGGGCCACTTTCCTCATGTGTCTTGTATGTAAGTCATCCTGCATGACATCTGTTGGGTTACACCTATGTTAGTAAATAAAAACAGGTTCCGGGCAGAAGTGCAGCACTGCATATCCCTGCCTGTAGTGATCAGCTGGTACCACAGTCCCTGTGTGGTTCTGGCCATGATGGTTGTGCAGACAATATGCAGGCCTCAGTCAGGGGTGTGGGACAAGACTGCTCCCATCAGAGGGCTTGTGGGCAAGACCAAGTTTTCCTGAAATGGGGTGAGAGTGTCAGCAGCAAAGACAGTTTGACTGAAATCCCAGGCCAGATGACAGCTGTGGGTCTTCTTTACTGGCTACTAAGGACATAGCTTTAAGTCCTTATGGTGATAGAGATTCAATAAAAAATCGCTCTTCACTCACAGTAAAAGGACAAACCACAAGCTCACAGCTAAGCTTCCTTTTGGCTTTGCACTTCTCCTGCACCTGCTAGGAGTAAAACTGTACTTCTGCCCCTTCTCAAGATGTATGAAGTTCAGTGTGATGAAGGACATATCTGCAAACCACTCTGCAGACTGAGAAACTCAGTTTCACTGTGTCCGTACTGCAAAATGCTTCATGACACAGCAAGCTTAACCAGTAGGCAGCACTGAACTTCATGTCAGCTGCAGCCCTTCTCATCCTAAATCCTCCCCCAAATTCCAGCATCACTTCAAGTTCAGATTCTTCATTCAAGCTACCTTTCAGTCTGGGGGTTCAAACCAAGAGCAAATTTGTTCCTGCAGTCAATAAAGCAGCTGAGTGCTGTCAGAGGTCCCTCTGTCTTTTCAGAATATCTTTTGTATCACAGTTTAAATAAACTCCCTGGAGGAATTGGGTCTTCTCCAGTCTCGCCACAGGCTTGACAGGAAATAGAAAGGAGCGTTTTTTCCCACTCAAACGCTCTCTCTCATACACATTTTTTTTCTATAGTATTAGTCCCTGATGAAACCAATTTCCCATATTGTTCATCAGATCTGTTTCCGTCCACAAACAAGAGGGAATGGATACAAACACACTCTATTAATCAAATGGATGAAATTTAAGCAAAACTTAGCTCCAAAGAGCACACTGTGATTCAAGAAAACTCCAGCACAGACTTGACCAGAACTGTGCTTTTAAAGCAAGGTGGAGGCAGCATGCACTCTATCTTGCTATAAAACATATCAGGAAGACACTGACTAAGCAAGATTTACTCTGTCTTACTCTGGCATTGTTTCTCATTAGCACGCTGAAGACAGGTCTTGTTCAGATAAAGCAGTGAACCTGGACAGCAATCATTTCCTTCATCTAGCATCCAAATTGTTTAACCTTTTATCACTAAAAAATTTTAAAAATCCAGTGCAGACCTCTTCTTGATCTGGGTAACATCTCTAAGAACTATTGGCAATTGTAACAGAGGCAAAATCTCTGCATTCATTGTTTGAATATCTTTTGTCCACACAAATGATTTTGCTGTAGCGAGTGATGTTTATTCTCCCCCAGATATGGATGCAAAGGAAGTTCTGTACCTTCTGTAGAAGTTACTGAAAAATAATTACTAATACTCCTGCTTTCCTAGCAAAACACTTTTGAAACACGATAGATTGCTGGACACATAGATTTAAATTGACTCAAGAGGCGCAGCTGTTAAGCAGTCAAATACCCAGCATCATCTTTGTCATCCTCTGAGAATACTGCTTTGCCTTAGCAATGAGGCATACAATACACAGGTTGTCTTATTTGTGCTTACAGATTTTGTAAGCTATAGTGGTGATACTATGATAATGGCAAATGGTGTTTTCTGCGCTACTGTAAAGAAGAAGTGTGTTTGCCTCACTGCGGCACTGCTGATAGTAACTGTACCTGGAGGTGGCCCTAATAATGCAGCTTACTGAGTCTATCTGTGTGAGGGTCTTATAGAAGTACAGACTGAAAGGTAAAAAAACTCAACATGTGAAGAATATGAAGATCAGCCAATGAAATTTCCAAAATACACAGATATCAGTCAATATATTACATTCTTTGTCCTTGAGGTTCTAGTTCTTCATAGTTACCGGAGCAGACAGATGTCTGTTCTCAACAAAAATAGGCCAAGCTGCTTTTAAGTGCTATTATTTTTGGCTATATAGAGCTCAGTTAATTAATTGGCAGGTTTTTGTGGTAATCCAGCTAGCAGTCTCTATTTCAGTGACACAACATGCCTGATGATTAAAAAACAGCTGCTTTGTTCTGAAGTAGAGAAGAGTTGGGGTGAATCACCTTCTTTTTTCTTAACACAGTTAATGGATTTGAATGAATAATAGTACTTTTTTTTCCCTCTGAAATAATATGCTATTACCTAGCTTCCTACATTTTGCTTATTCAGCATTTCCACAGTAAGAGAGGTTGGAGACATCTCTTGTGCATTTCATATAATAATCCTCCCAGGTGGAAATCAGTTATTTGGCATTTTAAATTACTGATGCTCCTGAACTACATACATATCTGTTTGCACTAGCACTAAAGTTGACCTTTTCTTCCTCAGCAGATAAGAGAAGAACAAGTAAGCTTCTTACGTTTGGGTTCTTAGGTAAATGCCCTGCTCCAAAGTACACTGATGTAACTGGAAAACTCCCATTGGCCTCAGCAATTTTTATGGAAGCTCTTGAATGGTTGAAATATAGACCCCACACAGTAAATTGACTTGTGTACTGATTGACTTAGAGACTTCATCTTTGGTCTCTACACATACATTTCTAAAATGGACCACCGCACATTTGCCTTGACCTTTCCCTTTGGAAAGACAACTTTGGAGACTAAAGTCCTGACCCTGTGAGAGGATTATTACTAATGATATCTTCTGCATCCGCAGAAATTCTTGTTTTGGAAATCACAGTGAAAGACACACCCCGAGCAACCTATTTTTTTCAATCTGTATCCTGTCAAAGGAGACGGGACGAAGAATCTCCAGAGCCTCTGAGGACAAGAATTCTCTCTTCAAGTTTTCTTCTCTTGGGTGTGTTTCAGATTAGGTGAGACTTATTTAATTATTGACAAAAAAGAACTAGATGCAAATTCTGAGGTCAAGATCTGCAAAATCAAACTGCAGCAAGAAGATATCCCATGACTGGATGTGGCACTTAGTGCCATAGTCTAGTAACCATGGTGGCAGTGGATGAAGGGTTGAACTTGGTGATCTCAGAGGTCCTTCCCAACCCAGCTGTTTCTATGATTCTATGACTCCTAAAATCACTGAGAACCCACCTAGATACAAGGAGCTACTTCCTACCTCGTGTTGTAGGGAATAAAAGTATATTTTAATTACATAGGCACTTTTCAATCTGTCCAATGGAAAGAACATCTTCCTGTCTTCCCTTTCACCTTAGATAGCTTGTTTCACATTATTAAAATGTGGACCCCTTTTGTCACCTCCAACAACCTTAACTTGTACTACTCACAAATGACATTTCAGGAAACATTGCATTAAATAAAGCCAAGCAACATGGTTGTGCAATTCACTTGATTGAGTGCACAAGGATAGGGAGCCAAGCCAACTCCCACTGAGGTCTGAAACTCATGGAGCAGACAGAACTCCCTCTTCATGCAATGTCTCCAGATTCCCAGGCCTGGTTGAAAGTCTTCTTCTGATTTATGAATAATGAGCCTGCTGGTAATTTCTAAGCAGCAAACTTTCAAACAGAAGTGCAGATGGGCACTGCACTGCATCACATAAGCTAGACAACACCTAGGCAGACTCTCAAAGGATGCATTCATTGAGATGAGATACTATATGGTGATTGAGTGCTCTCCTGTCACTATCTTCTCTTGCTTTGCACAGTATTTAACCTTCAGATGCTGTTAAATTTAGATTTTTAAAAGTTTTTGTTTTAAAGAACTTATCTGCAATCACAGCACAGAAATATATGAAGCCTAGTGGTGAAGGTGCCAGTGAGACTGATTGATGCAAAAGTCTGGTTTTGAGGAGGGGAGGAGGGAGAGCGGATTCCTTCAGTTGTGCTTAAAAGAAACAAACTTAAAAACAAGACAAGAAAGTTGAGTGGAAGCTGAGAGGTTGAGTGCAAGCTCTGCCAAGATTTTAAAAGTTATAAGCTAATGCTGGTACTGCATGTTTTCTTAATGATTGAGAAATCAATCATTTTTGTACATGGAGCTCCTAGCACAGAGACAGTGTAAGTTTACAGCGTATTAAAAAGTCGGGGAAGTGATTAAAAAATGATTTGCTATTGGTATTTTGACTGAAGAAGTAGAGGGAAAAAAAAGACTTAAGACATGTCTTTACTGAAACATTCTTTGTCAAAAGTCTTCCTCACTTGAACTCTGGAAAATATCTGGCCAAGTTCTGCCTGTTATACTCTGATTTTTATTTCTGAGTAAGACCGAGATGTAAGTTTTGACTCTACTACCTAGCTGTATCCTGCACTTGTATGTGTGTGCATCTCTTGGAAATCTAAAAAAACCTTCCAGGACAGACACTCTTAGAACTTGCTCCTGTAAAATCTGTTTGTCTCAATGGACTTTCACACTTCTCCCCATTTGGATTGTAAAAATCCTGCTCATAAAGGAAACAAGAGACTTAAGGTTAAATAATTACCAGTCTGACTCTTAATGTGAAGTAAGTTGAGGCCAAACCCTACTTTTTCAAAAGAGTGGAAACTTCATCCAGATCTTGAGTAAGACTTGAAGACAGTTTTGCCCTATCTTTTAGTAGTAACAAATACAAATTGTACACAGGAAACTGCAAATGAGACTGTTTGATATCCTTGTGGAAAAGGGGAAAAAGAAAAAAAATCTCCCAGGATTTTGGAAGAAAGGAATATCTCTGAAGTAGGGAAATAAAAAACTGCTTCTCGAAAAGACATCCAGAAACTGAGATCTTCTAGGAGGCCTTCAGGGCTGTGCCTAGCCTCCCATGACCACTCTGGAAATCCCACTGTTGCTTTAACCCAAATTGCTGTGGCCAGTTTGGAGGGAGAGATGTTAAAATCATTTTCCCCTCCCCCCTTCCCCTCCCCCTCTTAATCTGGTGAAGCTGTAGCTCTGTTGTCTGCACACTTTCTGATTGTGAGCCTCTGATGACTGAAGCCATGACTCAGATTTCCATGGGGTCACCAGAGGGATCCTGCTGGTTTAAAAGTCATGGCTTTGTCTTTGGACTTGGGGATGGCAAGATGGACAAAATTAAGACAAAGACAATTCTTCTTCTCTTCCCGTGGCCCATATGGCCAGATGACATGGTGCACCTCACAGGGTATCACTGCTCAGAGACAACCAGGTGGCTCTGACAAAGCCGAGATGTCCCAGTTTGGAGATGCTAGCTGATGGTCAGCATTGCTCAGGTCAGGCAGCAGAAGTGTGGGGTAGGCTGGTGTCCTCTGCCTGCCTCAGGGCTCAGAGCAGGGTCTGACCTGAGCTCCATTCACAACAATTTCAGATATCTGCGAAGGGCACTTTTTTTTTTGGTGCAGAGTAGTGTGCTATCTTGAGCCATGCTTGTCCGAGCAGCACCAGAGCAGTTAACTTGAGATGTCAAAACAGCTATATTTTTAAGGAAAGGGAATTAATTTTTATGCCAGACACAGGGGACAGTTCCATTTTTGTGCTGCTAATGGAGTATCAGAGTTGCCTTTTTGTATGCTTTATTCACAAACTAGTCTGAAGACAATTTTTTCTTCAAAGTGTTTTTTTTTAATGAATTATTTGTAGTTCAAATGAAGTCCCTCCTCCAGGCTACACATCAGTGCCTCACTATGCACCAGTTACTCCCTTAATTTACAAGCTGTGGTAGTCATTGTGTTTTACTATGTTTTTAATTTATTTATCTGGGAAAGATCCACCCAGAGCCAGTGTCTTTTTTCCCTCAAGTCTCACTAAGATCTGCTTTTGTACAGATTATAAAGCAATGAAAGTGAGATTCCCAATTTTTTGAAGTAATTGTCTTCCAATGAAAATTCACCTAGAAGAGGGACTGAAAGAGTGACATGGCACATCATGCTACTGAACATGCTTTGCAGCTAGCACTTTTAAAGGAGCACTCTGTATTTAACTTCACATTGGCTGATCTGTGTTAACCCTGTGATTTCTACGGAGTTTCATACTCTCCATCTAACTGGTTTTGAATATGTCTTACCTCCTTTTATACTGATCCTATAGAAACATTTTAACTTCATACTTAGTGCTTGCTCCTCACAGCCATGTTATAAATTTGGCATAATTTCTAATGAAGATCTACTACTGTCTGTTCTAAGATCAAAACCAGGTTTCAACCAACTTTGAGAAATCTACTGTCTTAGTTGTTAGTGCTAACCCAAACCCTGACTCCTTCTGAACCTTCCACTGGCTGATTAGTTCTGGCAGATTTTTTTAAAAGCTGTTAGGGGCTTTCTTTGTGCCCAACGAAAGCAGCATTTCTGCAAGGAGTTGGAGACCCATGTCAGGGCTCCTCATTCCTATTCCAGGAACACAATATGCCCTTTGATGTGCATTTACTCAGCAGCACACGAGGTAAAGCTGACCGACCTCTTGTTTTGTGCATAGGTAATTTATGCACTGCCTCTGGGAGCACACAAATGACATGACTTACATGTGTGAACCCTATTTGTGCATGAAATCAAGTGTAAATTTAGAGCAGATGGGGGTTTGACTCATAAGTGAGAGAATTTATGGCCAAGATTAATAAAAAGAAAAAAAAGGGGAAAAAAAAAAGCCTATTGTTTTCCAAATATATTCTCAGGTACCCATGGACCTGTTGTACAGAAGTGAGGAGCAACCTATAGCTCCCCTGAAATTAAAAAGGATATATATGGGGAGGATATATGTATACATATATTTGTATGTTCTGGATCTATACAGGACATATACATGGGACTTATTAGTTCTTGAAAAGCAGGCTGCTTGTCCGGATGCTAGTTTTGTGCCTAAATCAGTGGCTTTCTTTAAAAAAATTACTAAGCTGCTGCCTAATACAAGCCATTTGGTTTGATTATCTTATCAGTGAGCTGTTGCTGTTTATGTGAGAGGAGGGATCAGCTGTAGAGAGAGGTGGGCACAGACACTTGCCCAAAGGGAATAGTGGGGAGCCTAGAGGGGCAAAGTGTGGAGGCAGCTGGAGGAAGGGACTTCCACAATCCACTTGAAAAGGCTGTTGTATGTGGTAAGTCAGGCTTTGTGCTTCAGGGCTGCCCATTTCCATTGTAATTTTAGTCCGCACAGAGGCGCAGCTCCTCTCTTCTTTTGAGAGTTGTCTCTGCCAGAATCCTCTTGTCTGAGCACAATCATTTTCCCAGCCACAAAACAATTCTGGGCTATTTATACATATGCATATATCCATCATCTATCTATCTACCTATCCATCCACACATATATATATACACACATATATAAGTGAATCCTCTCTACTTTCAAAATTAGAGAGGCAAACTCTTCAGCCTCTAAACCTGTGGCTGCCCCAGTCTAGATCAGTTCTTTTGTTGTACTCCCTTTGTCAAGCCCTTGGACAAACTTTGGCACGTGTCACTGCTGATGGTGGGCTGCAATAACTAATCTAGCATAGCAGTACCTGTAAAAGATGTTAACCACCCTTAACTGGTGCAGCTTCCCAGCAAAGGATCCTCAAAGCTGCAAGTATGTCCTTTTTTTGAAATTTCCTTCAATTTATTCAGTGACTGCCTCTGTAAGCTTTGAACACAACTATTGTTATATTGTGAGCAATATATATATATAGGGTATATTCCCCAAGTCAATGTTTAGAAAGCATGAGGAGTTTTAGCTTCCTCACTCTTCCTTTTTATCTTCTGATTCCACCTCTCCCTTTCCCATCTGTTCACAGCTGGACGAGGTTCTTTCCTGCTGACTTTCCCTGATGGACTCCTGAGTCATTAGTTGTCCTCCAGGACCTGCTCACAAGCAGTGATGCAGCTGGCTGAGAGAGCTTTGTGAATCTCATTCCATCTAAGTAGTTTATGATTTCCCTCAAGCCTCTGGAAATGCTTCTCTGGAGAGTCAACTTCATGGCGTGCTGGGATGTCTGTCCACTGCGGGAACCCTGTCATGGTTATTGATGATTCTTTATTTTAAAAAATCCATCATAGGGGTGGAAAAAAGATCTATTGGAATGAGGCAGTCCCACTTGTTTTGCTGACTCAAGAACATTTGGTATGTATAAACTTAAATTGGTACATAATAAAGTCTTCATAACTGAGCGCTGTGTGAACAATGTTTGGTATCCCCAGTGGCCGATTTTTCCTTTGAGCTGCAACCCATCAGTCTTTTTTTTTGACTGTGGCCTCTCTGTATCAGCAACTAAGAAGTTTTTATGCTATTTTGAAACACAACCACACGTCTTAGAAACAAGCAGACTTTTTCTGCAGCACATAACATGACTCCTTGTTGGAATAAGCAGTCGTGGATGTGAGTAAAGAGTTTTGAAAGCTATGGATATTGTATAAATGCTAAGGGAAAAACAGGGTAATACATTTTTCTTTTTTAGGTCATCCTGTGGTAAGTCCAACTACCTAAGGCTGTTTGAAAATCCCATCGTGAAGGATTCATAGCCATGAAGCTCAAGACATAAGTATCCAAAGTGTGATCCTGTTATCTCTGCTGCTCCCTCTCTTTGCCTGTAAAACAAATTTGTTATATCTTGCATTAAATTAGTGCATTAAAAGTGCTTTGGGCCAAGGCTGTGTGCTACTATGCACTGCTCTAGAAGAACTTTTTGCTTTAACAAAAGCACTACTGGCTCTGATATCACTGCTATGAGTGCTTTGGAAAGAGAGCAGTCACCAGAAAGGATGCTCTTCCCAGAACTGACATGTGGTTTGTACCTTTCTTCTGAGCACTTGGTTGACTCAGTGTTGTAAATGATGTAGTTCCCTGCTGTGACTGCTAAGGCTGCTTCACATTCTCCTCGCTCACTGTGTGCTGTGTTTAAATGAACTCCACTGAACACAGAAAAAATACATGGTGAGGTGGGACACTGCACTCACCATGCACATGCAGGGAAAGCACAGTCTGCCTACTCACTGCATGGCCTTGACAGGAACACCCTGGTGTAGGCCAGCTCCTGGTGAGAGTGATGAAGGGAAAGCTGGTAATGGGATCCACTCCTCCTTTGCTGGCGAAATGCAAGGATATCTTCCCCGTTAGGGCATTTGTTGGAGTAGATCTGGGCATTCAGCAAGGGCAAAGCACGAGCCCTCCCGCTGTGCTTTATCTGCTGCAGCATGGCCATTGCTCATAGCTCCCTACGTGTGTCCCTGGGTGTCAGGAGACAGAGAGTCTTTGGCGCCGGTGTGACTGACACCCAGCACGGTGCTGTCTTGGCCAGATAAGGGCAACAGCCCCCGTGGTAGAGTTCCAGGTACTGCCCTGGGCCACAGCACTCTGTGCCTTGGGTGCAGCCATATGCATAAACCAGGCTCTTTTTTTTTAAACTACGAAAAAAATGTCTACCTTAATCCCAAGATTTGTTGTTACTTGGCTATGGCTGCTGTGGCAGCCACCAGGGGCGAGGTGTCCCATGTTGATGCACTGCCGTGAGGGCAGAGCAGCTGACGGCTGATACCAGAGTAGCTGACTCTGCTGACACCTGACTCTGCAGGCTGAGAGGACTGAGTCTGAAAGGAAAAAATTAGGCCAGAGTTGCTAACCACTCCCTGATTTCAGCTGGTGTGCTAAGATGGCTTGAGGCTATTGCAAATAGAGGAACAAAGAGCTGTAAATGTCTTCTTGTCCCTCTCCCCTTTTTTCCATCCCACATACCATTCAGAGATTCAGAAACCAAAAAACCTAAATCAGTGGTGTAAAAATGTCCCAAAACTTAAATACAAGATCTAGCTTTCCTTTGCCATCTGGCTTGTGAGTAGCTTTATAGTTGATGTTTTGTGTCTGCTCTTCAGAGTTGCAAGGGATGGGGTTGTGTTTTGGTTTCTTCATGAAACTCAGGTTCTTGGGTAGACAAACCAAGTGACTCCAAGAGCTGGAGCATTATGGAAAGCACCAAATGCTGGTAAAGCTTGTGATAAAATTGCAAGATCAGGAAGCCTCACAGAGTCTCAGCCCTTGACAGAGTTTGACTTAAAAACCAAATAAACGACAAAGGCCTACATTACCTAATGCATATGAGAAAGCGCAATAAAATTGTGAGCCATTTCTGTTCCTTTGTTAGTGACAGAATCCCATAGCAATTTCCGGGACTGTAAAAACATCCTAATAAATTTCCAGTATTTCCTCAAGTTGAATGAATCACAGAAATGCTGCTAGCCTTGAATAGGTTTAGCATTCACATCAACTTCTCAATGGAAAAGTCAGCTGAATCATGGTACAACTAGAAATGGGTTATAAATCAAGTCTACAGGCCATACGGTATGGAGGGCTGTTTAACAGTGTCACCAACAATAAGATTCCTCCAAGATGGAAGAAAAGACTTAATCCACAATGGAAAATAAATAGGTAGATAAAAGGAAAGAACTCACCCTCTGACTAGACCTGTAGCTTGGGTGAAAGAATTTTAGGAAATCCTTAGTGGCACAAGAAATAACCCTAGGGATCCAGCAGGTTGTTGCCCGTTGCTGAATTTAGAAGCAAAACAGTGCAGTACATAAGGCCACACATGGGAAGCACATCTGTCTGGTGATCAGCTTTCCTGTAGAATGGTCAGTACACCTCAACTCGCTGTTGTCCAGTTCCTTGCTGGAAGTAGCTGAGCTTGAAAATACTCTTGCTGCCTATTTAATATTTGAGAATCTTTGCCTTAACTGCTATGGTATAAGTCAGAAGGACTACAGAACATGTAGGATCAGTCTGTATCACTGGGATGCTCAGGAGGTCTAATTTCGGTTGCAGTATTTGAGACCAACCTTGGAGACTCCTCAGGAGAGTCATCTTTTTTTTATAGATGGTAAGATGAAGATAAATGCTTTTTGGCAGAACGTCACGTCTTTCCAGTGTTTCCTTTCAGATGCTGTAATGACACAGGGTGGACCTTGGGAGAAGTGATAGGTTAAGCTTTTTGCTGTTTCAGCTAAAATGGGACAATTGTGGGACACAAGACTCCTGAGGGTGATGGGAACTAGTGGAGGAAGTCCTTTGCCGGGTAAGAGGCAGCCCTTTCCTCTGAGGCCAAAGCAGGAGCACAAGCTACAAGGCAGGAAGCAACACCAGTAGTTGTCTGCTTTCCTGAGAGACCTGTCAGACCCAGGTCAAGGCAGGGTGACCCAGAGGAGGAGTGGGCTGGCTACTATGAGGTGGTCCAGAAAGAAAACGCAGGAGTAGGGAATCACAGGTAGGGATCCCAGCTTCTATGAAGTAGTCTTGGCGTGGTGAAGGCTCTCAGGCAAGAGGGATGTGATCCTCAACAGGAGGCTCACATCGGCATATCTGCTGGACAGAGGGGGAAGACTGCAAGAGCAGCAGCATGCAGGAAGCCTGCTAAAAGTGTGCTAATCCAGAAGGGCTTTCAAAGAACCGGGATAAAAAACCAGTGTCCTAGGAATCTGGTGGGTGAGCGTGCCTGTCGGCGCAGCCTGCCCTCTCCATCTGCCCATCACCCGTGCGCTCCCCACTAGGTGCCAGTATAGGAGCACACCACTGCACAGATGCTTCAGGGAGGGAGGAAAAGGCATAGTTAAGACTTTTCAAACATACATGTGTTTGAACAAGTGTTGTCAAATATATATGTGTTTGTAGTGTTCTCAGCTTATATTTAATTCTGAATATGCAATAAGCATGGGGTCGCCAGTAGTGTCTAAAGGCATCCCCTGGGCAATATTGCTATTAAATTGTTAGATGCAGCAGGACAGAGGGCACCTGGCTGCCTTAGTCTTAGGGTGGTCCCCACTGCCCCTGGGCAATGCGAGCCCCAAATGGGTTGACATGGACAGAGCCTGTCTGCTTCCACCCAGCTGGAAAGCAACCTCATGACCAGACAGTACTTGCTGCTGGAAAAATATTTAATTGTCAAATAGTGGGTTTTATCAGAAAACAGCAAACAGGTTTGGGATCCTTTTTTTTTTTCTTTGCTTTTTGAATCCACCTGGCAACAGGCATACATAAATGTCTACTGAATAAAATAATTTTATAAACTGCTTTTGCACTTCACTGTAGGTGCATTTGCAGAAGAAAGCAATGTGACATCTGGGATGGAGGATGCCTGGTGTGTACCTGAGTCTGATAACTGAGCCAAAACATCACAAAACACCCACATTTCAGGTACTTTTCAAGTCTTTCTGGAAGAAAAGTGTTGCTGCATAACCTGCACCACCTCTGCCTGTACTCTGCACTGCAGAATTAGTTATAAAATTAAATGAAAGAACAGTGAATAAAGTAATAAGGAGGATAATACTCTGTTACAGACCACCATGGGAACAAATAGTTTGTCAAAGTTCTGATGCCTGTCAAGTCTTAAATCTTTCTGAAAAGAGGTTAAGTTGCTCTGGTTTCTCTGTTACCCGTGCCAAAATAAATAGAATGTGCTCAACTGAGGGAAAACAAATACTTGAAAATAACGAAAAATCAATAGTGCCCTTGTTATTCGGTAGCAGGTATACAGATCTAATCTGACAGGCTGTATTGAAAGTGTAAACTGAATGCTCACACACATGTATTAGTAATGTCAAGATGAAATGTTAGCTTAAATCTTATCAATTTGGTTTATAGGACAGGGAGGAATTACTGAAGTAATTTTACCTGAACACCCTCCCCTCCTTCTCTCCTCCCCATTTTGAAAAGGGTGGCTCTCAATAGAGTGTGTTATTTGTGTGTGTTTAAAAACATTTGGATTTCAGGTACCCTTCTTCATTACCATGAAGGTTTTAGTATTGCCTCAACCTGTCAGCCTCTCCAGTCAGGAAGAAATATTAGCAGCAAACCTATTTGCACGGAGAAATTTAAAGGAGTCTTTCATTCTTGGCCTGATAGCATTATTCCCATGGGCAGAGGACAAAGAAATATACAGCTAAGGAACAATTTCACATAAAAAAACATATCCCTTCATCCAAAAGCCCTGCTATGTGTCATGCTGTTATGGAGAGCCTACAGGAACTGCCTCTGCCCTTTTGTACGGAGCTGGCCTCTAGGCTCCATGCAGTCTGCAGCCACCGGCCCCACTCATCTGAGGGAACTATGAATTTAAAGAGGTTCCAAGCTTTCATTTTCAAAATGTGAGTATTTCTAGTCCTTTTCTACAGGATTTTTTTCCCTTTAGCTAGATTTAAAAAAAAGAACAACATGCAGTCCTCCATGGCTACAAAACAGGCAAGGAAGGATGTAGTGACAGAAGAATGGAGACAAGGCTTGCTCTGGTAGGTCTGATCTGCCCTTCAGCAGCCAAGGAGGCCTCCAGCAGTGGTCAGTACAAGCTGCTTTGGGGGAAAGAACAAGAGGAACACAATTTTACTGCTCCACTGTTTAAACTGAGAAAATGGCTTGCAAGACTGCAAATATACAAAGAATAATTTGTCCTGTTATTTTTGGAGCAGCATTCTCTCTGACGTGTGTAAGTCATCAGAACAGAATGAATCCAGTGATGATTATTTTCAGCAATGAAAAAAATGTTACCAGGAGATTTGGTTTGGGAGGAGTCAAAAGGAGAGACAGAGGGACAAGGCCTTATTTTTGAGAACACAGGCTATGTCTCTGCTGGTAGTCATGGCAGAGGCTGGATTGTCACCTGGGAAGAGATTCTGCAGTATAATGTGCCAATGGAGAGAGAAAGAGAGACTTGAATGTATCATCTCCATTTACAAGACACTGCTCTGGGTTGTCCAAAATGACCCAGTAGACCTCACATTTTCTCTGTGGGACACAGAGCTGATGAAGTTCTGAGGGCA
>JAWWLV010000088.1:104847148-104899196 GCA_035041135.1 Platyrinchus mystaceus | reverse complement strand
CTCTGGGTTGTCCAAAATGACCCAGTAGACCTCACATTTTCTCTGTGGGACACAGAGCTGATGAAGTTCTGAGGGCATTGTTGGTGAGCAGCTGAGCTCCCCCAGGGTCTCTCTGTTGTGTAGGGAACATAGAAATGGCTGCACCATCCCTTGGCTTTGTATAGGACAGCTCTTCTTCTGTGCCTCTTGGGAAAGGGTGACTCAGGCCCATCATTGCTTTGATTGTCTTGTAGCCAGTACTGGCAAAACTTCAGAGAGCCCAGGATTACCTGGGAAGGTGCAGGTGACAGGCATGCATATTGCTTAACTGCAGACTTGGGTGACTAATTTAGGAGAAGAATTGTGTCTGTTTAAGGAGTGCTTTTCCACTAAGGTTCGCTATTTCATCATGTTAGAGATTTAAGTTATATGGAGCTCTCTCTCTTGAGTACTCAGAAAGCATAAGGAGTGTCACCACACAGTTATCTTCTCTTCCAAATCTCCACCAAAGTGGGGACTTATGGGGAATTCCAGAGTGCAGGAAATTTTCTGAACTTTTTGTATCCAGGCTTACCTGATTTGGAGCCCTTTTGTTTCAGTGAAGCTTAGCAAACTACTATTCTTACTTGTAGCAATTATTTCCCAATAGAGAACTGCTTTGAGTGCCAGGGAGTCATCCTGTTTGCAAAGAGGCTGACTAGGTTATTGTAGGCTTTTGAACTCTCTAGTCTCATTTTGTAGAAACAAAAAGTGCTGTGGGTGCAGCTTAGCTCAAGGTACCTATAACTAGCTGTTGATGCTTGAAAGCACCTAAGTGAGATGTGAATATTAACACTATCATAACTATTGCTGCTTATAATGGATAGCACTGCCTTTGCCATTTTTTCCACATCCTTTAGTGTTTCCTGCCCTCCTTGGGAACATTCTCTGTTATTTTTGGTTGACTCAACCCTGCACTCCTGTAGTGGGCCAGGCACAGGCTGTCCCTCTAATCCACTCTTGGGAAATGGCATTACCCTTTTTGTGTGTGTGTGTGTGAACACCCCACCCTGGAATTTTCATAGAATAGAAAATGGGCTAAATCAATTAGAGCAACACAAACTGCAATTGGTTTTGCATGAATCTATTTGCGAGATAAGAATTATCTTCACTCCTCCCTCATGAACAATAACTGACAACATTACAGTCCTTCTCAAATGCCTTTTGATAGGTTAATGGGCCCATTTTGAGAGCATATAATTGCAGCAGTTTTGGTTCAAGAGCTGATGTGATGGATTACATCCCTCTTGATGCTTGGGGTGGGGATACAATACAGAGAGACTGCCTGGACCCTCTGGTGCCAGAGGGCTTAACACGGTATTGACAGGGCTGTGCATATTAAATCCAGATCAACCTTCTGAATGAATGCAGGCACATCTGAACTTTCATGGCTGGAAATCTACTTCCATAGTCTTAAAGGAGTTATTTTTAGTAAAGGTTTTGGAAAAAAAAAAAAAAAAAAAAGGGAAGAAAAAAAGCTCATACCCTTACTGCTGAGATATGAGCTGAAGGAAACTCTCCTGTCAGATCTGTTTCATACATGTTACAAGAACAGCAAAACAGAAAAGTTCATCAGGGTATTATTTTATTTTCCTTTTTTTTTTTTTCTTTTTAATTTCTTTTAAATTTATGGGATCCGACAAACCAGTCTGGAGGGTGCCAAGTCCAAAGGACTTGGAGTCTAGAGGTATCCTTCAACATCGGGTGATAGCTGCTGATTAGTTTTGGCAGGAATGGTTTCCTGATGATCTGCAAATGAAAATTAAGAAACTCTGGGACATCTTGGAAAAAAAATGCAGCAGTGTTTCTTGCTTTAGAAGTTCATGCTGGGCAGTGCTGCTTTCCGAGGCTCAGCCTCAGTAGCTCTGATAGGAAATGCCACGCTCACTGACTCTTTCTTTTGGAATGAGCCAGGATCTTCCCAGAGCCAGGTACGAAGCAATGTAAGGTGGGGTGGGTAATGCTTTCTTCTACTTGCACAGCTGCCAATTTCAAAAGAATTTTTTTTTTTTTAATTTCCAGTGGTTGTAAACTGTGATTTTAAAATGTACTGTAAATTAAAAGCAATTGAAAGCACATAAATGAGAGACTACCTAAGACAGTCTTTCATCTTGCAGGTCCACATGGCCCTGAGCAATTCTGTCATTTAAAAGACCTTACACCACATCCTATTGCTCCTGGTACAAAGCTCCCCAACTCTGTCAGCAAATCTTTCATTCCTGCCTGACACCTTCCTATATGGCCCTTCATGAACACACTGGAGAGTTTGATGCAAGTCCAGCTTATGTAAAGGGAATTGTTTTGAAGGTTTTCCAATAGGTGTTGAGCAATATTCTCCCATTTCATGAATTTACCAAGAAACTTGGTTTGCTTGTCCTTTTGTTTCAAAGAGAATCCTATTGAAACCAAGGTAATTTTCTAATGACACCCTTCCCTATTGAAATAAAGCCTTGATTCAGATAGCCTGGTGTGTTTTGAAGACTTGTGTCCATTTCAATAACTTTTTTTGTCGAGTACATACAGCTCACATCTTCCTTAGGGCCCTCTCCTAGGAGCTGACAGAAACAGGTTCAAGACTTCAAGAAACCTGTTGCATGTAAGGTTTTTGGAATATGGTTCTCTCCTACAACACAGCCCAGTTCCCCTGACTCTTGGCAGTTTTAGGGGAGGTGATTGTCTCTTGGCACATCTTCAAGGCTCTGCTTGTACTCCATGCCAGAAGCCCAAAATTCAGAATTTCAGAATTATATGTAAAATTAAATTGGTGTTTTTCAGTTATGCCTAATGTGCAAAATTAATAAGTATTGAGATGCAAAATGTGCTGAGGCCTTGCAGCGTGCTAGCCCACAGAATCACAGAAACAACTAGTTTGGAAAAGACCTCTGAGATCATCAGGTCCAACCTTTGACCTAACACCACCTTACTTACTAGACCATGGCACTAAGTGCCACATCCAGTCTCTTAAATACGTCCAGGGATGATGAATCCACCACCTCCCTGGGCAGCTCATTCCAGTGTCTGATCACTCTCTCTAGAAAAGAATTTCTTCCTAATGTCTAACCTAAACCTTCCCTGGCACAGCTTAAGACCGTGCCCTCTTGTCCTACTACTCACTGCCTGGGAGAAGAGACCGATGGCCACCTGGCTACAACCTCCTTACAGGGAGTTGTAGAGAGCAATAATGTCTCCCCTGAGCCTCCTCTTCTCCAGACTAAACAACCCCAGCTCCCTCAGCTGCTCCTCACAGGATTTGTGCTCCAGTCCCTTTACCAGCCTCATTGCCCTTCTTCAGACACGCTCCAGCACCTCAGTGTCCTTCCTAAATTGAGAGGCCCAGAACTGGACACAGTACTCAAGCTGCGGCCTCACCAGTGCTGAGTATAGGGGAAGAAGCCCAAACAATGATGCTGTTCATGATTCATGATTTTTCTGTATCAACTACAAAGGAATGTTTTAGGATAAATGAAAGGCCAATTTCCAGAAGAAGAAAACACTGAGATGAGTTGTTTCTGGGCTCAAAACCCCAAATAGTCAAAAATTCTGCTAAAAATTTATTTTCAGAAGCTGTGAATCAGTTTTTCAGTTGAAACATATAAAATAGTACAAGACAATCTCTCCTTCTCCCCCGTATTTCCTTTAACGTGGGTTGCTTAAATCCCCATTCACCTAGTGAGACTTTGCTGCTTACAAAATCCTGGAGAATACATACCAGAGGGAGTCATGTCACTTTGTGTTCTCTAATATTTCTGTGAGTAGTCAAAAGTAGGAAATTCTGAAAGTGTTTATAAAAAGTTTTATTTCAGTTCTGTGCAGTCCTTCTCCATCCACACCTTCTGATACTAACACCCATTTCACTTCTCTTTAACCTGTTCTGCTGCTTGCAATCTCCAAAGTCATACTTAAAGAAATTATTCATGCTGCAGCTATGTCAGGTGTGTGAACTAGGATAGTGCAAAGGTTTGTTTGACTATTTGCCCTGGCATTTAGGGATGCGAGTCCTCTCTGTAGGACATGGTAAATGTCCATGGGAAATAATCCTTTGCAATGGAGAATCCTTGATCTTGCTCAGATGCAATAAGATAGTATTACTTTCTGTTTTGTTTGAAGAAATAAAATGCTGCTTTTTACTCATAGCCAGTAATAGGCAATAATGGCTTACTCTGGCTTAGTGGTTCAGATCTGCAAGATACAGATGCTTGAGTGTGATGCATTATAGCAACACTTTCCTTAACATGTCCCTGGTTGTCTCCTCACCTTGTGGGGTAGGACAGGTGAGCCTCTTCTCATGGATGAAGTACTATATTTTATACAACTAATTAAAAATCAACTTTTTGGGTAAAGACTGCCTTGCTTTCCATGTTAAGGCAGGAGCCCCACTCCAGCAACTTGCAGTAGCTCTATTGTGTGTTGCTCTATTTTGATTGAAAACTAATGTTGTCACCTAAAAGCTTGGCTGATGGTACACCTCTTCTCTTTTGCGGAGTTGTGAAGTTTGCTGATGGATTTTGTGTGTCTTGAGAGACCTCTAACGACTGAGACCTTGCAGACTCTCCCAGCAGTCTGTTCTCATTGCCACTATCTGGTTTGAATCTTCTTGATGATAGTTTAAGCCCATAACGTGCACATAATAAAGTAATACAACATTCCCTTTCTCTTACAGCTTCTTTTTTTATGTATGTATTTGAAGATGGTTGCCCTTTTTTCTCTCCTTCCTGATTTCTTTTCACCCCTCAGTTCAGGCAGCTGTCCTCGGCCGATTTGTGTTTTGAGTGTCTCTGACCATTCTCATTCTTGCACTTTCCAGAGTTGTCCCACATTTTACTTTAAGTGTAACACCCCAAACTCAACATATTACTCCTGGCAAGCACTTACTATGTCTTTTAGGCTACAATTCTCTTTATATATCACAAAGTGGTACTTGGACTTTGTTGTGATAGGTCTCCCTCGGGTTTGTTAGGTGGCCAGGGTAATTCTTTTAAACACAGCATTTATTTCCTAGCATGGGTTTCACTAAATACCTAGCATCTAGTTTCACTTCTGGTAACCATAAGCTGACAGGACATGCTTGCCAAGTCTTTGATTCTAAATCTAGAGAAAGCAGGAGCGATAAAGGGCCATTGCTCTGGAGATTTTAGTATTTGTTGAGTTAAACGTTGCTGAGCAGTCGAGCATCCCCACCCTTGTCATGAATGAATCTGGAAGGAATGAGTTTGAAGTCTTGCTGTGGTTGACTATAAACCTTTATTATATGTGGGATGTTCCCTGTGGAGGGTGGGAGGCAGTTGCCTCCCAGGCGAAATAAGCAGAATTCATCAACTTACTCACTGCCCTGCTGAGCAGGGCATGATGGGAGTAATTCAGGGTGCCTGGCACCTGCTGGAGCAGGGAGGCTGGCTGGCAACCATAAACCCACAATCAACCTTGATGCCTGCCCTCAGTGCAGACTGTAAATAACAAAGGCATTTATTTTATTTTTTTCTATGGGGATGGTAACAGTGGTGAGAGTAAACAGAAGGAATTAAAACCACCATGTTGCTGAAAACATGTGATGGCATGCCCTCAGCTGCCCCCACTGCCAGTCTGTTTCAGAGCTTTTTGTAACAATCTGTATTCAAGGAAAGTTGGCTTACATCTTTTCTCCTTACCTCATCCTCACTGCAAGAAGAAATGGGCATATGAGCAAACCTTTCACAGAAAAAAAGGAAGCAGAAAATTGTGAAGACTGAGGGTAACCACTTAAATGGTGTTAACTGCCAAAGGCTACCTCTTCCCATTCTTACCTCCCTTTCAGAGATGTACCAAGGGATACAACCATGGATGTCTTCACAAGGTCACTGAAATTTTTCTCTCTTTTTTTTTTTTTTTTATGACATGTTCCTCTAACTGTTTTGTTCCCAGTTAAATCCATTAGCCTTGGTACATATTGCCTTTTTTTTTTTTTTTTTAATCCTTAAGGGGTGTGTATTTGAGGTATGGGCTATAATCCTCAGTCAGGTTGTTACTAACTACAAAGGCTATCATAAAATGCTCACCTAAGTCACGCATCCAACGTCATCATTGCAGTTGGAAATTCCTGGTCCTTACAGAAATTGCTGGAGTCTCACAGCTGCAAGAGAGAGGGCAAGAGGGGCTGCAACTGTGTTGCTGCACCCTAGTGCCTAATATTGTGAGAGATTTGATCACCTGGTCATTCTGGGCTGAATCTCCTCATCTTTTCTAAACTTGGAAAGTAAGTTGACTGGTCCTTTTTGGTCCTTGCATGGACAACGATTAGAAATTCCAGCTGCTATGGATGCAGCTAAGGAGCCAAGGTCACTGTCTCTGGAAGTGCTGTAAACTCAGGGGCTGCAGGCTCAGATTCTGCTGGTTCTACAGACAAACTGAAGATTTGAAACTGGTTTTGAACTTTATTTTCCAGACCGTGGGAATATTTCCAACACTGATTTTAGTTCAAAGCTATTGGACAGATAACGAAGAAAAGTCTTTACCTATGTGGCTGTTAATTTTGCATTTTGATTATTATATATATTATATAATTTATATATTTTGGAGATTGTTTCTCAGTGGACAGATACAGAACTGTAAATCATCACATACAACTGTCTAGGTCTCAACAGGACACATGAGATCCGGGAGAACAGTAACCAAGGGCAGAAAATTAAACCTTCAATTAACTTGAGTTACCTTCCAGTAATTAGATTTTGAAAAGCTGTGATTTGCATCCTAACTGCTTACTTGCCTGGGTGTGCCCTGCACTGCAAACTCAGCTCTTCAGCTGAAATGTTTTTGCTCCTACAGTGTTTGGAGTTTGTACCATTGAATGCAGTAAAAGGCATGATTCATATTACAATTAAAAAAAAGCAAACCCAAACATCAAGGAAATGTGTATAAAACGTGCATGTTCATAATGGTAGAATTCACTTTTACAAGTACTTTTATGAAGAAGTGTTTATCCTGCCATAAAAGGGAGGTGCTAGATGGGTGTACAATGAATTCTCAATTATTCACAAGCAGTTTATCCAGGTTGTGGATTAACTGTGCCGCAAAGGCCCTGACACTTTGCTGGCACTGTGCAAGGGGGTCCATCTGTACTCATGTGCTCAAGCACAGTGTTCCAGGATCCAGTCCAAAGTGAACTCTGTGTGGCAACATCTCAGCATGTCCTGGCTCCAGAAAAATTTATCCTTGTGGTTGCAGTGTTGCAAACATACCTTGGGTTGCACATTAGCTAATACACCCTCTTGGAGCAGAGTGCAGAAATACCTGAGAGATTGTGAAAACAGCAGGTTGTATCTGGCAAAGCCAGGGCTGAATTAGAGCTAATAAGTCTGGCTAAACTTACGTTGACTTTGTCTGGAGTCAATCACAAAGTTGACCAGTATTCACTTTCAATATGTTCAGCATGCTAAAAGATACACAGGCTGTGTCTAAACCATGTTCTTGGGAGTGTCTCTGTGCTTCCAGACTGAATGCCTCCCAGAATCTGTCCCAAGCCCTTGCTGAGATGAAACCTGGAAATGTAGCAGTCCCCTTCTCCCTCTCTTTCTCTGTGCAAAACAGCCCTGCTCTGCAGTTGAGGTCCAGTAACAACTCAAAATACTAGTGTTGCCCTGGCTGTGACACCACAGCAATTAAAACTATGCTATGTACACAGTTGATGACATGGTGAATTTGAAGTGTGCTTGTGACAGATACATAGCTCTCTGGAAATGACCATCTAGAGCTAGCATCATCCATTCTAGCTGCACAGTCCAGCGTATGCCACCATGAAGTTCATGACATTGGGGAAGTCCCTGAGTGTGGGAGGATTTGACCCAGCAGTTTGCATAAGCTAAAAACATGTATGTTTATTTAACTGCCTTAACTTACTTTTTCACCTTTTCTGCTTAAATTTCCCCTCTTTATATGGTAATGAAGGAAATGAATGCATCGTAAAAACCTCAGAGGGTTAAAAGTCATAGATGAGTCACTGAAAATATTGATAAAATCACTGAATGAAGCTGATCCATAGCTTCCAACCTTCCTGTTTTTCTGTGCCTACTCCTTTTGCAGTTTCACAGACCCAGCTATGCCCTTCCTTGGTGTTCAGAGGGGAACCAGAGGGATTTCTTCACCTCACTGTAGCAAGGACATATGCCAGAGTCACAGAGTCCCTCCCTCACCGTGCCAGGATGTCACAAAGTCTTTAGCACCTACAACTACCCCTGAAAATTCTCAGAGCTACTTATAGCAGCAACCAAAATGTCTTATCACACCCCTGTCTTGGTGACAAATTAAAACGGCAATTTGATTACTAATATCTTTCCAAATAAAGGGCTGGATCTCACTTCCCGCTGCTGATTGCAAAACTGGACTTAACTTTAGTGGAAGTAGATCTGGCCTCAGGGTATGTTTAGAGAAAGCAAGTAGCAGCTATTTTTCTAGTGTTTATTTTACATTTCAGGTTGAGGCATTTGCAACTGTGGTTTCTGCTGGACTTTGTATAGCTGGGGTTGTGACTAACAGTAATAACAGGCAAAGCTGTGACTTTGCCCCAGCCCCGGAATAAGAGGCCGTCCTGTCCCCAGAGTCATGCAGAAGGCACATGGTGACTCACGCCCTCATAATCCCTCTGCTGGGTTTCCCCTTGCTCCACAAGAAAGGAACTTTTTTCCCCTTCTATACTTGGCGCTGCACATGATCCCAGCCATGCAGGTCCCATAACTGTGAAGTGTGTTGAGAGTGTGACACAGGTCAGAGTTTTAGCACCTAAGGGATGGTAAGCACTGGTATTTAGTGGGAAACTATGTTCCATTTTATTCTACCTTGAGCACAAACCAAACATGGGTCATGGTGGAAGGCAGCACTTCGGGGTAAGGGCTCCATAATGAAACATCCTTTGTCACAGCTCCCCACAAAACTTACAGACTGAGCAGTGAGTTCAAGGTGCGCTGTGATTCCTATCCACTCCCTCAATGTCCATGTGACTGCAGGTTCTGTTCATTAGTCAACTGACTACACAATGTGTCTCTGGGCCTTTTTTCTGTGGCAGTCTCATGCATCAGTTTAATTAATTATTTAATCTATATCTCCCTCCTTGCAGTTGGGATCATCCTCAGGTGATGCTGTCCAACAGATCCTAACACATGCATGTGTTGGCTTTCTGTGAGATTATGGCTCCAGAGCATTCATGCAGGGGCAATCTGGAAAGTATCTGTGTGACTAGTGATGACCATGAGAGGCTTGGAAAACTGGATATTTTGAAAGCTTCTGTCAAGAGAGCCTGGCTGTGTCATTCCTCTGTGTCATGTTCAGAGAATCTGAACTTAGTTATGGTTGTTTGGACAACAGATAAAATGGAGTTTCTTGGACACTGTTTTCTTCCAAGCAAGTGCTTCCCCTTCTTTCATACCTTCCACTATTTATCAGCTCGACTTTTGTCTCTGATGGATTCATATTTAGGGAACTGCCTTTGCAGTTTAAATGGATTGCTTCCAAAGCTGAAGGATGAATGTGCTAATGGATAGCTGGATTTGGGGGACGTCTGTATTTTGCTCACATTGAAGTTCCTTTTTTTCTCACCAACATGTTCTTAGGCTCGTTGAGTGACACAGCCTCAAAGGCCACATTCAGGTCTTTCACCAGACAAACCTGTGCTTCAAGATGGCACAGCACTTCAAGGAGATCAGCTTCTCTCAAGACTGAAGGCCAATCAAGATGGGAGCTAAATCTAATCAAAGACATGTTTTTCTTGAAAATGTGCAGCTGTTGACCCCTGAAATAAAAATATTGACTGTTTAGAACATCTAGGTTTAGATTCTTAGAATTCTTACTTATGCTAAGCACTCACCATTGCATCATTCAGAAGTTATGTGTCTACTGCTGCTGGTCAGCTCGGAGACCTAACCTGTGGGACAGAGGGTATCTCTACCCTGCAATCACAGCAGTGACTGCTGTGGCATCTGCATACCAGAGATAGCTGCATAGCCCTGAAGCTGCAGTGGGTTTGGGAAATGCACCTGCATGCAAATGACAAAACCAGCCGTTATGTGTCTAGCAAATCCCTCACTGCCTGCTTACGAAATTCGAAATTCCCATCTCAAGCAAGCAAAATGACCTTGGGTAGCCCTTTTGTTTACCTCACTGACTAGGTATCTGCATGGTTTCTGTATTGTTGGTCTATGCTACAACTCAGCAGTGGGTACCTGGTGAACATGGTTTCAGCACAAAAGGTTCACCTGCAAGCACATGGCACAGTCATCTTTTCTCACCATGTGACACGGCCAAAGTTCTTTAATTTTCTCTCCAGAAAAGGTAACAATACACATATTTGGGAAAACACCTATAATCTAAACCTCTAGGACTAACTAATTCAGTGTAGTGGATCACACAGATACACTTTGAAAGTCCTTAAACACCACTTATGTGGAAATTGACTGGGGGATTTCTTCTTGTTCTGGCATCCTGAGTAGGTGTAGGCTTTTTTTTCCATCCAAAAAATTTGACTGTGTGACCTGTCAGAAGTGGGATTAGGTTGCAAGTAAGAAAATTCCCAAGGCTTGTGATTAAGAAACTTCCCAAGGTTTGTGATTAACCCTCACAGGAAGCCAATGGTGCCATGCACTTAAATAATTTTTGAGGAAAAAAAAAATACATCCCAAATAAATGTCCCTGAAGTCCACAAATTCAAAGTGACTTTGTGCGAAACCATTTCTTCCTTCAGGCATCCTTGGCTGCCTGTTTTGTGCTCAGTCACCTCTTCCCCGATGCACAAGCAGTCCCCTCTGCCCGACAGGAGCTGGGGGGGGCTGGCTGTGGTGGGGGCAGCTGAGGAAGGGGCTGAAGCTCAACAACAGCGCCAGCGCTGTGAGAGCCGCCCCAGCCCCGCTGCTGAGGGCAGTGTAGGCTCATGGCATGTGTTATCTTCCTCCGGAGCTCCTTCTCCCAGCACATAAACAATTTTGTTTTTGTTTAAAGACTTTCCCACACGAGTGTCTGCCAAGTTCAGAGGACTGCTCTTTGAGATTGATCTTGAATTTTTTGGAAAGGGAGATGAGATTATATAATAAATTCAGTTAGTCTCAGGGAGACAGTTGGGAGATGCTGTTTCAGACTACAGCGCAACAGCCAACGGAATTAAGAAAAAGAAAAGAATCCACAGAGAGTAAGTGGGGAAGGAATTCAATTTTCAATTTAGTAAGTCTGGTTTGAAAGCAGATTCACAAATGAATCATCTACACACCAGAGGATGGTTGAAACATTCTCAAACCGGTAAACCTGAACAGATTTATTTATGTTAGAGTAACCAGCATGCCTTTTTTTAATACACAGCTTGTTGTACACCTTGTTGTGTACCTATGGACTTGATGATCTTAGAGATCTTTTCTAACCTAAAGAATTATATGATTCTATGATACGGTGGTTTTTGCATAACAGTCAGCTGGTGATTTAAAGAATTATCCCTAGTCTTACTGCTGGGACAGTGTTGAAATTCTGGTTGTTTGCCAAGTGGCTAGGCCTCTTGATACTTGTCCAGTTCAAGTCTTGCTCTTCTAAATAACTAAACACCCCAATTGCAATGTTTAGAAATAAAAATGCAATAGAAACATTCCTTTGTCCTGCTGAAAATTTTGTATTTCCACATGATGGAAGACCTTCTGAATTTTAGTTCAGTAAGGTAACATTTCCAGAGAAATTGAAATTTAAAAGCACTGTAAAGCCAAGGTGCTGGTCTGACACTGGGACTGCATGGAGGCGAGGCAGGCTGTGCACCATGAGGGCTGGGCGTCCACTGTGGGTTCTCTCAGTGTTTTTGGTGGAATTGAAGCAGTTGGCCAAACAAGCATTTTCTCATGGAAATGCTGCTGGCAGTGAGACTGAAATGGGAGGGAGAGCTGTCAGAGCAGCATCCCTGAGAGAGAGGGAACTGCTGACCTACTGGTGATCTCTAACCCTCCTGAGTAATGTCTCTCATGGCCAGTGAGGGCAGGTATTGCTCTGCAGTGGGAGAAACTGTGACAAAATGTATAGACAGTACCAAACCGATAACACTGCTTGGGTATCCTCCTGTCTCCTTTGAGCTGCCTTAGTGTTTCTGCCATAACCAGTTTGTGATCTGTAGACAACACAGAGAATTAGTGAAGTAGCAGTCGTGGTGTGAGGGGGTTTCAGTCATAGGAACCAGTCCATTATAAATCAATACAATTAAAAAATGTAGTGATCATTATGGTACCATCTAAAATGTCCAAAGGAAAATAAATTCATCTTATATATTGAGAATTGAATAAACTTTATTTGTAAACTGAACAGGGAACTACATCAGTTTTACGGTTGTCTCACAGTTAATTATTTCTTAAAATAGGACTTGATTCTAACTACAGAAACTGTAGGGATTCTTGGGAGCTAGAAGATCTTAAAAAATCTAAGTCACAGGCCATATAACAAGTAGTCTTTGTCAAATGTGTAGTTCAAGATTTTAGAGAGGTTATTTCAAGTTTTCTCCTCTTTCTACACTACTGAGCTTGTTTTCTTTTATGTGAGGTCTTAAATTCATAATGCTGGTACAGGCTACAAACTGTTCAGAGCATGTTTCTTTAGTCATTTAACATTTTTTTCCCATTACATTACAGGTTTTCTATATAAACCTAAAAAAAAGCAGCTGTATTCTGAAGATAAAAATGAAGACCTGTTTATTAACATATAGAATCATAGAACAGTAGAATACGCTGAGCTGGAAGGGACCTACAAGGATCATCGAGTCCAACTCCTCACTCTGTGCAGGATACAATCCCACCATGTGCCTGAGAGTGTTGTCCAAATGCTTCTTGAATTTAGACAGTCTTGGTGCTGTTACCACTTCCCTGGGGAGCCTGTTCCAGCACTAAACCACAGTCTAGCTGAAAAACCGTTTCCTGATATCTGACCTAAACCTCCCCTGATTCAACTTCATGCTGTTTCCTTGAGTCCTGTCACTTGTCACGAGAGTGAAGAGATCAATACCTGCCCCTCTGGTTCCATTTGTGAGGATGTTGAAGACCACAATGAAGTCTCCCCTCACTCTATGAAACTTCCATTTACTATTGTTTCCCTTAGTGGAATAATTGGTTTGGCATGAATGTGACAGTGATACCCACCCTTTTTACCTACCAAAAAAAAATTATGTTTAGTGTGCAAGATGGATGGAAAGGTGTTTGGTGTTTTCTGGCCACCAGGTACCTGAATAGCAATGAGATGACTGGAGAGGCAGGAAGCAAGGAAGCAGGACAAGGAAGGCAATCCAAATAAGAAGAATATGCCAAAAGCCATGCCTTCCATGTAGCAAATTGTGTCTCCTCTGACCTCCTTCCCCCAGGGTTGTGCTGGGTCTCACTTCTCTCACAGATAAATATCCCAACTTCAGAGCGTGCCAGCTCTGACACCTCAGGACTTACTAAAGCGTAAAGAAACTTTACATTCTCCTTCATGCATCTACAGTCCCGTCTGTCAGCCAGGAGCTTTCAGCCGCTCCACCTGCCTCTCCTGACTCACCACTGGGCTCCCACCGAGCCAATGGGATTTGCTGCCCATGCTGGGGCCAGGGCAGAGCCTGTCTCATCCTGCGGATGCAGCTGCAGGATGGGTCCAAGTCCTTGTGCTCCTTCATTGCCTTGCCTTCAGGCCACCTACCAGGCACAGACACGCCATTCCTCAGGTAGGGACACCTTCTCACGTCTCAAATGTGAGAAAAAAATGGCTCCTAGGAAACCTCAGAGGATTTATACACCTACATCCTTCAGGATGTGGGGTTGCTTACTCAGAAGGTAATTTTTACTTTTTTTTCTGAGTGAGTGCTGAAAAAGTAACTGGTCTGGCGCATCATTCAGAGGGACTCTGGTGCTGCCTATTGCATGAGCCTTAAATCAGATCTGCATTTTCTCAGGCAAAACCAATCTGGTCCTGAGAAATGAACTGAGCAGCAAATGCAGCCAGCCCTGCTTATCTTCCAGAGCTTTACCTGGTTATGTTAGCCATACCCTCTTTTCTTCAGTTGCTCTGTGGTGTCACCAAGCATTTTAAACAGGGGTGACAAAGTTAATTCAGGAGAACAGTGCCCCTGTGGTATATAGTCCAGAGCTACCTCTTATGGATGGTACCGTTCTATTAAAAACTGACGAACAACTTCTGCTCTGTCATTACATAGAGGAGGAGAAAAATACTTTCTCTGCTTATTAGATACTGTTTACACCTAATGGCCAAGGCAGGTATCCCTGTGACTATGTCTTTATCTAATTAGGCGCTTCTGCATCCTTCAGATGCATTAACTTCTAGCAAATGCATAGAAAGTCTGAAAAGCAAGACAGGCAGTGAACTCCTTTCCTCTTTTGCCCTGTTTTTGTGTGGTTAGAGAAAAATATTTTAGAGCAACTTTTTCCCAAATTCCAAGCCAATCTGCTCCAGTTGTAAAACTTTACAATGTAATGCATCATCTTCTGGAATCAGAGCTAATGAAACTTCCCACAATAATATGATCAAATGCAGTCTCAATGAATAAAACTGTTGCTTTTTTCAGAATGGTTGCTCCAAGAAAATAAATACTTAATGTTCATGCCTGAGTTTTCTTCTGGACTATACAATAGGAATGTTCAGAAGAGGTTTTAAAAGATTGTTCTTGCTTCCTGACCAGCACTCCTACTGCAGACATCCACAGACAGGACCAGACGATACTGCAGTGTCATGAAAAGGCACCTCCAGAGGAATTTACATCCTCATAGTTTTAGCTGCCCCCAGAATTTATTAGCTAACAGATCACCACTTCCTGCCATCGTTTCTGGATGTCTTGGTCTTTTGATCATGCCATCATGTTCCTGAAATGTACAAAAAAATTGAGGCTCTGCATGCCTGTTCTGTTTGATGAGCACAACATCCTGAACCAATACAAACTATTCATCATTTTTGGCCTGCTCACAGTGAAACAGGCTTGTTGATCAATTCTTACTTGTACTAGATATCAGGACACGAGGCAATTTATCTCAGAAGTGATATGATGGTAATTGATGAGGCTGATCCTCCTGTTCAGCTGACATCCTGCTCCCCAGGGTCCACTGAATAATTTGTTGTTACTTTTGGTCAATATGAATGAAAAACAAGGGATGCACCTTTGCTTTGACTTGGGGCTATTAATTAAGCAAAATTGGAACTACACTTAGGCTAGTAATGGTGCCACAGCTGGGTATCTTACACAAAAACAGTTCTGAGAAACAAAGATTTAGGTAGCAGCAAGTATTCATTGATTAAAATATTGTTTGTTTGTTTGACTGATTGATTGATTGACTGATTAGAAAACTGATTTGAGAGCAGCCCTGCAGGGAAGGACTTGGGGATACTGGTGGATGAAAAACTGGACATGAGCCGACAATACGTGCTTGCAACCCAAAAGGCCAACCTCGTCCTCAGCTACATCAAAAGCAGCATGGCCAGCAGGTCAAGGGAGGTGACCCTGCCCTGTGCAGTGGAGCTGGATTAGATAATATCTGAAGGTTCCTCCCAAGCCCAGCCATTTTGTGATTCCATGATTAGAAGTATCCTGCTTCCTCAGATGTGGCTTGCTTAGTTGTTGGAGATGCAGTTCATGGCCCTATGGTACAGAAAAGTAGATGCTATAGATAAGGTTGCTGAAGAGCTCCCCAGATGATTGTCTGAGTCCTTGAAATATAGAGAAGAATCAAGATTGAAAAGAAAAACTTGTTTCTCTTGAAGAGTTCTAAAGTTCTTGTGAATTGCCAAAAAAAGAGAGAAAAGTTGCCAGTACAATAAGTGCCTTTGTAATATTTTGTGATCCAGCCAGTGCTCTTGCATCACAACCCCTGTCAGAGTGTATAAATCCGCAGCTCCTCCTAAAAACCTACCACTGCTATGGTGTTGTCAACCAGATTTCTCCTCAGCACCAGGCTTAATATAAAAAAAATTGCTGGGGGAGCCTGAAGATGGAGAAATTTTCTTCTTTTCTTTGAATCAGCATTATTGTATTTTGATAGTTGGAGCTTTTTGTATTAGGAACACAAAGTACAATTTGTATGTCAAAATATATTCCTGGCTTCTACAGTGATACTCAGATATTTTCAGTATTGTTTCCTAGACTTTTTTATATGCAGTATAACTTTTTATTTGCTTTTCTATCCAATTCCTGCTGAATGGAAGATTTTCACATACTGTTGCCCCTCCTCCACTCCACCCCTCCAGTTCATGAGCAAGTTTACTGAACTCCCCAGCAGCTCATGTTTATTTTCTTATCTTAAGTTAGAGTGCGAAATTAAAACACTTGATTTGTCCTTGGCAAGTTAAAATGCATATTATTTATATAGCACTGTAGGGGTCTTTAGCTCTTTGTGAACAAAAAGAAATTGAAATACCGTGGCATGGGGCAATACACTGCCAAGGGTCAGATCTTACGGACGCTCAGAGTGGGCACGATGGAGCACATGGAGCCATAGCTTGCTTAGTTAACTTCACGGGATGCTTTATGGATGTATGCTCTGCTTTTCACACCCAGTGTGTCTCACCAGGACGTTTCATTGGAAAGACATTAGTACCATTGTTCTACTTGGGCACAGCCCTTGGGCAGACACTGGCAGAGCACCTTGGTGCCAGGTATATTCCTGGTACCGGGTCACACAAATGTCGTCAGCCATGTTTTACGACACCTCGTTTGGGCATTGCTAGCAGTCAGCTTACAGTGTCATTGACCTCCAGGTGGAAAAACTGCCTTTATTCACCTTTCCAGGTTGGTTTTTACAGTCTCCATGGAACTCCAAGCAGCTCTACCCATATTCATAGCTGAGGCAAAAAGCACCAGGGTAGTGTGCTCCACCAATGATTCATAGTGATTATCATAAACCTGCTGTTATATATTTTTTAAAATTTCCATATAACTTAGTTATTAGTTAAGATCTAAGTCAATTAGAAAAATCCTTTACCTATACAATTGCAATTAGTTTTAACCTTAAGTTCAGGCTAAAAGCTCACATTCAACAAGCTTCTGCAGTCTCTTCTAATCTTAAGAGAGACAAGAATTTCTTGTCACTGCTGATTCTAGAGTGGAAATGGTATAAAAATTGTGTAAGTTTTAAGAAACTGAAAGTACTAGTAAGTAAAAATAGAACATTTCACTACATCTTTATGCTCAACTCTTTGGAGTATGTACACACATATTTGTGAATGTCTAAATACAAAGTATTTCTCATAAAAATAATCAGTACCCAGCCTCTTGTCAAGTGTTACCCTTTTATCAATACCTCCAGTTTTCTGAAAAATCAGCACTGTTTCCAAAGAATCAAGTCTAACTCAAGATAGAGAAATTTCATGAAGGTGGAGAGTAAAGTCAGGCATTTTAGAGCTGAAGTACTATCATGGATGAAATTATTTTCCATTTTTTCTCTTTTGCTCTGATATCAGATAAGGGTTATATTTATGAACAAGTAATTTACCATCAATTGTTGCAGCTTCCCCTGTAGTTGTATGCCATAAACTTTAGCATATCCAAAATCAGATTGTTCCAGTTTAAAGCCCATCATAAAAGCATTAAGCCTGTTTTGTATGAGACATGGAAGAAGTATTCAGTCACTTAAACACCTCTCCATTCCCTTCAAACATAAAAAAGTGCAAGTGGGAAATGCTCACCTAACAGCTGGAAAAGGTCTGAAGATCCTTTCAACTACAGGTTATAGAGATGGTTATCTGTGGGAGGACATTCTTCATTTTTTCCGTATGTTCAAAATAAACTGTCTTCTGTGATTATGAAGCTCTCTTGGCAGGAGAGGAAAAGTGGTGAAATACTGTGTTTCACAATTTTCCAGACCAAATGGTAACTTATCTAAACGATACATTACTGTATTATGCACTACGTAAGCTCACCAGTGCTCTGCAAGTTGATAATCCTTTTCATTTTTCATTACTTTATAGCTAGAGAGTATCTTGCAGAGTTATCATAAGCATTATCAGTGCAAACAGCGATATCCAGCCAAGGACCTTTGTGATTATACCATATTTTTCGCTTGTATTGGATATTTTATTGCAGTCGCAGTACCTCATTGAAATCAGTCCAGCAGATGACAGATAATTTCCCCTCTCTCTGTTTAGTGGGCAACAGCTATTTGAAACATATTGATATTACAATGGTGGAGGAGTCAATGGCCACAAACTATAATCTCTTCTTTCTATCAAAGCTTTAATTTTTATATTATTTGAAAAAAAAATGAAACGATTGACAGCATTTGATGTTGGCAACACACAGAAACTTTTGTCCTACAAGATATGTATGTGATTTTAGCCCTGAGTGAATCTTGGGAAATCACATCATCTCATTTTCACCATTTCTTTGTGCAAAAGTCTTACGGTATGTACACCAGTGCTCATGAATTACTCAGTACAAAATATTCCTCAAAAGAATAAACTGTCCACAATCAATTCACCTCCCAAAGTGAGCATGGGTAGCATTTTGGTATAAATTTGTTGTTTCCTTAGCAGCCAACTTGTTGTTTTCTGTGATTTCATGTGTTTTAACAACGAAAAACATTTCAAGAGCTTTTTTCTTACAAGCTGTGTTAGATCTTTTTAATGATTCACACTCTTTGCATGCTGTCTTATCACGAGCAATTCAGAAACTTCTGCATAAGTGACCATGAGCTGTCTGACACTTATTGCCTTCTTTCTTTCTGCTCCAAACCAGATCATTTCTACACTTATTTGGGAAATCTGACAAGCCCTCTTTTTTTTTTTTTTTATTTTTTCTTTGAGGGAGGGCTTTTCTTGACATTTTAATGGAACAGTATCAGTTTAGTTGTTGTCACAGTCCTGATCCATGGAGGGGTGTAACTTGAGCAAATAAAAGTATGCAAGTAAAACTTATACTAGCCTTTAAATCACAATGATTTTGTCAGCTTTGAAAACCTTGTGTGCTAGGCTGACTGATCCCACAGTCTCCATACAGTACAGACAGTATTTGGTCCATCACATATACTCAAGATAAAATCACTATACATACCATAACTTTTTCCTATGCAGATTCACTGTAGCAGCAGCTCTTTTGGTAGGTAGATGACTTTGAAAATTATTTTTGCATCCCATTTTGATTTTCAGTCACAATGGAATTTATTGTTTTGTGAATTTTTAAACAAAATTTAGGACCCTTTGTTGTTGAAACTGTTGCACAAGTGTAGTATGTTATTTAAGATCAGGAATGCAAGACTTCATCTGAAAAAGAAGGTGTGGAAAGATCTGGGGAGATTCCTACAATGGGATCTTAATTTATGAGGGACTCATCAGAGGACCTGTCTCTACAAGAAGTGCCGGTGGAAGAGGTTATGGGCTCCATATGCATAATGAACAATGCCCAGTCATCAAGACCAGATGGTATTTACCCAACGGCTGTAGAGGAATCAAAGGATGAAATAACTGAACTGCAGCATTTAAACTCACACTGAAAACTAGTGTGGTAGCTGAAGACTGGTAGCTGGCAAACTAATACCAAATTTTTATTGTGTTAGCTATAAAAGAACTTTGTTCAAGGGAATTTCAGGGGAACTACAGGCCAGTAATCCTGACGTCTGTGCTTGGGCAAAGCAGTAGAAACCATAATGAGTACCATAATTAACAAATATGGATAAATATGCTGTACTGTACAAATGCCAATATGATGTTCGCAAAGGGAGGTCTATTACTGAAATTCCATTAAAATCTTACTTACTAAATACTGCTCCTCTGAAGGAGTCAGCAGATATGTAGGGATATTTCATTGATTCAATCCATTGAATTCTTAAAAATCTTCCTACAAGACCACAAAAGTCACTCTCAGAGAAACTGAAAAACTATGGGATAGAAGTTCCTTGTATGCATAAATAATTGCTTAAAAAATGGGAAGGAGAGAGTAGAAAACATGGTCTGTTTTCATCATGTGTTGTTATCAGTGGAGTTCCAGAAGATCTGTGCTAAAACCCTTGATCAAAATATTTATGTGGGATCTGGAAAGGGGCTTAATAGTGAGATAACATTGGGGACATAATTAGATTATTCAGGATAGCAAGATGATGGCTGGCTGTGAACAATTGCAGGGGGTTTTACAAGACTGTGTGACTAGACGGTAAAATAGTAGATGAAGTTCCATGTAAATAAAGATAAGGTGATGCACGCTGGAGAAAATTATCTGGAAATTAAATGTTAAATTGTAAAGACCAAGTTGCTATCACTTGTGAACAAGATCTTGGGGCTATAATAGTTGCACGAAAAAGTCAGTCCTACTGTGCTCAGTAGCAATCAAAAAAGCAAAAATCAGATGTTAGGGAGTATTAGGAAAAACGTACAGAACAAGACAGTGACTGTGATGGTGCCACACTGTATTTCTGTGATTTCTATGAGCCTGGAGTAACATGCAGGTCTGAATCCTTCCTCCATCTCTGCTGTAGAAGAGAAGCAGGTCCCAACAAGTGCTGTGAAGGTGGCTAAAGGAGTGGAAGAGGTTTCCACATATTCCATGAATGTGTGAGCAAGACTTTTCGACTTGTGAAGGAAACCACCAAGGGAGACCTGGAGCCAGAGCCTAAACAGGCCTTGGTAACAGGGCAAGGGGAAACAGACAGACTGATTATTGCCCCTCCCAGCTTGAGACTTCACATCCAACCAATCTATCAAGTACTAGCTTCAAACAAAAGAGGGTGTTTTTTAGTACACTGTCTTCAAATAGTTTTCTTTCTTAGCCCTAGTCATTTGTCTGAAACCCTGTTATCCTGAAACCCAGTTACTCTGAAACCCAGCATAGCGCCTCAGAGGACAGCAGTGGCATCATACGAGGACGCCACTCAGGCCCCAGCACCTCATCTAACAACAGGCTGTTGAGCCTGGATAAAAACTCCCAGCATGATACTTCCAGTTAAAAACTTCTAAGCTTTGACAGAAAAATATGGCTTGATACAAAGCTTCAAAACACTATCACTCATAAAGCGCCTGCTGAACCTTTTCCAAAACCATGTTATGGCCTATATGTAGGAAGCCTTTTCTGTTTATACAACTGCTAGTCAACGTTTTCTGATCATGCCATATTTATTTACCAGGGTTACAAATGCAAGAAACAAAGGCTTGAGGTAATTTCATGTTTAATATTTAAAGTCTCAAGAAAAAAGACATTATCATGCCCTTTTTTTTTAATTTCAGATGTGTGAAACCCTTTTTTCCTGCCATCGGTTTTAGTATTTATTTAAGATAAGGAAGAATCCCATGAGAAAAAAAGGTGATTACCTGATTAACAGACTTACTCACTCATTCATTGAATCTTTCACTTCCTCATGTGACCAGTGAATGAAATAAGTGTAGCTGGAGCACCCCAAGCCAACAAGCAAAGAAAAAGTAGCTGAGGGTACAGAGAGGACAAAGAGGAGATAGTTCTCCTGGATAAAAATACAGGAAGTAGTTCATGGGAAGAAAAACCCTATAACAGACCTAGAGCAGGAAAGCATGACAATAGTTTTATTTCTACACAATATGATCATTTGGGTCTCAGGTATGATTCATAGCAGCACATTGGACTCTAATGCCGCACTAATTGAAGTTTCCTTTTTTTTTTTCCTTTTTTCTTTCTTTTCCTTTTATTCCCCTTCTCAAAACAGATGTTGTGAACCTTCTGGGGCAAAGACTTTATTCTCTGCTGTTTAAACAGTTCCTAGCACAGAGTGTCCCTGACCCCGTCACCAGGATGTACTTTGGCAAATAAAAACCAATAGGAGAGAGTAGTTGGAGATGAAATGCTGAAATCGGGCCTTGATACTCAGAAAAGATGTTTCTTTGGTATTTGTTTCTGTTATTATTATTATTCCTTTAAGTAAACAAACACATTAGTTCACCTCATTAAAATCAAAGAGAAAAATCTGAGAAATGTAGTTCAGCAGCCAAAGTCTCAAAATCCACCTTGAAATCTTATTGGCTATCTTCTCGAGGGAAGTGTAAATCTTCCTTTCCTTGGCTTTTATTTCTGAATTTGGCTCTGCTCCTGGAAATCTTTCCTGAGAGGCCTCCACTTGCTATAAATGTTGCAAAAGAAGTCTCGCTATTTGCAATGCCGTTCTAATTATTTTTCTGATGGGCCAAGAGTTGCCTTGTGGCCATCTTGGTTCTGTACTTCTAATGCATCACTTGGAATCATTCTGGACATCAAGCTCTCACTGCCAGCCAAAACAACTGTGTGTCTCAGGGTCGGGCCTTTCGTCTGTCCGCGTCCCTGCAAACTCAACTGAAGATTTCCATCTGATGGTTGTGATGCAACGCAGCAGATTCCTTGCTGGGAAGGCAACAGGAAAAGGAGATTAAAAAAACAAATAGAAATGGAGATGAAGAGAGGCTTGGCCATAGGGACCCAGGAAGACTGGTTGTATCTGATCTTTTCCTTATGCTCTTCTTCTGGGATCCTGCTCTAAGTGGGGTCTGTACCCTAGTTTTGGAAGAAGACCCAGATGTCCACTGCACTTTTTTCCAAACAACAACAGAAGGGTTCTGGAAGAAATGTAGCGACTTTTTAATGGGTATCTAACTTTGCTTGGATAAGTGGATGGCCTGGGGTGCTTTTAAGAAAGAAATGCTGTCAGGAAACACACCGGGGGCTCGGCGTCTCACAGTGGATCAGATCGTTTTGCAGTAACAAGGCAGGAAGTTCAAGCTAGACAGCTAGAAGAAGCATCCAGGAAAAAAAAAAAAGAAAGAAAGAAAGAGAAAGAAGCACTGTGGAGCTCAAATACAACTGTTTGTTTCGCTCTGAGGTTTGTGCTGAGCACAATCCAGCTTTCAGGTTCCACAGAGGTGCTCATAGAAAGGAGGTTGATAAATAAATGAATTTCAGGGGGCAGGAAACACTGATGCTAACTTTACTGAGTGCAGCTATAAGACTTCACTGTAACCTTTGAGCTTTGACTGCAAAGAAATGTTGTGCAGCCCCATGCGACACTATCACAAAGCTTATGAGCTGGGGGCAAAGAGGAGGGAAGGGGAGAGAAAGGGGGCAAATAACATCATTACTTACTTTGGTTTTAGTTCAACATTTATCTTTAAACATTTTTTTCCCTCTGAATTAGTTTCAATAAAACGTGCATCGCTCGTGGAGCTCCTTCAATAAAAAAGTCACTGTTTGTTATACGATAACACTGAACAGACTCCAGGCACTCCATTTTCTTATCTTAGATATACAGTGGAGCATAACTCAAGCAAAGGGGAGAAGTTAATGCATCTGTAACACTAGGTAACAGAAGCAACAGTAGCATGTTAGTGTAGTAATAACTCTCACATGTGAAATATCTGAAGATGGGTTTTATTGAATTCAGTTTATTTAACCAGGATAAACCCTTGAGATATGGATCTCATTTACAAGATGGTGTTGGCAAGAAGGCAGATTATTACAAGCACATGTGGAAGATAAGTATAGAACAAAAGTGAAAGACCTGTTTATATTTTTAATTAGAATCCTTTTATCACTAAAAATGTTAAGTGAAAAGGAAGGCATTAGATATAACTATTACTTGTTGATACTAACTGCAATGATCCTTTCTACTTCCTTGCTTCCCACTTGTTTTTTTTCCTAGATATCTTAACAATGGGAAAAAAAATAAAGGCAAAATGTCCTCCCTTGCTGTACATCAGGCCTGGATAAGCCTGTTTGATTCAGGGACCTTTCACAGGTCCCAGTGAAATGGTTCACAAGGACACAGTAATTGTGTCAGAAGTGGGAAAAGGAGCAGTGCAGAGCTGCACAGTGGCGAGAGGGGTGGGGTGGAGAGCCCTGCAACTGGGCATGCTACTGAAATACAGTCATTTCTAGGTAATGCTGACATGCTGGGGTAAAAGCCAAGGAGAACACAACGTACAGTGGAAATTGCAGAATTAAAGTAGCCGAGTAAGTATTCAAAGTGGAATTTGACCAGGATTAACCCCTTTAATCTTGCTAAAAATACTACATGATCTTTCACGAGCACAGGCATTCAGGACTCAACTTCTGCATTTCACACAAAAGGCAATAAAACTTAGGTTTATATGAATGCATTTTTTGAAACAGTTACCTTTTAAGTGACCTCTAAACAGGTACGGACCACATTAAAGTTATATGTGGTATGCTGGCACTCAAGGCTGCAAGGTGATGGAGTGCTTTTCTTTTCATAAGGCAATTTTGCTTGATAATCAAATGTCTCTAGTAGGTAAATAAAAAACCTCTCTCCTCTGTTAGAGGAGTTATTATGTTGTGTTTACAATGTATTCTTTTGGTCTGTAGTTAACATACTTTAAATACTCTTAAAGGTAAATGGCCGCCTTCCAGCCAATGACATTTTCAGGCTATCAAATTGCATATTTTGCTCAGAAGTGTAATACTGAGTCTGCTGCTCTGCTTTCCTTCTGCACTGCAGGTTTCCCCCTCCTTGTGCAGAGAGCTCCAAGCAGCACAGTCCAGTGTCTTTTTCATGTCTGGGACAGAAAGAAGACCAGGCTTCTCCAGCCATGCTGGGGTATGCCAACTACTGGGATAAATATAACAGGACATGACAGTATTATGAAAGAATATGGACCAATGAAAAACAAACAAAGCCTTATCTGAATGGGAGCCTTCAAGATTTGCTGAGGAATATTCACCTTAGCAGTAGGATGCTCCGCTGGGGCCTCCATAGCAAAACTGGGCCTTTTTATTTTGTAGGATGATCACGATGGAAACTACCTCTTGGGTTACCACTGCAAAAGCCCTTACAGGATACAAGGGTTTCATGGGCCATACTTTGATAATTAATTTTATGCAGCAGCAGCAGTCGAAACTCAGACCCCTGACTTGTCTTTTGGGATTTGCCCTGGTTTTCTCCCACTTGCAGGAGAGGTTTAATTGTGGGTATCAAACCTACAAGCTGTGCTGGTTGCCTCCACAGGCGTACTCTATAGTCTCCCTTTTATTTGAGTTTTTCTGTGTGCTTGAATCCTGGAGAGGTCAAGTTTCATGTCTTGCCAATGGTCGAGTGATTGTGAAGAGCTCCCCAGTGCTCCCAGCTCCTCAGTATTTGGAAATTTTCTTGCCATTAACTTGCACATCAGGCTCCCTTCCAGTCACTGCCTCCATTTGATGGCAGAGCAAAATGTTACCCAGGGGTATACGCTTGACTTAATTTGCTTTGGCTGTATTCACACCTTTGTGTATTTGTTTACCATTTGAGCAGTGACATTTATTGGCATAAATGTGCTATGGAATGCCAATTCGGGGAGAAATGTCAATATTTGCTCTGAAGAACAACCAGAGCCAATTCAAAAACATACTTACTAACTTTAAGTACATGGATGTGTCTCATTGACTTTGTTGAATGAAACCTGGAAACAGAAGCAATACCATGAGCTTTCACTCACCACTTAAGACAAATTGGTCATTGCCCAGCCTGAGTTAAGATTGTTCAGGATCTATCCTCACTGTACTGAATTTGAAGAGATAAAACACATGCCAGGGATTTGCACACATTTGGGAAAAACATAGCTCTATCACGTCTGCATAGAAAAAGAAGGAGGCAGTGGTTGGTATGAGTAGTTGTTGCAGTGTTAAGTCTCCATCAAGGCTGCAGTAAAAAAAGAGTCTGAAAAGAACATGACTGTTAGGAATACACTAAAAATAATGTTGAAAAGTCATGCTTGAGGAGTTATGTAACATACTAGGTCTACACAGGTGTGTGGGTAAAACAGACCAGAACTGCCAGGACAAATCCATGGCTTTTTATAATCTGTAGTTTTCTAAACATATCCACTTCAGTGAATTTTGGCTGCAGAAGTCATGGGGACCTTGCAGTCCTTGTTATAAGTAGATTGTTGGGATTTTTCTGATACTTATTATGTTACTTTTTTCTGGTACTTTTTTTCTGATACTTACTATGTGAATGATAACATCTGAGGGGAAATATGCTTGATTGAGGCTCCTGTCCTGTAAGAACAGCTCTAAGGAAATAATACGAGGCTCAAGGCTGAAACCATTACGTCAAATTAAGCCACAATAATAAAGAGTTAGTATAGGAGCACCACAAGTTCCTAGATTAATGTTGCCTAACTTTTCCCATTAAAAGAAACCCCAATAATTTTTCTTTTACAGAAATTTGTTGAGGGTCAGATCTGTAGTTAGGAAGGACCTGCTTCCTGTCTCTGAAAAAAAAATTGTTCAGAATTGCCTGGGCCTTGTAATGTAAAAAACTCAACCTATTCTTTGTATTTTATTATAACCTATTGAGTTTGTCTGAGTGTAATACTTGGCATGCAATATTGGCTAAGCACACCCCAGCCCCTTCAAGGACTCTGCCAAGGGAATGGACTGGCGAGGCCTCTTTACTGAGGACAAATCCTGAAGAAACTGGGTAGGGAGACTGATATATCTGCCCCCAGAAACACCAGTGTTCCTAAGTGTGATGAACTGGGGCTCAGGTGATGCTTTAAATTATTCATGGAGACTGAGAAGATCCTGATCCAAGCCACTGACATCCTTTGCTGAATTCACCCTCAAATACTGGCTATTCCTAAACTCTGCCTCTGGAAAGGTTTTACAGCCATGTTGCTGGAATCAGGCACTGCATCTCAAAAGGGCCCATTAAGTGGCTGCAGTGACTTTCATGGTTTGGTTACATGGAGTCCCACTCCTGTAGAGGCTCCTCCAAGGAGGACAACCTGCTGAAACTCAGTTTGCCTCTTGTTTTGGACATGGCTGAATCATATCCTCCATCTTGATTTTCAGCTGAAAAGTAACTTGCTTGCTGCTTCATGAAATACGACATTGCCCTTCTCTTCTCCCCCTAGAGATGAGCATGTAGCATTGAATGTCATGTAGTTCAAATTTACCCTTATGGCCAAGTTCAACAAATTAGTGGCCAGAAATTTTAATCAGATATTTAATCTTTCAACGATGTAAGTGAGATTTTGTGTTTACAGTGGCAGTAGGCCAGCTTAACCTCAGACAAAAAAGATTGTTAGTAGTGTCCTTGAAGCTGGGGAAGCAGAGAGTAGCGATTCCACTGAGCAGGTCTGTCTAACCTGTGACTGAAGGGCAGCTGTAATCACCACATCAGTACCCACAGCACTGTGTGCTTTTTAAGCACTGGAGAGCCAAGGAAGTTATTACTGTCTTTGGAATATTGCTAGTAACTGCTATGTATGTTCAAAATTTTTCTAGTTAGTATAGTAAAGAAAAGAACCAAGCCTTGGTGACGGAAGGACATAGATGAAATTCTGACACTCAGCTCCTGAATTTGCCAAATCCTGGAGCAATGGGCAGCATCTTCACAGACCAACTGCTACTAGTGAAGTTAATAAATCTTCCTATTTCAATAGTGACTTGTACAGATGCCTTGCACAGATGCATGTCTAAGTGTAGCCAAATGCACATGATTCATTCCCTTATTTGTAAGGATTTCACCTGTTGCCCAAAGGAGTAGATGAACAAGTTGGTTCTCATAATGTTATCCCTGGAAAGCACGTTGCAAAGTAGAACATGTGAAGCACTTTTCAGTCATACTTTTATGACTGGAAGCTAGAGGTCCAGTATTCTGACAATGATTTTGCTGTGCATAGTCACTGAAGTTTTATTTTCAAAATATTCTTATTTTATGGCCAAGGGCTGAATGCTTTAGAAGTCTGGGAGCATTTGGTTGTCCCCAGGATCTAGGTGGGGTGACATAGTACCATTTTATGATTTGCCCTAAGTACAAACCTGAGCTCTCTGGAGCTCCTAAGAAATCCCAGATTAGGATAGAAACCTTGACTTCACTGTTCAGACTTCTTACATAGAAATGCAAAACCCTTTGGGGGGAAAAAATGCCTAATTCCTCAGTGCAGATGTGTTTACAATCAGTTATTCATGTCAGCCCATCAGTATTCCCAGTGGTGAAACAGCAGTTTGGAGGCATTATAGTTCTGTACAAAGTCTAAAAATTATTTACCTTGGCTATTTGCTGGGCATTTTTCTGGTAGCCATATGAGAAGTGGATGCTAGAAGATACGTCTGGATTGTTTATACTTCACTGGAGTCTGAAGAGGCTATACCACTGTGTACCAGGGTCAAGTTTTCAGTTCCTTGTTGAACTCTCTGACTCTTCATTGGAAATGCAGACAAATTCTGCCCGAGATAGGGACAGTTTTCGGGAACGGTGTGTGTATAGTGCCTGTCTTACAGATGGACACAACCTTCGTGATTTCTAAGTAAAACACACCACTTTATGGCCTTCCAAAATGTAAATGCTTCCTATGACTTTGATTGCTACAGTTTAATTGCAGTTGTTGTTCACACGACTTAATATGATTAATGTCATAACTGTGGACATTCCTCAGCTCTTTACCTTGACAGTGGAACAACACTGGTGACAAAGTGCAGGTTAGGGCATAATGGATCTACCTTTTTTTTACGGAATTACCTAAGAGTGTTTACTAAGATATCAGCCTTGGCATTCACTTATTGGATGGTCTCCTGATAGTCTTATTGGATAACTTTATTCATCTTTATTTCCAATGGGACATCTCAATTTCATTCTAGAACAGTGAGAAATGTTGCTTCTGAAATAAGCTGTGTTAGCACATTTGCTGTATAAAAAAATAGACATCCAAAGGGGAGAACGAAGTATAAAACATATAATGACTGTAGGCACACTGTAGATCAGAATAGACTCCTTTTGCTCAGGCCAGTATCTGAGGGGAAGATGAAACACAGCCTGTACATTTATATGTAACAGGGATATTAATTAGCATGAAAAATGGCACAATTTGGGTTGAGGCCAAGACACCGAAGTGAAGCCACTTTAGTGGCATTGATGGACAATCTCTCCTTGTCAATAGAAAACATCCACCCATTTTCATCCTCCTGGATCTTTCTTCAATATTTTACACCACTGACCTGAAGATACTCCTATTTCACTTGAGAGTGTTAACAGGGGACCAATGTAATGTGCTAAATGGCCAGGTCCCTCTTGAAGGGATGCCAGTGACTACTAGAGCTAGAAAGCCATGTTTCTGCTGTTGGAAGACAACAGTACTTATCAAGTCCCTGAAGGATCAATTCTCTCTTTTCTGCTGTTCAATATTCCCTGCCCGTCTGATAATGTGCACTCTGAGCACACTCAGATGGTTCTGATCCAACTTCTTGTTGCACAGTCTGGCTGTTTGGCTAATGTGACCAAAGTGACTTTATCTGGATGAGAGCAATACATTAAAGCTGTTTGCTGAAAGTTAAAGCCAGTCATGACCCAGAATATACTGACGTAAGAAAGTTTTTTTGAAGAGCTGGCATGAGATGTTCTCCTCTTGCTGGGAGGCATCAACCAGAGCTGGTCAACCACTCACAAGGACTAAGGGTGCTCTTTTCAGAACCACAGGGACCACTAAACTGAAAGATGCCAACTTGATTTGACTGCAAGAGAGAAGCACACAATATTCTTGACCGTCACAGTAGTTTTAGCTATCTCTGCCAGCATTTAACTGCCCTTGCCATTTGAAAATTTTCATCTTATCTTTGAAAAATATCAGTTTCAGTTTCACATTTCTACATTTTCTACATTTACATGTAGCTGAAACGCTAGTTTCAGCTCACATTTTCTCATTCTATCTTCAGTGGACAAAAAGGACTTTAATTTTTACTCTTTTCTTTGCAGCTGCATTTTATGTATTTGAAAAGTATTATCAGTCTTCCCTCCAGATAAACACGCCCATCTTTTTGTCATTCTTTCCCTTTAAGTCATGTTGTCTAAACTCTGGTTATTCATGACTTTTCTCAGTTTGTTCAAGTCTTTTATGAAGTGTTTGTTCAGTATGGGCACAGTTCCTTTGCAGATGCTTTCTAGGTGCTGAGTAGAGTGGAAGAACTTCTTTGAGTCTTAAATAAAACATTCTCTTTTAAAAACCCCCAAAATTTAGATGATTTTTTTGCATTAGTATCATAGAATTAACTCATCCTAATGTGGGGTCCCCACATTCTCTAGTTCATTTTTGGAAGAACTCTTGCCTATTCATTTTTTCCTCACACTTGCATTTTGACAGCTGAGAATGTCTACCTAGCTGTAGCACTTTAGTCCTTACTGACAATATTATTTTAAATATCATTTCTTCAATGTGTAAAGATCTTTTGAATTCTAATCTACCCTCCCAAATGCTTCTATCCTCTTCCAAGCAGTAGGAAATCCTCTCTGATATTTTCAAAGTTTTTAATAAAAATGTTGACCCAAGATGGACCCCCTGTGGAACTGCAGTCAAAAAAACTTTCCAATCTGGCAATAATCTATTTACAGCTACTTGCAATGACCTATTTTCCAGCTACAGTTTTCCAAATAGCTGAGCACCTGCCTTACAATAGTTTCAACTAGTTCATATTTTCTTACAATTTCCTTAGGAAACTGTCACATGAGACAGTGTCAAAAGCCTTGCTAGCACCCAAATATGTGACATCAACTCACAAAGATCCATATCCTACTAGAGAGGAAAATTAAGTTAGGCTTAAGAGAGCTAGCATTTTACAAACCCATGTTGCTGTGCAGCTATTATCTCCCAAGTAGTTTGATTGTCATCTGATCTTCTTGCTATATATATGGCTATACTATACTAGATATGTATAGTATTACATTCTACTATTTTTCTGGGAATAAAAATAAAGAAGACAGGCCATGGTTCATGGAATTCTCCTTATTAAAAAAAAAAAAAAAAAAAAAAGACAAAAAAAGTACTCTATTTGCTCTTTGCTAGTACTCTAAAACTTCTTCCATCACTATCTGGAGTTTTCAGGTCACTGAGACTGACACTAAATTTTTTTGAGTTAATCTCATCAGATGAAACCGATTTGTCAATATCTAACTCCATAACAGGTAACAATATGGCATTTTCCTCTTTACCCCTGACTAATGGTGTACTAAAAACCTTTGACCAATGAGTTTTATGTTAGTGGTGTTAACTGCATTCAGCATTTGTTCACAGTTCTTTGTAGTGAAAATTGAAATAAACAAATAAATAAATAAATAAATAAATAAATAAAACACAAACAACAAAAAAAGCCAAGCCAAAACAAATTTGATCAATGTACTTGCAGAATGATGTCTCATTAGTATTTTACATCCCTTGGAAGTCATGCTTTGCCTTAACATTTTTGATTTTCTCTCTGTGGCAGTGATGCTCCTTATAGATATCCTCAGTAATGTGCCATGTAATTTACTTTCTTTTTTCTTCTTGTATATAGAGTTATTGAAGAGGTTTAGCAAAAGTAATGACCAGTTCTGTCTGGAGCTGGTCAAGACATTTTCTCCCACTCTGACAATCATTGGTCTGGCTCCAGTAATTCATGCCTGTGCCATTTCCTGGCCAGGCTACAGCAATGTAGAAAGCCTTCAGTGAATCAGAAACTGGTCCTGCGTGTGCAGAAACTGGTCCTGCATTTTCTCAAAAATTGAGGCTATTCCAGTTTTTTCATATTTGTCCTCTACTCCTTTGAATGGCATCCCATCAGGATTTGATCTTGTTTATGATCTTGTTAACTATTTCCATCGCCTCTTGGCCTGAGTGAAGAATCTAAAAGGCTTTCATTTAAACCCTGGGACAAGAGCTGTGGTCAAATGTCCTTTACTCTAACAGAGTCCTTGGTAAGAAAGGGAAAACTGTCTTTACAGAAAGCAAGGACTTTTCAGGCGCTTGAGCAGTAGCAAAATCTGATCTTACTGCTCTACACTGTTGGTACCAGTGACACTTTCTGTATTGCTTCTGTGTTTGTGTCTTTTTCTCTACTACCTTTCCCTATTTTCTGCTGCTGGAAGAGGAAGATGTTTCTTAATGCATCACTGCAAGAAGCTCAGATACTCCCATGACAAATGTAACCTTGGAGCTTGTACAGAATCAAATAGGATAAATAAACCTTCGCCCCAGCATTTTAATATGAGTATGACTTTGTTTTGTTACTTACAGCAATTATCACATTGTGAATAATTTTGGGAAAGTGAAAAAATTCTCAGATTGTTGGTTTCATCTTGGTACTTTGCCACAAGACTGATGGGAATCGGAGGGACTTGTTCTGGGAATGGGAATGGTGGACAGGCGTAGGAGGACATTATGAGGAATCAAGGCCTTATTGGGTGAAAAGACAGAGATTAAGATTAGAGGTTTAAGACCCATAATGAATCTCAGACACGTTTCAAATTCTCTATTTTTCTTTTTGTCATTATCAAAATGACAAGAGCACCTAGAGCTTCATTATGTGACTGGCAAAATCTTCAGACTTTTGCAAGAGGGCTTGTGCAGAGGGCTTCTGTGCCTGCAAGGATCCAGCTGCCTGAGATGCTGAGGGAAAGCATATAACATCACTGTCTTTCTCAAATGTGTGTTAGCAGCTACAAAGCCCAGCCAGAAGCCTGGCCAGCCAGCTCTGTGTGGGTGACAGCCCTGAGGACCACTGGCACCTTGGGGAGTGCACTGAACTCACAGTGGCAGATCAAGACAAACTGCACACCATGTTGTCAAGAGCTTGCATAGTGTCCTCCAAGCTGGCACTTCTATCTGAAGACCTCCCCAGAAAAAAGGGAGGACTAATTGTAGGGAGGATGAGCAAACATCATAGGGAACTTTTCCCTACCACAATGCCTGTCATTTGATTCAGTTGCTCTGTGACTAGTAACATCTTCCTTGTTTTCATTGCTGACAGACAAAAGACCAGCAGCTCCAAAGATTTTCAGGGCATTTTTTTTTGAGACTAACCCGGACACCGGACCCAAGTAATCATCCTTAGAGGTTTACGTCATCCTCTGGTGTTCTGCCCATCAAAATAGAGCCTGCTTCAAAGAAATGACATAGCCCCCTCGATGGCAAAGTGCACGCACTGGGAGAGAGCTCTTGGATTTCTGACTGCTTCACAGCACAAGTCCTTGCCTCAAAGAAATTCAAATTTACCAGAAGCCCTTCAATTATATTTTGTTTCGTTTTCCCAGTGCCCACCAGATTAGAACACAGCTTGGCAATGTCACTAGAAGAAAGAGAGAGAGAAAAGAAAACAACAGAAAAACAGCTGCCAATGTTTCAAGTGCAAACGCTATTGGAAGGGTTTGTGAAACTTGCCATAAAAGTACTTCAGACAGAAATGTTCTTTTCTTTGTATGATTTTTGGAAAGTTTCAAATTTCAACTGGTACTGCACACAAAGTCAACAGGTCTATGCAAATACATCTAGGTTAAGATTGACAGGTGGGGAAAGCTTACAAGACCCCATCAGAGCCAAGAGATCTCTGCTGCTTGTGTGCAAATGGAAGAACTCCTGCTCTTGCTTGACAAAGATAAGGGTCTTTTATATTAAAAAGAAAACAAGGAATCAGTCTTCTAGTATCTCATCCTGTGTGAGACTTGATCAAGGCACAGTCATGACTCCCAGCTTCATCGACAGGATGAGAAGGGAAGGTGTGGGTTGCTCAGTTTATTCCCTTGCTGCTGGCTGAAGGCATGAGATGAACTTTCATGGACACTCACGATTTAACAGAAAACGGTGCTAGACATCATGATATTTCTAACCTCAAATTGTGACATTCTCTTAAACATCAGGAGATTTTAAAGTACTGTTAGAATGGGCATGTGCCCATGCATCCTGATGCAGTGGCCAACAGGCACATACTTTCAAGATTTCCATTGCAAACTTGAAGATGGAAAAGTTGAGATTGTCGTATAACCATATGTTTCTGTGAGGCACGGCTGTAAGAACTAAAACCAGGATCTAACTGAAGTTTTGATTTAACTGGAAGAATAGACAGCATTGGCACTTCATGTTTGCAGTAATGTTTATACCTGCCCTATCTTGAACACAAAGATATCTAGACCTATATATTTTTATATACTTCTTACTGATTGCTCTTCTTCTAAAGCTCACTGTAAAACTTGGGTGCATGGAAACACCTATGTCAAACAGGAAAGGTTGTTGGGTCTTTTCTATTGCTCTTTCTTAACAATAACTATTTGCATCAACTGGCTATAAAATTATGTCCTATGCATAACGTGACTACAGCTTGGCAGTGATTTTTGGCTTAAGAAAGACTGGCAGAAGGACTGTGTGAGGCTGTTTTGAAATCTCTTCTGGAGTTTCAGGAGAGGAACATCCAAGTGACACTTGTTCAAACTCAGTTGTATGTGATTAAATATGTTCTTCAATGTGTTCTAGTAGTTTCCAGAGAGAAACGTGTACCATATCTGCTTGGGCTCCAAGCTGATCATTTCCTTCTATTTCTATTCTGGCTCTGGGTCTCCATCATCCCCCACCCCTTGTTCCTGCCCATCTGTAAAACTCATAAAGCCAGATTTAAACACAGCAAATGATGATTTGGAATTGCTTGAAGGAAGGGATGTGCTTCATGACTCAAGTGTTTTTGTTGTCCTCAGCAGAAAACACTGACAAAGAGAGTCCCACACATGGAAAAAAGCTGTCAGCTTTTCCACAGAAAATCCCAATCTCTTGTGTTATCACCTTTAGAACAAAATGTAGGAAACCCTAGGGAGGTTTCACGTCAGTGTGTTGACTGAGCCATATTTAAATATGAAAGTCTATAAGCAAAGTCTGAATTTGTAAGAGATTAGTGAGCTTTCAGTCAAAATGGGGCACACAGCACAGTCTGCAGTACAGTGAACTTCACAAATATCACATCAAGCCTTCAGATCTTCACTAAACACTAAGTAGTCCTGCTGAATAGAACCTGCTACAGTCCAGTCTTTTTTCTTTTTTTTTTTTCTTTTTTTCCCATTAGAATTCCATGAAGTTACAGAAAAAAAAAATCACAAAGAATATCCTTGGTGAGTGCTTATTCTCCTGTACAGGTATGTATTTCAAAGCTGGGTACCTCTGACAGGTGCTACCCTACACTACAAATGTATGCAGGGCTATGCAAGTCACTTAGTTTTCCAATTCAAATTTCTTCACACATATAACTGGGAAGATAGAAGTGGATGAATTCCATCCTAATTTATTCATCTGTACTCACAGTATTTACTACCAATGTGAAATCAGAGGGGTAATGCAGCTTTTCAGGGAATATCCAAAGGAATTCTTCCCTATCTATGCAAATGACCGAATTACTTGTTCATTCCAGCAAGACTGAGATCAAATCATCATGGGAGTTGGACGAAAATTATTGTCAGGAGAAAAAGGCTGTAGCTAGAGAAACAAGACAAACTTTCATTTGATATTTAATGAAACATCTGTTGGTGAATATTTTAATAATCTTTTATTTGTATAATCAGTGAGGGACCTAAATTAGAAGGAACATCTAGCTACTTTCACAGTATAGAGGTGAGGAGAAAAAAAGGAATACTTGCTCAGTGTTTATGGAGTTTGCCTGAGGAAGTAAAATCAGGATTCGGTGCTTGATACAAGAAATACTCAACATAAAAATGCCTAAATATCCAGAGTGATTGCTCAAAAAATGGTTCTACTGCTATTGCCACTGCCAACACAATTTCTAAAAAAGGACTGTCTTCAGAAAATGGCCCTCATCTTTCAGATTAACAGGATCTTCCCTTTTAAACCATGTCTCGAAAATGTGTAGAGTTTAAATCAAACTCATTTTCCGAGTATTTTTCCTAACTAGCTGAGGTATCTTCAGAACTGAGGTGCTTAACTCTCTCCATGCCTTATACAGATGCTGTAGGCGCTTAACTTTGGGCAATAGATCCTCCAAGGATATATCTATTCAGCAGGGTACCTAAAAGGTCAGTGGATTCTTAGCCACAAGCCAAGGCACCAGCCACCTAGTTGGTGTCTCCCAACAAGGGTCTGAGATCCGTGGCATTTGACTATTCAGCAGTAAATACAGGTCTTGTGTTTCACAATTACTGCTGAGAGTCCTGTCCCTTGATTAGACGCTATTCATGTTGTCACAGCTTCAAGGTGGTAAAGGGTGATCTGCAGATTCCGGGGCAAACAAGAGCGGGGATATACAGCCTATAACTAGAATCACATTTGGGTTTTTTTTAACTATTCTGTTTTGAGTAGCTTAATCCTCACCAAGAGCTTTGGAAACATAACACAATTACCCATCATCTTCCTCACAGTCAGTGTTGGACCTACCAGCTACACCAGGCGTCACTGGGCTGCGATGTACGTGTAAAGCATATGGTGGGAGGATAGAGCCAATAGCTACTAAGATGCAGTTTTAAATCCTTGTGAAGAAGAAAGGTAAGTTGTGGTTGTTCACATTCCTGTGACACTTTGAGAGTTTGTAGGCGGCTTTCTGATCCAACCTGATACAACAGCAGCTCTTTGCAGATAATAAAGCAAGCCATCTGATGGGAGTCATTCAGGAGACCTTGAAAGACTGTGCAAGGGGCACATTTACTGATATTGTTACAAATATCAACTCTTTTTTCCCCTCTTTCCTACTGGCGATTAGGTTGGCAGATCAACTCTTTCTGGGTGAACTGGTGTAGGTTTAGGCTTCAGGACCATGTAGTCTCTGTCACTGCTGATTTCTGCTCTCAATATTTTTGTGAGCTCCACAATGGAGATGGACAACCTTGCCTAACCTAGTAAGGTAGAGTTTGTTTCATCTTTTGTGATTTCCAATAAGACCTCAGTGATTCACAGGGGAATAACCACACAAAAAGTGAGTCTGAAGGCAATGGCCCCTCATAATTTCCAAATCAGGGAAACCTCCTTAGAGTTAGTGGCTGATAAAATGTGTTCAGTTGTGCATGTTGGGATGACAGAGAAACTAATTATGTGGATGTGAGGGAATACCCTGCTGTATGGGAAAAAGTGTTGCCCAGAGGAAAGCTCAGATGGTGCCTTCATGCCTGCCACCAATGGCTACTCATCTCCTCAGGCAAAGAGTGAACTTGCCGTTGACAACGGTGTACCTGGACGTTAACATCCGTCCTGGCCAAAGCCTAAGGATATAGTCACCCCAGACAGGACACCAAAATTCGCAGCCCAGTGAGAAGTATCTGCCTTCTGCATGAGAAGGCTGCTTACTTTCACAGGGGGCAGAGAAGGAGGGATGGGAAAAGACCCTCGGGGGAGCTGAAAATAATAAATAAGCACTTGAGTTGTTGCAGCAACAGCAGAATAAAACCGGGGAGAGAATTCGGGGCGGGGGCGGGGGGGGGGCTTACAACCAAGCGCCTGGTTTCCAGCGGCCGCCTGTCTCCCCCGTCCCCAGGGCGCACGGGGAACACGGTGTCCGTGGGGGCGCGGGCGATGCCGGGGGGTCTGGGCGAGCGGCCGCCGGCTCCGCGCCGCTCCTTGTTGTTGTTGGTCCGGGGCAGGAACTTGGCAGGGGCGCGCAGCCGGTCCCCGCTCCGGGTCCCACAGGCAGGAAAAGTCTCCCAGCCTGCGGAGGAGACAGCCTGGCTGAAAGAGCCCCGCCAGCTCTGCTGCAGATAAGTTAATGTACACAGAAGGGACGTAAATTACCACGACCCTCCGCAGCAGGACATTGGCCAGGGCCTGTCAGGAGGAGGACAAGCGCCGGCAAGCTCCGCGCCTCGCTGACATTTACCTCCAGATAGAGCCGCCGCTGCCCGGCGAGGAAGGACCTGGTGGAGCCAGGGCTTCCTTGAAAACAGCTGCCTGTCCCTGACACCTACAAACTAATGCGGTTTTAATCAGGGGAATTAACGGAGGGCGGTGCACTGTTTTCCCAAACGATTTGCATGGGGACGGCAGCCTTTTTTCCCCTCTCCCCTCCGCCGCCTCCTCTGTGGCTCCACTGCCATTTCCCTTATGTTGCTTTATCTAAGCTGATTTTTTTTTCCTGCCTCCCCCCTCCGCGGAGCCAGACGTGCCTTCATCTCCACCCCCTAAGCCCTGACGACACTCACCTCCCTGTTTACACACTGACATCACGCTGCAGCCTCCCTCCAGCCCAGAAATAACCCCTGGGAATAAAGAAAACAGGAAAAGGCCACTGCTGTTGCCTCCTTTGCAGCTATGACCACATCACCTCCTTCAGGGACTGTACCCATATGGAGCAATGCATGGGGCAGTGGGATCCTGGAGGATCCTCTCTCCTGCCCCGTGTCACTGTTATGACAATGAAGTCACACAAGATGCCTGACTGACAGGCTCCGCTTAGCAGATCTGTGGAGCTGAGGTAGGATGACTGCATCCAGATACCTGAAGCTGTCAGTGGAAGGGCCAAGGCTGGACACCAAGACTTCCAGGCTTCTACTTCAGCTATTACACTATGGTTCTCCATATAAATATGTTTCCCTCTCTCTCCTTTCTTGTGTTTCGTGTCCTTCATGAAGAGATGCAATTAAACTTAAGGCCAGGTATACTGAATGGACAATGGGAACAGCAATGGGAAAATGTCTGCGAGGTCACCCTCAGTTATTCCAAATAGCATCTTTTAATCCACACACAGCCCATTAATTTCAGCAGGACTCTTTGTGTGGTAAGCTCCTGCTTGAGATGTGTGTGGGAGGCTCATTTGGGCCCATGGAGATTTCATTATTATTGTAAGCAACAGCATTAGAAGGCTCCGGGGGACAGCGCTTTGCTTTCCTCTTAGGGAAAAGCCCGGCTTCATCAGGCTAACTTCTGTGTCTTAACACACTGCTTGCCCTTGCTTCCATGAGCTCTGCTCTCTTGTGTTTGCAATTTAGTCTGTCTGGACACCTGGCAGCAGCCCATTACCATGGCTGAGCTCACTAGAACTATGCTGGATTGTTTATGTTGCATAAGTCTCCCTAAACACATAAGTTACTTTCCCTAGCTTTGGAAAGGCAATTGCATTTCAGCAAGGAATGGGTAACTTTATGGAGGCCAGAGAGCAGGTGCTGTGCCCAGAAGGACCTTTTTGCTCTTTAGTTTTCCCCCAGAGATGCTGGGTACACTGGGATGTCTGGGACCAGATCTGTCTTAATCCGTTATGATTTATTCAGTTGGTTTCACAAGCACGTCTGGATATGGAGTAGGAGAGAGAGAGCACAGAGGGCTCTTGCCCGAAGTCTTTATAACCTTGGAGACAACAAGTATGTATAAAGGTCACACAAAGCCATTGTTATTCAGTTAATTAGATTTTTTTAAAACAATATCTTTACTGTGGATAGGATTTTGAGTGGCTTCCCATAAGTACTACAATTCCTATCCACCTTTTGAAATGCAGAGCCTGTCAGTGATCATGGCTGTGTCCTAAGGGGTAAGCTGGGAACATCGCTGGGATATCCATTTCCCCAGAGCACGAGAAGGTGCAGTCTCTCCCACTCTGCCACCACAGTCCTGCTAACATGGCACAACCTCTCAACGACACAGCATGGGACACAGAATCTCCAAGCTAAAGCAATACCCTTTGTTGTGGCCCTCTGCCATTGCTTTTTCCTTTGTGGCAAGGGGTGACAAGAGAGCTGCAGCCCTCTGAAAGAATTATGCTTCTGCTTCCCTCCCAAAAGAACTAAGAAGAACTATAAAAATTATCTGAGGAAGGCTAATGGCAAAAAATACATGTACAGTGGAACTCAGGTTGCTAGCACTTTACTATATGATTAGATTTGGGATACTCTGGGAAGAAAGAAGCTGTGTAAGAAGCATTGATAGTATGATGCAGGTGATGTGCCTACCATTCTGAGTCAAAATACCCTCTAAACTGCTTACTACCTGCTGTGTGTATCTTCATGGATCGAGAAAAGTTATGGCTTTTAAGTAAGGAACCAGTCAGAGGACTGATTCCTTTTCCTATAAGTGTGGTGCCCTGTGAACCAGAAGATGATATCTCTTGGAAAAGAAGAGTGCTCCAGTAACAAAGTGGACATGCACTTCCTGGTTTTGTTTGGTTTTGTTTGTTTGTTTTGGGGGGTTTGTTTGGTTTTGTTCATTTGTTTTGGTGTGTGTGGTTTTGTTTCGTTTGATTTGGGGGGGAGGGCTTCTGCATTGTAAATAAAAGGAAAACTACCAATAAGACAAAGAAGTAGGTTGATAACCAAATATACATTTAACAGAGAGAAATGACCTCTCTTCCCTTCCAACCAACACATTCTGGGCAAGGGATAGAATTTCATCTTTGGCCTTGATGAAATTACACCAGCATCACATGTTAAAATGGCTTTTCTGCAGTTGTTACAGGGCCAAAGTGTGACCAGTGTGTAAGGGTTTGGCAACACCCTTTCTGCTCAGGAGAAGATGAAGGTAGGTCCTCATGGGAGTCCAGGAGTGCAACATGGCCGGATGGCAAAATCCAAATCCTCCCCGCCTCCAGGAACTGTTCAGCATCCATCCCTGCTAAAGAGAAGGGGCTAGGGTCTGTCTTCTGATGTGTTCCTTCAGCTCTTAGAGGACAGAGGAATACCTACTGCCCTGCTGCAAGACAAAGAAACAAATAATATCAGCAGCCATTCTCTGTGTGTGTGTGCCAAGGACAGGACTGTCCAGTGCCTCCTTCTCTCCATCTGAAGATGTGGCTTCCCCAGAGCACCAGCATGTGTCTGCTGCGGCACTGGCAGGCTCTGCAGGCTGATGCATGTCTTCATCTCTTCCTGCACAGAATACCCCCCGTGTTTTCTTCCAAAATACATCCATGTTCCTGGCACTGGAAATCTTTTATCTTTATGTGTTGTTTGAGCACACCCACTGCTTCCTGACTAAAAGCAGTTGTAGCATAGACAGAGATTTACTGACATCAGATAGTGGTTTTCTGAAAGCTGCTTTAAGCCAGATTGTTCTTTTGGTGGACATGACACAACTGGGCTTCATTTGGATGGAAAATAAAGATCAGTTTTGCCAAAGAGAACGTTTGGAGCAGGAAACTAAACTATGAATGAATGTATCTTGAATGCTGAGAGGCTAAAGGGAAGGACTGGAATAATTATGGTTCTAGCAAATGCTGGTTTTGATTCCAGAGGGACTAAAATCTGATTCTAATTTGGGTGAAAATGCCTAGCTTCATGGCAGGTGCTGGCGACTTCAAACCAGGACCATAGCCACATAAAACACATGCAGAAATAGCTTTCTCAGTCCATCTGGAATATCAGAAGCAAGGAGGAGGACAGATAGTACAGAATAGGTCCCTTTTTGGGCATAGCTCCTACAACTACTTCACCCTTTCTCCCATGCTCAGTAGGTGGCTGGCCCCAGCAGCGGACCATCCCCCTCTGCGCTGCAGCCCAGCAGGACTCCTGCAGACTGGGGAATCCAGCCTCACATTTTTTTGTGATCTGTTGCTGTGTTCATACCTTTTCAGTGCACTTCATTTCAAAACTCTGATCTTTCTTGGTTTCAAATGGGACTTCTGTAGTGAGTCACCCCTAAAATACCCAGTGGTATGTAAACATGCCCAAGCTCTTCTGAAAGAAGGAATCCTAGTTTTCAATGCTGCAACAAACACCCTGATGACATGCTGGCCCTTCAGTATGTCTAAATGGCCAGGCATGCAGCTTCAGGATGCACAGGCCAGGGTTTGTTTTTTCACTAATGTAAATGCAGATCTTGACCCACAGGTGCTGAGGGATTTGGGGAGATACCTCTGATTCAGAAAAAAAAAAAGTTGTTTGACTGCACATAGATGGCCTCTGGCTTCCTTCAGGGATGCCCTCCCTTTCCCCCAGCCTTGCACTTTGAATAAGCATCCAGAGGCTTGGAAGCTTATCCAGACTTATCCAAATCTCTTTGAAGCGATGGATTAAGGCAGGAACTCTGGGACCCAGGCCAAGAAACCTCAACAGCACAAGTCAGTGAGAAACCAAGAGTCTGTCCAGGGGAGCTGGCTAAGGCAAAATGAAGAAGTCCATCCCAGGGAGATGGCAGGAAGGGATCGTCTGGCTGGGGAAGAAGGGTTCCATGGGCAGCTGAGTGAGGGGGATGAACTAGGGGGAAGGGTGCAAGGCAGACTGGGAGGGCTGGGAGAAGGCACACTGTGGTAGGTTCAGGCCCCAGTTGCCTTACACCAAGCCCACCTTATGGGTCTGTGACCCTGGCTGCAAATCTTCTGCAAAGGAATTATGATAGGAGGCTTCTGGTACTCTCTGGCAATGGCTGCATCAGGAACACTGGTGGAGCAGTCTGTTATGCCATCACAGATTACCTTGTGGGAGACATAAATAAGGGGTACAAATTCTTATGAATGACATTACAAAATCTTATAAAATAATAAATAGTTCCAAGAAAGAAAACCAGAAGCTTTCTGCTCACCTTGTTGTTCCATGGCAAAGTACAAGAGGACATTTAATAAAATACTGAAATATGGCAAAGTAAGAACTGATGAAAGGAGATTCTTATTCATAGAGCATAGTCTAATCTGCTGTCATTCTTTGGTACAAGCCATGGCTTTGTCTACAAGTCTTGAGGGACTGAACGGAGAGTGAGATACATGGACAAGTAGCAAGGTTTTATCAATCTGTTGTATTAAATGTCAGTAGAGGGGATGGGATTGTCTGAGGGTTTGTTGTAGTTTTTGCTGCTTTATTTTTGTTCTGTATAGATCAAAATATTGTCAGTAGAGCGATGTTTGCACTGAGAAAGGGAGATAGAACAACCCTAAGACATGTCGGTAGGCATCAGTTGTACAGGAAGGGAAGAGAAGGCAGCAGGAAAAAGGGATGGTAGTTGCCTCCACTGTCCCACGGTCCAGCTGCCCCATGCCCTGGAACTCCTGTCCTGCTGTGGGCTGACACAGAGCCTCGACCACCCAGAATGACTCCTGGAGCAGGAGTTTCCCTTTTCCAGACACCTAGTTTGTTGTTGTCGATGTTTGTTTGGCCTTGGTTTTATCTTAGCTGCTTCATTCATCTTTACTTTTGGTGGTTTGTTTTTGCTACCCAAATTAACCAAACAGCATGCAATTAGGCTGTTTCACTGAGTAAAATATATGCATGTCACATGTTCTGGGCTTCCAAAAATGGGTGGGACCAGAAGTAACATTATTGATTTATAGATTTTTTTTAACAATTGATGTTGTTGTGACTGAGGTTGGTGACTGCCTTGAAGCAGAAAAGCTGAAGTAATTTCGGAGCAGAGTTGTGGCTCACAAGTGTGTCTCCACATAAAAAAGATAAATAGATACACAGGTAAAATAGGCACTCAGCTTCGAAGGCAAAGACTATTTTTCATTTTTCTCTCCTTTCTTAACTGAAGAATGTAGTGAAGATTTTTCAGCAACCAAAGCTGCAGAAAATCATCCCCCACTCAGCTGAGTCACACTGTAGAATAAATTTCAAATTCTTGGGGACAGTGGTTGTGCCTGAGTGAAGATTGTGGGTCATGGATGAAAAAGATATCTGTGAAGAAATATAGATATCTGAAGAAATCAGTGCTTCAAACTCATATAGTGTTTTTTGAAGCTCAGGCAATCCCTCAAACCATTCCCCTGTTCATCTATTTTTTTTTTACTTTTTCTTCCTCCCCACATGCAACAAGGAGTAAAAGGGAGAGCACAGAGCTGATTCCCTGTCTGGGAGCTTGGTGGTGAGGGTTCTTCTCTGTGGTGCACTTGGGAGATAAGAAAGCCTAGAACTTCTTAGTGAAAAGCTAATCAGGCAAGAGGTAGCAGCCAGCTCAAAGACCCATGTGATTTGTTGTAGGGGAAGAGAAGTCCATCACGTGGTGGTACAGTGCTTACTGCATCTACTAAGTATCAGGAACAGCAGCACAACAGCAATATGGGGGGAGAGAGGGTGGTGTGAGGGGAAGTGACAAGTTACTTCCAAATATGAAGGAAAAAACATTCAAAGTGTTTGTCTTAGAACTATTTTTCTGGTTAACGTTTAACCTTTCACTTTTCCAAAGTAATGTTCTTGTTATCAGTTCCATTGCTGAAGGTCACATATAGAATAAAAGTCATATCTTAGACGTGAATAAATAACACAAGCAGAAATTAATTGAGTGCAAGTGACTCATGCGACATTTAAAGTTTTCTTTACCTACCAATGTAAGCAAATGGTGTAAGCGTGTCCCTTTTTGTCCCATGAGCTGAAAAGAAAGCAAGTGAGCCAGAAATGACCTATTGTGCCACAAATGCACTCGAGCTCCATTAGGAAGGCTCTCCTCTCAAACCTAGCCATTCTAGGAAGCAAACAACTGCAGGACAAGGGGGATGTCAGTGCCTTGGCAGGGAATGTGCTTGGAGGGTAGGGAAAGGCTCTCTGCTAATGGGGAGCACTGGGAAGGCCTTTGAGTTGCGCTGTGTGGTACTGAATGACAGCTGTGATTTTGACCGATGTTCTGATAAGAATCTAGGGTATAAAACAAATGTTTTTGAGGAATCTGTGACCAATAAATCAATCATTTCATTAAAGCAAACAAACACAATGCATATGGTTTACGTCCTGTGTTTGGGAGTTTCAAGAGCTTTAGGTGCATGAAGGTTCATCCACTAAAGGGATTTGTTCATGTGAAAGGGAAGTTAACTGGAATCAGCAAAGAGTGTCTTTCAGATTTCTTTTATGGTAAATCCCTAACAGTGTTTATGGTTTAAAGTAGCCATACTGTTCCATAAGGGGGAAACAAGGATAGAAAAGAAGCAAATGCCGCTACATAAGGATTTACAATAAAGTCACCTGTCTCACTGTTATGGTTCATAAATATATGTTTGTATTGCACAGTTCAAAAGCATCAAATATTGACAAAGAGTTCTTGCATTGCAAAGGAAATAATTTCTCATCCAAGATCCATACACTAGGAAGGAAAGGTTCTGCTTTATAATGCCTAGGGTATAGTTCTCCTGATTTTATTAATTATTTGTAAATTCCAGAGAAAAAAATGGAGCAAGTCCTCTGTGGCTGAGCAGTCATTTCCTGTAGAAGGCATAGAAGCAGCAACCACTTGTCTTGCAGATTTCAGTGGATCCAAACTATTTCTAGATCACTGCTGAGACAATTCTGGAGATAATTGTAAATATTTAGACAGGATTAATTTATCCAAGTTCTTTGATACTATTTATTGTTCTCTACTCTGTTGATAAAACCAGACAGTTTTAAGGAAAAAAGGAATGCAGAAAGCAGTATTATCAAACAATCTGCTTTCTAGATAATTTATAAACTACTGTCTTCATAGTACAATAGAGCCACAGAATTATTTAGGTTGGAAAAGACCTCTAAGATCATGAAGTCCAACCATTAACCCAGCACTGCCAAGCCTGCCATTAAACCATGTCCCCAAGCACCACATCTACATGACTTTTAAATACCTCCAGCGATGATGACTCCACCATTTCTCTGGGCAGCCTGTTCCAATGCTAGGTTTTGATGGTCTCACTCTGTCTTGGGCTGGCTTGCAGGGATCTATGGCTGATACAGCTTTTGCCTGAATCAGATGAAAATCCTGATGTATTGTGTGTTGGGGGTCCAGGCTCATGGACAGTCAGCAGAGCAAAATGTCAATGGGTAGAAGAAAGATCATTCTGGGCACATCTCTAATTTCAGGGCCCATGGGTGTTTTTCCCACACCTGGAAAGCAGGAGCATAACTTGTTTGCTGCTGGGGTGAAGACTGTTCCTGTCGGCACATTGCAGTTATGGCCCAGTCTGCACAGCTCCCAAAGGCTGCAATTGGCTGAGCCTTAGGAGTTTCTAAAAGCCTTTCTAAGGGGCTTGGAATTAAAGTGTCAGAGCATTCAAATGACCAATATGCTTCTTAATAGCAATTATCATTTTTCTAAAGTAGTCTTATTTTACTTGACCTTTTGCTCTGTGCACTGCAAAGTTAAGTCAATAAATTAAAATCCATCTTCGATGTTGAAGAATTGTGGTATACTCCTGAAAAGGAAAGCAGCTGTCACAAACAGATTTTTTTTTTTTTTTTTAGTAAATAAACACTGGCAAAGAGACAAATGATTTGCTCTATTTCTCCTAATCTGAGTCAAATTTAATTTCTAATCTGATAATAGCAGTACTGGTGCAAAGTCTCAGAAACACAAACTCCAAAGAAATAAGAGCACTTTTTTCAAACATTTGGACCCCTGCAATAAACCTGTAAGATGGAGGGGTGGAGATATGGGCTTCTTTGCCTTTCTGAGACCACTACCAATCCTGTGCTCATGCACACCACAGAGAATCCCCCTCACCAGCATAGCAGTATTTGTCTTTCTGAACAGGAAATTCAGTATTTTTTTTGCCGACCCTAGCTCTCAGAAAAGTTTTATTTCCCCCCTCTTCCAAGAAGCATTTCTCTGTTTTCTAGACCAGTATCTAGAAACACAACTTCTTTTGGCATAGCCTCTGATTTCTGAAGAGAAAGAGGCTGTTCAGAGCTGATGTGGTCCAAGTCACTGTCTATCACACTTCCCTGTTCTATTTTCACTTTTCTCATGTAACATCACATCATCTCACTTAATACATTTGTTTCTGATTACAGGCTGTGTATAATGGCCCAGCACAATGCCTTACAGTATGCTATGGCTTCATGCCATGGGAAAACATATTCGTAATTTTTATGACCCCAGTGCAGCAATGATGCATTTTTTAAAAAACAGAAGAACATATAAAGGAATTATTTTGCAGCAGAATTAAGCATCATTACTCACAGCAGACATACACATTGGAACTCATTAAGCCTGTGCTTTGTTATTTTTGGTATTTCAGAACATTTGCTCTAAGTGTCTCTCGTTTCTTTCCAATTCTGCTGTATAAAATCCTTACAATTAGACAGGACTAGGCCATAAAGCTCTTGATCTCAGAGGCCAGATTTTTCCCTCTCTGTCAATTTAGAGTGAATCTTCTGGCAAGGGATTTTTTTTTTTTCAGCTTCAGATGGTCCAAAAAAATGCTTAAGGAATGCTAAGAAAGGTGGCAAGGAGCAGCAGAATGGGTGAGTTACAGCAAGTACACATAGCTTACAGTTCCCATTTGCCATTCCATACTATTAAAAAAAAATTAAAAAAACTGAGAAGGCCTGGGTGGACAGAGGGATGGGGTGGGGAAGAAAATGTCAGAGCAAGCCCCTGGCTATTTCTCATTTCATTTCATTCAGTGGCAATACGTCAAAAACAGGGAGAAGAGAAGAAAAGGGAACATTGAAATTTGAGGGAGAGAGAGGATGTGTGTGAAAAATTCCATAAAATATGGTTCCATTTTAAACTCTTCTGTGCATAAAAAACTGCAATATTTTCATGTGTTCTTCCCCTTACTTTTCAATCCTCTTCTGTGCTCTCAGAGGAAAAAAGTTGAGACCAAAACAGTGCAAATGCCTCTCAGAGTTGTGCTACTTAATGTTTAACTCCAGAAAACCTGCTGGCAATGATTCACGGGGATCAACATCAGCCTTGATGTAACTCCACTGACATCACCGAGACTGAGCTACGGCAGAAGTAATTCCTCCGAGACGAAGTTCTCTATTTTAAGATGAAAAAGATACAGAATAAAAACGGGAAGCAGAATCCAGTGAATGGCTCCATTCATGAGGATGGGAAGTTTTGGTAGGGTGGACTGAACCCTGAATGTCATTGCTGCTTTTTCTCCTTGGTCTCTCTTGTTGGAGAGGTTTTGGAAGAAGAGGTCATTCCACACACACAACTAATTCCCTACTCAACATACCAGTGGCATTACCCGCCTCTGGCCTCCCACACGCTGTCATACCCTTATCAGGACACTCACACACATGCTAGTGCCAGGACCCTTTGGTAGCTTCATAAAAAACCAAAGCCAGTCTTATGAGTCAGGATCCGGTAACGTTAAGCGCTGGAGAAAATGTGCACAGACAGATAAGCACAAGGCTAAGGATAGTGCCTGCCTTCTGGGACTGCCTCTGCTCTAATGCCATCCAGAAGACAAGTTGAGAACATGAAGATCTCTGTGGGCTCCTATTACTGGTTTGGAAGTCTCTAGGGCTTTATAGCATGACTGGGGTGGAAGCTTTGAATCCAATCGGTCCAGCAGATCTCCCCCATATTTCTTAAAACACCTCCATATCAAGAGTGTCAAAGCTTTTTTACATATGAATTGACTTTTGGTTGCCCAAAAACCCATTCAGTGAAAGCCATGTTTCCCATGTGGTGAGGGGAAATCAGATGTGCTCAATTACATTTCTGTTCATCAGCCTTCTCCTGATCCTCACCTTACCACGTTAACCACTTCACACATAACTCAGCTGTTCCAGCACTGAGCTTTTTTACATAGCCCAGATCCTAACTGCTCTGTGGGTATGGGGTTTTCAGGTAAAAACTAAAAGTGCAAATTTAAAAGTTAGCTCTGGAAATTTAGCCTAGGAAGAGAGATGCTGTCCTAACTGAGCTGGCTTAACCAGAATGAGGAGTGTTTCTTCTACACTCTTGTCTGACAGAGCAGCTTTTCCTGAGAATGGAAGTCCACTGCAGAGGTTCACACAGTGAATGTGATTTGGGCAGACAAATAATATTCTGATACAATCATTGCCTCTTGTGGCCTAAAAAATGAAAATACTGGATAAAATCCCACCTCCTGGCTTTGTGCTTGTCAAAAATAGGATCTATTAGTCTTTAAAAGAAATAATAATAATACATAGTAGCCAAGGAGAACTATGTGAACTGGCATCTAATCAGTGTTTCATGGAGGGTTTTTGGGTTTTTTCCACTTCATTTTTTTTTAATTCTCAGAACTGTCATTAGCAAACAAGATTTTACTGTTCCAAGCTTTCCTCGCCTTCTCATGCAGGGACGCTCCAGTGTTCTGGATGGATTTTCTTTCTTACTTTTAGCATAACAGTCTGTATCATACTGAAAACAGACTCCCAGAGCAGCAGTGTGCAAGAATTTCTTGCCACCCCTAGAGAACTGGGACAGTCAGAGTTCCTCTGATTTTTTTTTCTTTAAAATCAGCTCTGTGCATTCTCCAGCTGCTCTTACAAATATGTGACCAGCCCCACCTTCTTCAGCAACACCAGGTACTACCCCTCAGTTGTCTCACAGCTTGTGCAGTCGTTTTAAAATAGTGTCAGATGTTTTACATCTGTTTTACCCGGTTTGCAGCAGTGTAAAGTTCTACATGAGGTGATGAGCAAGTTCAGATTTCTATGATTTTCAGTGATGTCTTGAACAGCTTTAGACTATTCCTGAACTTTATAGCTTGAGTCTCAGCAAATCATGTTCCTCAGGTTCATTTATTGTCAGCCCAAATTTGGGTTATAAGGCACTCCTGCATGGCACACCTGTAACATAATTTAAATAATTTCATTTAACTAGTGTAACATGGCAGCAAAGAGGCTGCCACAGTGTCTCAGGGAAGCACCAGCTACATACACAGTGTTGTTGTCATGGGCTGGTCCTAATAGCCTGGTCAACTCTATCGTGCTGTGGGAGCAGATAGATACATCACCCTGTTCTCTGGGTCCTCTGGCATTTCCCACGTGGGGACAGGAAGTTTGCTACAAGTGCAGCCTCTTGCACCAAGGCTGGCCTGATATCCTTCCAGCCCAACACACCTGCAGCCAAACCCTGAGGACCTACTGTAGTTTGGAAAGCCACTTAGTGTTATCCTGTGTGAACTGACAGTGCCACTGTCAGTGCATAACTCCTAAAAGAAGCAGAAATCAGTTGTCTCCTGGGTGAGAGCCAGGTTTCTGACTGTTTTTATTTGTAATTTCCTCACTGTTGCTGATGATAATTTTTAGGGTTTTTGATAGATATTACTTTACCTGAACTCCACAAAAAAGTATGTTCCTTCAAGAGCCTGGAGTGCTACCTATTCTTATGGCACAACATGTATTCCAAGGAAAACATTACATTATAGCCACAAAAGCCTTTCTTGTTTGTCCAGAAGCAGCTGATGCAGCTGTTTACCCTCCTCATGATCTAGGGGCATCTGCTGGATTATTGGAAATGAAAGCACAGAAGACTACAGCAGAGAAATAAACTGCTCCTTCAAGTCTTCACACACATTGGCTCTAGAAAAGAGTATGAGGATTCATTTGTCTGCCTATATATATGCATCATATCTATGTACTGTGAGTGTTCTATATATATATGGGTGTTCTATATATATGGATATGTTGCATCTATGCATAACAGACATGGAGGCATGTTAATATGTATATGTATGTGCAAGAGGGAAGAGGAAAGAACAGAGGAGCTCCAGTGTTTCTCCTCTATTAACCAGATCATCTTTCAGACAAGAAAAAATGCTATGACCAAGCCAAGGCTCCTGCTCAATGAATTAATGCAAAGCCAGAAAATTATGGCAGCAACTGCCGTCTGATCATGACCAGAATTTGAACTGCTTAATATGTGTGCATAGCTGTACACTCTATTTCAAAATAAGCTTCATTTATAGTTGTGGGTATTGCTGTGGGGAAGAGGGTTGCTTGAAGTCCTGAGCTGTCAAGTTCCCTTTTTTTCCCCCTTAACCGGTGATAAGTATCTGGAAGATAAAAACAGCAACCCAAAAATGCCTTCATATTTTTTCTGTGTAGAAAAATATCATATGACATCAGAATGTAGTTTACATGGTGAAGGGGAATAAGAAAGAAAGAAACCAGTAAAAAGATGGTAAAATGTCACAATCAATGATTTTAAAGGGTTGGAATACCAATTATTAAATCCTAAGAAGAGAGTCTTTTAATTGGCTGCTTGGAGGCAGCAGCTGTCTCTGGAGACAGCAGACTGAGATGATTCCAAATCCTTGCATGTCCAGTGGCTGAACCTATATCTGGTCTCCATGCAAGAAGATCCCTTTGCAGGGGTCCTCCTGCAATAATAATTATAGGCATAACAATAATCATCATCATCAAGTTGTCTGCATTGGGCAGCTGAAGTCTTGTACATCTGACTCTCCCATCACATTTCCCTAAAGCCTGTATCTCCTTCAACAGCAGCAGCAGCAGTTGTGGCACTGCCTTTTTCCTGCTCCATGATCCCTAAGCTAACCTTCTGCTGAGGTTATACCTGATGTGTCCTCCCCAAAGTGCCATCCAAAAGGTCTTTCTCCATGCTCAGAGGAGGACGGTTAGATGGCTCAGACCTGGATGCAGAATGCTCATATGGCCTAGTTGTGTTGTTCCCCACTAGCACAACTTGGTTCATGGGGTCTTCCACATTATGAAACCAGGGAATGAAAGCAATTCATGGTATGGAAGTAAAGGCTTTTTTCCCCTGATGTGCTGCCATACCTCTCTTACAGTCTTCCTGAGCTGTTTTCCAACTTTTTTGTTAGCCATTAAGCTTCCATCTTCAACACCTGTTGATGAACTTAGCTACTTCCCCTTGATACATCATACCTAGCACCTATATCACTGCTCAGAATTGATCTTCAATAATCCTCAATCTTCAATACACACACTGAAAATATAGTTTATAATTCTTTTGATGTTCTTCACCCAGTCCTTCACCTCATTGCCTGGCTGTTTATCTTCTCTATCAGCTGCTTATACTGGTGGTATTGTTTGTTAGTTAGCTGCCCAAGTTAACCACTGCTATTTTTATATATTTAAGGGCTTAAAAAAATTTCCAAGTAGGCTGGTCAGAAAATAACCACTCGGTCCCATGTTGATTATTAAATGTTCAAATATATTGTCCCAAACAAGGAAGAATGAGATGGAAGCTCCATCAGAGAACTTCAGAGGGAGCTGTCATGTTATGCCATGTCAGACTCCTTGCTCAGATCCTGTGGTAGTAAATTGTCAGAAAGTGCTTTTGAAAGAAGATTGTGAGGTTACAGCATCAAAGATATGACTTAAGTGTTAAACAGACCCCTGGAAGGAAACAGAAATATTGGACACCAAAATGACAACTGCAGACACTGAAATACGTAATTCTCAGGCATCAATGTTCTACCGATGGAAAACAGAAACTGCTCCCTGGCACCCTTTATGAAGAACATCTTTTCTTGTTAGCTAAAACCAACTTTACTTCAGAGCAGTGTCAGTGGAAAAATACTTAGCAGTGCTATAAAAAAAGTGAAGCTTCTCTCCAAAATGTTTTTAAGAAGGGAGATATGTGTAAACTCAAGTACCAAGTATAATAGAAAGCAACAAATGGCCTGTAAGAGGTCCAGGACTTTTGATTGACTTTGCAGACATGAAGTGTATCAACAGGGTCTGGAAAGAATGAAGGAAAGACAGAAAAGAGAGGCACAGATTTGGAAGTGGTTTTTTTGTTTTTTGTTTTTTTTTTTTTTTTTTTTTTTTTTTTTTTTTTTTTTTTTTTTTTTTTTTTTTTTTTTTTT
>JAWWLV010000088.1:104819281-104847048 GCA_035041135.1 Platyrinchus mystaceus | reverse complement strand
TTTTTTTTTTTTTTTTTTTTTTTTTTTTTTTTTTTTTTTTTTTTTTTTTTTTGTTGTTGTTTTTTTTTTTTTAATTTCTGGGTCAAACCAAGAGTGTGGAGATCTCAAGGCCAAATTCTTGATTGATATAAAAGCAGCATAAGCCTCATGTCAGACTCGAGTAGATCAGAGAGTTGGCCTGACTTCACTTTCCTTGCACTGATATGAAGCAGGACTAACTACCCTGTAGCCAGTTAATAGGTTTAAGAAGAGTGTCAGAGCAGCGCCTGCAGATTTGAGAGTGTTTAAGGGATAATGAGTCTTGGAGCAGTTTCGGCTCTGGTAGCTGTGCAGTGTGATGGTAGCCTGCGTGTCAAAAGGACAAAAGCAACAGTGTACTGAGAAAGCAATTAACAGCAGGGAATAAAATAAAGTAATCAGAGGATCGGCTTAATTCTGTACTCTCCTTTTGTCCATGTTCTGGACAAATTACACTTGCTTTTCCTTTCCAGTGACTGCTGTGTTAATGTACGCAACATCAGCAGCGGTACGTGAACTTGTAACATCAGTAGTGGCGTAAGCACTGTTTGCTTTGGCCCAAATTACAGGACATTGAAAAGCGAAGTGAAAAGGAAGGATCATTCTTTTTTTCTAATTGTTCCCCCACCCCAGTATGTTCTAGAGACTCCCTCTTGCAAAGCCCAGGATTAAATTTCATGTTCACAGTTGTCCTAAACCAAGATACTACCCTTTGACTTTTTATTTTTTATTCTTGCTGGTCATATCAAAGCATTTTAATCAGGCCAAGTCACTGGACTGAGGAGTGCCAAAGTAAATAGAAAAGTTTAAATTACTGCAGCAAAGGGACCAAAATTTCAGCCAGGACCCGACTTATGGGGATTTCCAAGCTATTCTATAGGGCTCCAGTATATAAATTTTCTAGATTTGACTTACCCATCAATTTTGATTATCCTGCTGATTTATTGCTGATTACCAAGGTCATCTCCACATTCAAAATGCAATTTATCTTGTCAGAAATGTTACTGATGGGGTTTTTCAGAGACTCAGGCCAGCTTCCAGCTCTCAACATTTTGAAGCTGCTGGCAAGGAGCCCACTGGCCCCTGCTGCACCAAGAAAATACCCAGGGGTCCTCTGGGACCCGTGGATGCCGGTGAAAACTTTGCTCTCTCAAGCCACCTCTCAAGCTGGTGGCTGAGAGAAACTGGTGGCTGCAGCCCCTGCCTTGTACCCTGCAACTCCCTGAAATGAACCCGGGGGTGAAAGCAAAGATGAATCCATCCTGAGGGATGGCAACGCCTTTCCCATAACACCCCCAGCATTCAAAGCTGCGTGACAAAGATTTGCACATTATTCCTTCCTGACTGGTCAAGAGGTTTTTGCATCAAAACATTCATTAAATGATGTAAAATAGTCAAGGTTTAGCTTATGTGTTGCCTCACACTTCAGGCAACGGGCTCTTTATCTGAGTGTGTTCATTTCTCAAGCTAATAAATATTTTTAACATAAAGTATTACCTCCTTCAGATTTTTGGAAACCAACCAGAAACTAAACATATCCGTTTCCTATTGTTGGTTTGGAGATATTTTAGGGCCCCATCTTTATTTTTAACCCTGACTTTTTTTCCCCTTATCCAGTGGTGGAAAAAAATTAGGAGTCAACAAGAAAGCACAGGCAACAGCATACTTCACTTTTCTCTAGGTAGAAAATTGTAAACAAACAAACAAAAACAAAGCCCAGGCCAAAGCTGGAAAACGAAGCATTTACTTGTTAAAGAAGAAAAAATAAATCTCAAACAGCAAAGGAAAAAGATCACAGGAACATTTCAAATCAAAGTGTTTTCTAAAAAAATGTCAAAAATAAAGACTGAAAATCTTTGGGGCAGAAAGGTTTAGGAAAAAAAGATGACCCAAGAATCAGGAAAAAAAGTCAAGGTTTGGGGGTGTTTGCTGCCTGCATATGAGCAAGAGTTTTGCCAGCACACAGAAGTCATGGAGACACTTCATCAGGCACAACATCTTCAGTTCATAATGGCACCTGCAGGTATGATTGTAAAGATGGAATTGCGCTCTCCACAAAACTCAACCCAGTCACTCTCTGAAGAGTCGAGGTCATTCCCACAGGATAGAATAGGAATGTCAGAACTGGGCAAACCAGGATATTGCCAATTGCTGTGACAGGGAAAACTCCCATGTGCAAAATCAGCCCAAGTCTTACGAGGCATGTTAACAACAAGCTGGACTGCAGGTAGGTGTGAAGAGCAAGCACTTGTGAGCAAGTGGTAGTTACTGGCCAGACACTGAGGAACAGTTGTCCTGGAAGAAGAAGAGAATGAAACAGGACCCATAGTCACTGATGTCATCTTCAACTCTTGCACTTGGAGTACAGCAGAGCCAGCAAACCCTGATCCAAACACTACCCTCCACAGTTAAATGAGGGGGGGACTTTGTATCCCTTTCTCACTTCTCAGGAACAACATTCAGAGAAACGCAAAATATCTACTTGGCTGCAGGTGAAAACACCCTTAGGAAATGCATGGTAAGGAATGGACAGAATAAGGGTTATTTGTTCTGATACTTAGTTGTGTCCCCATTTGCCCAGTTGCAGCCCAATTTGTGGGTTTGGCAAGATTGCTGTAGGGCTGGCTGTTTGCTCTGCCTGACTAAAAGGGATTTTCCCTGCTTTTAGGAAGAAGATTGGACTTTAAAACTATTTGAATAGATAATGCTTTAAAACCGCTAATTTTTTTTCTAATGTGGCGTGTGTTTCTTCCTTCCCTGCTTTCTGTTCTTTAAATACCTATGGAATAAGACAGAGGAGGTTAGTGGCAAACACTCCCAGTAAAGGGTTAAAGGCAATGACCCTGCAGTTTGCACTAATTCCCACTTTGTCTTTGGAGAGGAGAGACTGATCTCTGAGCCCAGCTTCCTCACCAGGATTTCCAATAGCCTCTCAGGACTTTCACCCCCACAAGCACTAAGGGTTTTGAGACCCTTCCCCATTGCACAAGTCCTATTTTCCTTTCCTGAAGTAAGGTCCTATTTGGTAGACCCAGAATGCTTTTGCCCCTTGTGTGGTACCATGAAATAGTGCACTTTTAGGATCACAAGGTACAAAGAACATGAAGACTGATAGGGAACTGAGATGATAAACTCAATTTTGTTTCATTGGGAAATTAGGATGCAACGCCCCTATCAGTACAAGGCAATACCTCTTCATGCCTCTGTTTAGAGTGTCAAAGAGCAAGAGAGATCAAATGAGTAAGCAAGTGAGAGGGAGATTAACGAAAACAATATACAGGAGCCTAAATTGAAACATCATTTTTCACAGGAAGAAGGCTTTGGCAGGGCTTATGCTGTTTCTGATGTAGTGTCTCCAGTCGGCCCCAGGAAAAGTTGGCTGCAGTTTCTCAGAACCTGCCTTTTGGGACTCAGCGACTGCTTTTCTTCCCACAGATCTGATTAAGCTAATTGCACACTTTCTTTAATTAGAAGAACAGAGGTAATTTATCTGCAAATGGCCTGAAAAAAATGGATATTGTTTTAATGTGGCTTCCCCCCCCCCTTAATCCTTGCTTTTACTAAGGTGTTTGGCTTCTTTTCACTCTGCTGCTTTCAGCTACCCCATTTTGTGAGGACTAGGTCTGCCAGACCTGGCATCCCGACAAATTCTTAGGGAGCTTATGAGACTGTTTTATGGGATCCAGTCACAGGGATTTATACTGTGAGGAAAACCTAGAGCTGAAGAGATCCTCCTCCAGCCGCAGTCTGAACTGAAGTGTAAGAGAACTGAGACTGCATTTGTGCTTTTTTTTAAATCGTCTGCTAAGCCTGTCCTGCTTAACAAAGCACACAAGTGCCATGTCAGAGAGGGCCTGCAAGATAAAAATGGGGTTGTGGGGACCCAGATTAGGGGTGCCCTCCGTGCTGCAGGGACTTCGAGGTGAAATGAGAACAAGGGGAATCTTACACGTTTGACATGGTAAAGACTCCCTGAAACAGGAAAAATGACAGCACCTTCAGACTTTTTCAAAGGCCTCATGCCAAAGGTGTATGCTCTCAAATCTGCCTTAAAGACAAGCTGCTATACCCAGATGTTTTGCAGAGTTGGATGTGACAATCACAGAGCTATGTATGAGCCAGCAGCACGAGTATGGAAAAAAAAAAGAAAGTACATTTCAGTGATTCCTCAACTTCTGTGCTGCCAAAATATCAATCTCAAGAAGGCTGTCAAGAGCAGATCTTCTATCACACTATCCCTATTTGTTCTGTAAACCAAATAAAGAGGACACAGTGGACATTCAGGGCAAAAAGTCCATCTGATCAAGCAGTGAAAAATGCTCAAAAAAGGCAAGGAATTAATGTGTGGGGGGTGAGATGGGTGAGGAGCAGGGAATCTGCTGGAAATGTGGTTTAGGGGATTTCCTTGAGCAGTGGACAACTCATCTGGATATCTGCAATGTCTGGTATGTGCTCCATCTCCTGCAGACTGCAGTGACTTTGAAGACCTGAAAAAGGGGGAGCAATCAGTACCACCGTGTGCTAGTACCACCATGGTACTATACCTGCTGCTGCTGAACACCCTAGAGTACTTATATAGTGTTCAAACCACCACATTATCCTGGGTTCACTGGCTCTCCATCCCATTGAGTTGTCAATGTGGCAAGAAACAAGCACAACGAAGACTTTTCATTTTGCCTTGGAAGGCAGCAATGAATATTTTGTTAGTTGTTCCTCTTTCCCTGCCTGGAGATGATTATTACTAACTTGTTACCCAGCAAATGATCAAGGTGAAGACCCCACCAGGCTCAGGGATATTAAAAAGGAAAGATGAGGAAGCCAATCCGTATGGTCACAGCAGTGGCAGCACACCCAACTGCCCTCACCTCCCTACTCACTGCCAGGGACCCTTGGGCTTCTGTACAACTGTCCCCCTTTTCTCTTTCCAAAGAAGATACTGGGATTTTATTACACCAAAGTGGTACCAAACGGCTAAAGAAATGGTCTCTCTCAGACAGGGTTTGCCACAAAGTAAAGTGTTGACATCTGTCAGCAGTCTCTGACCACTGCTGCACCTGGTGCCTTCCACTGCAACAGGAGCAGCTGTCCCACAGCAAGATGCCGTGCTCAGCTGGACCTGCAAAGTCCTGGCCTTGGCCACTGGGATTAACCCACATGAGTTCGTTCACCCCTTGGTGAGGTCTTGCCTGGTGCTGTGTGTATGTACCCTAAGGTGTTATGGCACAGGCATGACCACAGCCTGTGTCTACCCTGTGTAGTGTCAGAGGATGTTTCCACACAGATAGAGCATCACCCACCCTCTTTGTACCATCCACAGACTATCCATAATCTCTGTGCCCCTTGTGCCTCATGTCAGCTGTTAGTCTAGCTGTGATATACTGCGAACATGTCTCTACAATTGCATTTTCATACTTGTCTGGCCTGGACACCAGAGGCAGGCTATGCACACACATCTGCATTCATCCCTGTTCATAGTGTCCTCTCCTTTTTCCCTCCCTGTGACCTCCAACGAAGAAGTGCCATATGCTTCTCTGACCAACAATTGCAAAGGTGCTCAGCAAAATTAAATGAAAATCCCCCTTCTCAATGGAAAGGCAGAGTCAGCATCCTGCAGCAGCCAAATTTTCCAGGCAAAGCAAGTTTTTGCAAGCAGGCAGGGAGGTGAAGCTGTGCTGGCATTTGGTCTTCATACCTCGTGTGTGCAATGGTCACCAAGTCCCTCTGGATGTGTCCTGTTGGGAAGGCAGATGTGGCAGAGGGGGCTGGCAGGGGGATCTGTGATTAACCTCTTCCCTATGGGCTGGGAAGAGGTTAATAACAGAGCAGGGCAGAAGAGGCCATTGGGCAAAAGATGTTGCTGGCTCACGTCTGGATGTTTTAGTGTAGAGCTGTCGTGAAGCCTCGCAGAGCTGAAGGGTCCCTCAGTGGTTCCTATGGCTTTAAAGTGCCCAGGATGATTTAGTGGAGGGGAGGGATTCCTGATCAGAGAAGTGCCTTTTACTTTTTTTTTCTTTTTTTTTTTTTTTAAACATGTCGCTGATCAAAGCGGTGCCAGGGAGGCTAGGAAGAGCAGGATCCTAATGGATCAGCTGTGTAAAACATGTCAGCAGACAAGCCCCAGTTCTCAATGTGTCTCTCAGGGAACAGCTCACAGATTAGAAAGAAAACACACACACACACACACACACAGACACGCACGCACAAACCCTCCCTCTGACCTCGTGTCAAGGAGTTAAGTGTTATTTGGAAGTGAGTGCAGTCAGCTTTTTTTTTTTCTTTATAAAATGCAAAAAGTTGTTTTCCCAAATATCCAACAATAATTCAAGAAATGATGGAAAGATTTATACAAGTTAGACAATAACTTATTTGAGGCAAACTAAGAACATTTGGTAGAAAAGGGCATTGGACTCTATTGTTATCCAAATGAATCATACCCCCCACTTACAGAACGCCTTCTCTCCTCACTACCCTTACAGCCATGACATATCTAGATTTACATGACCCTGCCACTGCTTCATTTTGAACAACTTTTGGTGAGGTGTGGAAGAAAATTTTTTTTTCAGTAAGCAACCTGTTAAAAAGGCAAGCTATTGTTTTAGAGGGAAAATAAAAAAAGGAAAAATTATGTTAAAACCAGAGACAGAAAGAAGTACTTTTGAATGAGTGGGGCAGTAAGTAGCGACTAGAGATATATACACATCAAAGGTGGTTTTACATAAATGTTGATAAAAATGGTGAAAGATTGCCGATAGTGCTTGCTAATCCCTTGTTTAAAATGGGCTGCAGAGTTTTGCAGGAATTGTACTCGTTGCATAAAAAAAATTAGGCTCTAATTCTGTAAGACTTTCCTTTGTAACCTGAATGAAAAGGAATTGTGTTTTTAGTTAGGTGGGCAGCGTGAACCAGAAATGCTCACTGCACTCAGAACACCTCTTCTGTTGGTTTGGCCCTTGGCACTCATCCCATCTTTAATTATGGGTCCACATTGGCCTGAATCCAGTAGGGTTGTGGACAGAGTATGACAAGACAACCTGCATAGGGAGTAAGCTTAGGGCGATGGACAGTGTTTCGGATCACCTTCTGCAACACTGGTGTTCTGCTTGTACTCACAGGTCCTCTTTTCTAGTGCATAAGTGACGTGGTGACAATGGAAAGCAAAGTCTCCTCCTCAGCCACTGCAAAAGTATGAAAATAAAAACTCTCCTCCTGTTTCAGGAGGTTATGTCATGCTACACCACAAGGTAGATGGTAAATAGAATAGAATAGTTCCGCTGGAAGGGACATGCAACCTTTATCTAGTCCAACTGCCTGACCACTTCAGGGCTGACTAAAAATTAAAGCATATTATTAAGAGAATTATCTTTTCAGAGAGGAAAGCATTGTACAACTGAGAGTCTTTAACTACCACCTTCCCCCTTCCTCCTTTGTGGGAGATTTATCCCACAGACCACACCACAGTTTGCTGCCTTTAGAGATAGGAACCCTCACAGGGCATTTTAGCTGCTTTAATATCCCCTTAACCATGAGCTTTTTGTATCATCCTGACTTTAACTGGAGCTGTGGAACAAAGCTGAGGGTTTCTGCATGCCAGAAAATATGAAGAGGTATTTATTTGATAAAGTAGCTGAAAACCTGGGGTTACATAAATAAAGGAGTTCACGCAAGTATCAGCATTTCCACTAGAATAAATCTGTTATGATAGCTTTAATCTCAGGCTGAGAGAAAAAAACACACAAACCAAAACAGCCTGTAGAAATATACAATGGCATATAATTATTTGCTTCATATTTTGTACACATTAAGTATAGCAAGATTTCTTATGAGGTGTATATTGATTTATGATTACATCTTTCAGTGTATCTTGTATCTGCATACAGTTTCTAGGTTTCTTTTTTACAGCTTTCCTGCAATTTAGTATATTTTGATGAGTTATGAGCCCAGTTTTATCTGAGGAATGTTCTCCGAGGAGCATGAGATGCAAATATCCTCCTCTGCCCGGATGGGGAGCAGCAGCTGGGACACCATTCCAGGCAGCCATGCAGCACACACTGGGACAGAGAGCACGGGCACAGGCACTGCTTGGATGCCGGGCTGTCCCAGCATGAGCTTTCTCTCCAGAGCATGGTAGCTCGTGGATGTAAGTTCAGAGCTGATGTCCCACACCTCTGTAGTGTCTGGCAGTGAAACACCCTGTCAGTCCTGCTCTCAGGGGTGCAGGGACAGGGATGGTGAGTGGCCCTCTCACTGTGGTCACTCCTCCCAGCAGCTGTGCTCCAGCCACCTGCCACAAAGGTAAAGTGATGTCAGGCAGTTTTCCACCTTGGGGTGGGACTATGATGTCTTGAGGAAGGCCTGGAGGAAGGAGGGAGGGAAAAGGAGGGCAGAGTTCTGTGGAGCAGAAAAAGCTCCTCCGGAGCTTCAGTTTTCAGCAGCAAGGTCTTGGCTGTAATGTGAGGGTCTGCATCCCTGAGCAAATGCTGGCAGCATGGATGGCTGATGCATCTTTGTGTGCTGGTGCCTCTCCGTGAGGCAGCTTTGGCCACACCACAGGAAGGGATGATGGGGTGGTAATGAGTCAGTCACCAGGTAGCTGGGCCACCCTCCAAGAGGAGCTTAAGGGAACAGCTTGGCAAAATTTTGGGAAGCTTTAGCAGCAGCATGGGGGAAAGGAAGCAGTTTGGCAAACAGGCTCGTGCTTTAGTCTTTTGGATCTTTTGGAAAGTTTGAGCTGGGCAGTGGGAACCACCTGTGGTTCAAGGTAGTGATCAGTCAGATCTCTTCTGCCTCTACCTCTCTCCTCCACTGTTGGGTATTTGGGCCTCCTGTTAAAGAGGAGATTAAATCCTATAAAAGTGTTTGGTTGGGGTTTTTTTTCCCATCAGAAAAGATTTTCCTCTCATTTTGATAAGCTACTTTTGGTGTGATAATTAACACTGTGTGCTATGAGTGAACAGCAGTGTACTCTTAACAATAACTGGAGGTCAATTCATCAAACACAAATCTCTGTTTAAAATGCAGCTTTATCAACAGAGCAAAAATATTGAGTATAAGTGAGCACCATGAAAAAATAAGACAGATGCTCCCTGCTTCATCTCTTTCCAGTCCTGATTACACTTTAAGCAATTCGCCACCTGATCTTCAACCTTGGAATAACCATGCTAACCTCAGTATTTCTACTTAGCTAAAAATAAAGCACCTCCAAGTGCATATAATATTAATGATCACTTTCTGCATTCAGATATAGCATTTGCTTGCTCAAAGCATGTTTGCCAAAACCTCTTCCATATATCAAAAGGCTGGCAAAATCCCTTGATCCCATGAAAGGTGACATGGTGGCCCTTCTTCCAAGCAGGAGCTAGCAAAGGGCAAGTCCCTGAAGTTCTGTGAGTTTGGCTTTTGAGATCATAGAATCTTCTGCATTGAAAAAGAGCTCTCAGATCATTGAATCTGACTAAGCACTGCCACGTTCACCACTAAACCATGCCCCCAAGAGCCACATCTATTAAATTGCACCAGGGATGCAGCTCAACCACTCGTCTGGGCAGCCTGTTCCAATGCTTGACAAGATGATGATAGGAAAGTTCAAATGAGGAGTTGGCTTTGATTTTAGCCTTTGGAGATGGCACAATTAGCTTGGAGGTTCAGATCATGGTAGTGAAGACACTGGTTCTGCAGCAGTTCCCCTGCCTCTGGGAACTGGCCTTTCCTTTCTGAGGTGACTGCAGTGATTGCAGCAGAGGCAGCGGTGATTTACAGCAGCCTGTGTGAGAACAAGGATATGCATCTGCAAATAAACGTTAATGAGATGTTAAGATTATGAAAAGCCAGGAAATTCCAGAAGTTGGGGCTGCTACAGCATCATTAGTTCTCCTGCAGTGCTGTCCTTATCTGGCAGGGAGGGGGCCTGGGGGTACTCCTGGCCAGGCTAGTGCCACTGAGCTAAAGGCAGGCTGCCTCCCTGATCCATTGCTTCCTTGCAACTGAAGGAATTACCCCTATGCTGGGCAAAATGACACCTCTCATGGGATGAAGCTGTGCTGAGAAAGCAGAGGCTGTGCTTCACCCCAGAGGAGGCCAGGAAGCCAGGAAGCCATGTGACTGGTGGCAACTGGGGGATGGGGTAAACAGCAGCCTTTGCCTCATCTTCAATTGGTTATAATCAAAGTCTCACTGGTTGTGATCCCTATAATTGCAGAACTACATCAGCAACCAAATTATCATTGCTTTCAGCATGTGATCCCTTGGGATGGGGCATATGAGGGAGGAGGAAGGTCTATCAGCTGTCACAGTGATCAGAGCAAAGAAAGGATGTACTGGCTGAGTGCCACAGTGGGCAGAGGCAGACAGGACACAAGTGACAATCAATGGCATGTTTTTCAGCAGGATGGTAGTGAAACTGTGCTTGGGGCTGGAAAAATTGTCTAGTGGGCATGAGAGATGGAGATGTGGCGACCAGCTGGGTCAAGAGCTCCCTCAATTCTTGCCCCATGTAATGAAACAGCCCTGGATGTTCCTTGGTGTTGGGTTTTACAGCCTGGCACTTTCTGTGACGTGTGCAAACCTGGCAAGCAAGTCTTTGGTTTCAGAATCCACCCAATGCTGAATAGCAGTATCCTTGGTGAGGGGTCTAATGTTCAGCCCCAGCCAATGGTCCCACCAGCTGACAGCATGGCCTGTGCAAAGACAGCCTCAGGACATAACCTCCTTCTCCTTTGGTTCCACATAGTCTCTTAGAGAAGAATTATTGCATCCTACAAGACCTTCTCCTGACTTTCTGTTAACCTGTTACCCAGGCTTGGTTGAAGACCAATTTCATGTCCAGGAAGAGAAATAGCTCAGCAGCCAGAGGGGTGTCTGTTCTCTGCAAAACACTGAATGGAAATATTTGACTTAACCTGACCCACAAATTGAAAGAGCATCCTGAAAACAAAAGCTGGAACTAAAAATATGCAATCCCATTGATGCGCTATTTTTCTCCCTGTACAGGAGAAATTGTTTGCATCCTGAGCTGTTGCTTTTTGGGTTGGGGTAATTTGTTCATAGAGGTAGGGGCAGGAGCCTGTGCATGCAGTAAATTTCCCACCCCTACCCACTCTTTTCTTTTTTTTATGGATAAACATAAAGGCAGCTGAAGGACTGAAGGACATGTGTAAGAATATTTCTATTGGCAGAGATTACTGACACATTGCAGAGATGGATATTTTACAATGTTTGTTCAAACCAGTTCAGCCCTGATGTGAACTGACTTCACTTCACAGACAGGGACAGGACTGTACCCCAACTGGGGAAGCACTACCTCCACTCAGATTCAGAGCACTAGGGATAGCTGTCCAAAAGACTTTAGCTGTAAACTGCCAAAGACAATTCCCTGGGATATGTAAGAACTGTGCCTTCCTAGGCACTTGACCTGCAGCACATGAGACAGTAAACTGCCCATGAAAACATCATGGACATGGGGTGCAGGGCAGCAAGTGGCATTTTGAAGGGCATGTGTGGCTCCTGTATAGCTAAAATGATACTAATACCTTTTTATTGACATGAGAGTAAGAACAGGACTTGGGTTTAGGACAATTTGGCCTCCTAGTCCTCCTAAATGTTGCAGCAGCATAGCAGAAGGTATAGAGACAGTGAGAGTTTGAATGTGCATTAAAATACCAATCAGACATGTAACGGGATTACAAGAGCTATTAGGGTTGCACAAAGAAACAAGAACCAAACAGGGGCTAATCCAATACTGTAGCAGAAACTTGACAAAGTGTTTCTCTTAAGATATTAACAGCTAATATTAATTAAGAAGAAATATCTTGACAGGACAGTTAAAGGAGATTTAAGCCAGTACAAATTATTTAAGCATTCATGATGAAATGCTGTTAGGAACAGGAAAGTTAAATATGCAGAAGCTGCAGTGAGGAGCTGTAGGAGAGACAACACTTAAGACCCTTTTCCCTAGGGCTTTGGGCTGGGAAGGGGCCTCCACTCCATACATGAGTGACTGGGGAGTGGTGAGTGCTTTCCAAATTAAATGCTAAACTAAGTCCCCTGCAAGGTGGGGGCCTCAGGTAGCACAGGAGGTCTAGCAAGACCAGCCTGAGTAGAGGAGAAAGAAACTTTTTGTGCCTAGAAATGCTGAGGAACAAGCCTTCAGACAAACCTTCACCCCTCCATAACCTAACCCCCACCTCCCCCACCCCAGCCCCCATCTGTCCCTGAGTTATTCATGTCCAACAAGGCGAAAAGGTTCTGTTTGGCTGTGGCTCAGCAGATTACCACTACATTTAATAGCTGTCTTTGGTATGATGCCGTTCACCTTATCTCCTTTCTCCTTTGACTCGGCCTTTGAACACTAATCCACCTTCTAGTGCAGCCTGCACCCTGCTTGATCTTTGTTTGCCATGAATGCATACGGCTCCAAGGATTTTAGGAGTGGTGTCTTTGCTGCTTGGGCCCACGCTGTTGCAGCACTGAAGACACATGTGAATCTGCTAGCTCGCATTGCTTACTCCTGGGTTTACCCGTGAAATGAGACAGTTTTCCTTCCAAGAGCCAAGCTCTGGTCTCAAGCTTTGATTCAGACCCTTTTTCTTTTTCTTTTTCTTTTTCTTTTTCTTTTTCTTTTTCTTTTTCTTTTTCTTTTTCTTTTTCTTTTTCTTTTTGTTTTTGTTTTTGTTTTTGTTTTTGTTTTTGTTTTTTTGTTTTTGTTTTTCTTTTTCTTTTTCTTTTTCTTTTTCTTTTTCTTTTTCTTTTTCTTTTTCTTTTTCCTTTTTCCTTTTTCCTTTTCTTTTTCTTCATATGTATTTATTTGCAAGGCAGTGCAGTACCTGGAAAGACTAAGACAACATGAAAGTCTTTCCATGGATACCACCAACACATACATATTTACTTTCCCCTTGCACATGCTCACACACACAGAGGAGCAGAGTCCAACAGCCCAGTTCTACCAGTGTTTAAAGCAATTTGGCCTCTTTTAAGCCTTTAAACAAAATCTGTTGTGTGCATGTGTGGTTGGGTTTTTTTCCTTTACCCCACTTCTTAGGAAGGAAAGCAAATGTTTCTGGCACTCTGCTGCTGGATTGCTTGCATATTTGCTTGAGGAAAAAAAATTATGAAAGATGTTTGGCATAGTTTTCATTCAAAAAGGAATCCACTGCCAGATCCAAGCATTGAAAACAAATGTGTGGCTTAACTGTCATTTATTCCAGGATCATGGGAACGGCTGCCTGGTTTTCCAAATGAGCAGCCGCGAGCTCTCCCGCGGTATACGAAGTACACTGACTCGACCAGCTTGATGCAGCTTGAACATCACCGCTGCGCCTCTGCGTGACAGCCTGGGCGCTGATGTCAGCACAGCCACGTCTCCACCGCCATCCCTGCTGACGAGCTGTCACACACGTCTCTCTCGTGCTGGTGAGAAATCCTCCCCTCACCTTTTGATGTGTTGTGACCAGACAACGTGTATTTGTCCTAATAATGTGAAGTTTCAGGGTGAGGAGCTCCCCTGGCTGATGGCGCTGATGGCCCTGATGGAGCGTCATCCTGGTGCTTCAGGCATTTGGCCAGCAAATTGTTTTCTGGGTGACATAAGTGATGAGAAACGCTTGATGTCACCCAAATCCCCACCTCCCTGTAGTGCGCAGAAGCTCTCACAGCAGGTCAGGCCTTTGCTGCCATCACTGCTGGTCCCAAGAAGCTCTGTGGCAGAGAAGGACCCTGACCCTGCCCAGTACCCTCCTCCCTAATACCCTCCTCAGCCCCTTGGAATAACACACATTTCGTGGTGGAGGGGGAGGCTCACCCCAGCCCGTACCTGAGGAGCAATGAAAGACAATCCTAGGGCATCTGAAATTGGCATGAAATGGCACATATCCTATCTTTATCTATAAAATGAGTCCAGGATCAGCTCAAAGCTCTGATCTTCAAGGTTAACCACATGGGTCCTGGTCCCACACTCCTAATGCAGCATCGATCTCAGAGGTACAGTCACAGAGGCACCTGGCCAGGTGCACCTTGCAGTTCAGTGTCTGTCTGCTGTACTCTAATCAAAGAAGGTTGCTTTGGATTTCACCAGCATTTTTGTGAAAGAAATATTTGGTCTGCAAGACGTGCATATAGTCCTCTGGCAGCTGTCAGCTCTGCTGTAATGCCCGGCTTTTACTGACTTATGTGCAGAACTCAGGAAGGACCTGAGCTCTTATCCAAGGGAAGCAAAGCAGGAGCTAGCTTTAGAGACGTGGTGATAAAATAGAAAATTATGTACAAAGTAAAAGGGTCAACCCCCTAATCTGAAGTGTTCTAGTCAGCTTGCCATGATGGGTGTTCCTCCCGGATCAGAGATAACCCCATTTCCAAAGAGTTTGGGAGAAGTTGTTCAGCAGAGAGGAAAAAAAACCTAAAAAAAAACCTACCCAAAAAAACAAAAAACCCCCCCAACCCATAAAAACAAAAACAGAGTCAGTGACTCCAGAAAGCAGCTCTTAGTCTGTCTGTTCCAGTCTGAAATAAAGTCATCCCTCTTAATTCCCAGCTCATATTGTTCCTACCAAAGAGCAAAACCTTAGGAGGAAATCACATCAGTGAAGGGAACGCCAGCTCCTTTGTACTATTTTTCAACCCTGCCTTGGGAGCCAATAATCTGTCATCCCTTGAATAAACAAGCACCTTATCATATCACAAACATTTATTTAACCCTTTTCTCCTGAGCTTTTACCAGCCAAGCAAAGTGGCTGGGGAGGGGTGTGGGTAGCCCTATCCCTAGACTGCTCTGGCAGAAAGGACAAATTTCCTGTGTATTACACCCAATCTGTAAAGTGTCAGGCTGCCCTTCTTCAGCCTCCATGAAAAGCAGCAGCTTGAATCCCTGCATTTCACATAGCACAATCAAATTTTCCTGTCCCTCCACTGTTCCATCCCTCCCCCGGTACATTAACGCCTCCCTCCCTGGAGACATACTCTTGATTCCATCTGAGGGTCCATCCAAATGGAGACAGATTTAATTTCTTGGAGGTTGGGGGGAGGAGGGGGTGGCAAAGAGAGTGTTTACATTTCTTCTTTTAACAAGAGACTGTGATGAACAGAGCTTTTGATTCCAAGTTGCAGAGGGCTTTTTTTTTTTTTTAAGAGATATTCTTTGACTCTGACATCATCAGAAAATGGAATCAGCAAAGTATGTGCATTTCCTCAGCTCCCACAATATCCATTTTCTCTCAGTGGATGTTTCTTGTTTTTCTTTTCCAGTGTTGCTCCCACACAATGGGGCCAATTTCTGTTCAGGACAAAGAAAATATAAACAGAGCATGGATTTGGAATACGAGCAAGGCCTCCAAGCTTACAGAAATCTTCAGCCATGGGGAAGAGCCATGCTATGCTAACCATCTGCCAATAAAGCCTGGCTAACCAAGTGCCGGCCAGTGTCCCCAGTCACTTTGCTGGTGCTTCCAGAAGGCTGCAAATGCTGATGGGCAGGACTGGTGCTACCTATGAAATTCTTGGTGTAGACTCTGTGGAGTCCCTGAGCATTTGAAGAGCATGCCTTGCAGGTGAGGTTGGCTGACCAAAGCATGTGGGCAGGGAAAGCCTTTTCTCCTCTCTGCTGTAGGGTATCATAAACATCAAGTTCACCAGGCAAAGTCCAGCCATCAGAGGAGAATAGCCCCACACGGAAGAGAGTATATTTTCCTCCCCTTCCCTTGGGGCTTGGCACGTTTGTCCTCCTAGAAGTTTGTGAACTAGTACATGACATGAAAAAAATGTACATTACTCTCCTCAGTGAGTCATCTTCTCACTTAAAACAAAGATTAATATGTAGTGTTCAGTCATGGAATAGAACCTGCTCTTCCAAACAACTTGGGAAACACGTGCCTTGAAAGGTAGACAGTATTTCAGGCACATTAGCTATGTTTTGCTGCTGATGGGTAAACCACAGCTTGTGAAAGTGTCCCCTTATGCAGCTCCCCAAGTGACCTGCTCATGCTGACAGGACATCAGCCAATCCCTGGAAGAGAGAGGCAGCTCACTGGGGGCTGCCAGAGCCAAGCTCTGTGGTGTGCACCCTTGGGACAGGGCCAGAAGCAGGTCCCCAAGCAGTCAGGGCATCTGCATTCTCATGGGTGAGTCCCTGTGACAGCAAGTCACCCAGGTCTGCATAAATGACAAACTGATTTACACTAGAAGAGTTGATTTATGATGGGTGATATAAACCAACTGCAATAAGGGCCTCGTATCTCTGGACTCACTGACTGCAGCTCAGAAACTGGTGGAAAATGCCCTGTGAAACATTTATCTAGATAAAATAATGTTCAGCCATCAGCAGATGAAATTCATTGACATCCTCTGAATCCACGGCCTGACACACCTTGTACCGAGTAGCAAACACACAAGTTGGCTTGATAAGAGGATGAAATCTACAGACTAACCCTGCCCCCACCAAACTTACTAGGACTGTGGTTCAGTTGGTCTACTCTGGATCTTCTCTGATATTACAAACTTGTCTGCTGAGATCAACAGGCTGGCATGAGAACCAACCCAAGGCAAAAGGAATAAACATAAGCAATCAACAACTCAACTTCCAAAGGCTGCTTTTATTAACAATATTGAAAGGGCATCTTTTAGCTCTTCCCATTGCCTAACAACTAGCTTGTCCTTGTGAACTACTTGAAAGTTTTAGATTTGCCTGAAAATTTTTGATTCAGATTCTTCCACTCATTAGCAAAATGAATATCCTTGCAGTCAAGCAAGACCCAGAGGAACGCTCAGCAAAGAGGGCAAACAAAAGCTTCACTTGGATGAAGTTGGGTGTTGCCTACCGCATGGATCCAGAGCTTCCAAGACTGTTTTCCGTGATTTTAACACCGTGGCAGCATTTACATTCATCGTTGCTTTCAAGTCAGCTGGCCCAAATATCTGATTGCCAAATGCAAACATGGAGAGGAATTTTTAAAAAATATCCTGTGAGGTTACCAGATGACACCAAAAATCAATTCTAAAGAAAATAAAGAAAGCCTAGGATGGAGTGAGGGTTTGGGCCTGGAGAAGAAATGGTAGACAGAAGCTGCAGAAAGGTTGGGTGGAGTCTGTGAAAGCTGGGTGCTGCTCCTGGAATGCTGGCAATTTAAAGGAGAAATGTTCTTCTTTTTCCATTGGAAGCTGCTCAGCCTCAAAACTCCAGAGTGGTTCATGATCACTAAACACTGCAACAGAATCAGTTCCAGAGCCAAATTCATGCTTAACAAAATGCAAATTAACTTAACCTTATACTCTGAGGAATAAAGTCAGCACTTATCAGAAGCTGAAGACATGCATTGGCTTGTCAAAGTCCTTCCCCCACCTGCAGCAGGGAGAAGCCAGGGAAAAAGTTTTGATGCTAAAAGGAAAGCAGAGGGGAGCGCCTGGCTGGCGGACTGTGGTTTTGCTTCAATTCTCACAGCCGTGCCTGCAGAGCCACAGCTTCTTGCAGCCATAGGGAGAAAGGATAAATGGATTATTTTGGAGTGATATGCATGTAGAACTCATGCCACTGGAGAATGCAGCCAGGCTATTTTTAATGTACTGCTTCATTTTGCACCTGCTACCATTACAGAGTTGGTTTTGTTTCCATTAGAGCCACTTGTCTTGAGGAGTTTATAACTCCTATGAAATGTGTAGTTCTGGTCTGGATGCTCGTCCTTAGTTAAGGAACAAAGATTCTTACCATTAAAAACCAAAGGGTTAGCTTGATGGTATTAAGAGTGTATGGAGGGCAATTTTGAATAATTTTATGGGGTTTTCATAACTGTAATTCCTGAAGGTCAGTTTAATATAGCCTCCTTTATTCATACTGAAATGGAGAACACAGGCTACAAGGACCTGCCCCTTAGGAGCTTGCAAAACCAAAATTGCATGAAGAGTCATTCTCAAGTACTTAATCAGCCACAATATTTCAATAAAATTATGAAATAAGAGATAAGGAACCTCGGCCCTTTTTTTCCCACTCCCACCGTGCAGAGGGCCAAGTGGAGCTCAGCATCTCTTTGAGAGTAGGAGGCTGGTGCCTGGCGCGGAGCTGCATTGCTTTAGATCACACACTCCCAAATACCATCCCGGTGCAGTGCCGGGGAGGAAACTCGCGTCAGCAGCCTGCCAGGGCCTGCAAGGAAGGCAGATGTAGAGACACCATATTGTTTACTGCTTGCCTTCTGCCGCCATCTCCAACAAACACCAAAAGTGTTATGGTTTAATTGTGCTCATATTGCAGCGTGATCACACCGAGAATACCTGTGGGCACACCAAAGCCCCTAAGACCCGGATGTCTGCAGCCTTTTGTGGTGTCTCTCCAGCTAATGCCAAGGCAAAGGCTCTGCAAATGCTCCCTGTGGCCCAGTCCTGTTCCACAAGTGTTCCTGTGTTCAAACAACAGCCATTTGAGCAGAGCTGTGCTCTCTCCACAAAGCATAGACAGCAGTAAGATGATTATTTGCAGGTGTTTTCTTCCTGCCACAGAAAAGCTGCTAAATAGCTTTGAGACATGGGATTCTTTACATTGCTGTACCGGCAATGATCAGTCTGGGGGCAATGGCCAGCACTTGCAGGTAACCTGAAGCACTGCAAAGCACCCACCAAACCTGTTGGATATCTGGGCTTTTCAGACTGGGCTCTCCAGAGACCCTTCTCAGCCTGAACCCTGGCAACCTCAACACTGTTTGCCAGCTTTCCTTTTCACGTTCAATCTCTTGACTGGGTTGTTTTGCAGTCAGGATAATAATGGTGAAGGTCTTATATATCACCTACATTATTAATAGTCCTTATGAAGTCTCCCCATCCCACACATTCTTGTGTAAAACCAGGAACCAGGGAATGCATGAAGCAGGGTAAGAGTTTGGAGAGGCTGCTCAGCCCTGCACCAATGTCAACCAACTTGAGAGGGGGAATCACACCCTAGGTTCCCATGAAAACAAGGTCTGGGAGTGTTTTTTGCTCTGTGAGGCACAGGAGAAGTCAGAAATAATGATGCAGAATTTCAGTGTTAAATATATTCAAGATGATTGGCCCAATGTCTTCATAAATCAAGCCAAATCCCTAAATCCAAAGCTTTCCGAATTGAAGTAATGGGTTTGGGTCCTTAATCTATATTCACTTGGTCAATAAAAGTGCATTTCCCCCCTGAATATTAATTCAATTAATTCAGACTCCTAGACCAAATTTATTTTGACAGCCTTTGCATGCTTTCTCCTTGGCTTTCTTCAAATTCCTGACCAGTGGCTTTGCCGGCAGTCATCTCGCCTGGACCAGAAGCACAAGTGCTTAACCAACTAATTGTAACTGTTTCTGTCAGGAAATCACAACTAATTACGCCGGCGATTGCAAGTTTGCACACATTTGAAGTTTGCAAACATTTCATCCAAAAAGTGTTAACCTAACGAGATGCCATGGATGCCTGCCAAAGGGGGCTGCAGGCTGCACTCCCACTGTATCCTAGTAAGGGAATCCTCACACTGCAGCAGTCCCACTGGGAGGATCAGACACGGGCCACTGAGTCCTTCTTATCACGGCTGCCTGCCAAATTCTTCCTAGGAATAAGTGTCACTTTGTGGTACCTCTATTTTCCTTCCCAATAAAATAATAATTTGGCAGTGCCTGAGATGATAGTAAATCAGTGTTAGACAGCAGAGGTTACCGATAAAATTCAACCTATTTATCAAGCCATGTCATTTAGCTATGTTAGCTGCAAGCAGGGGTAGGCTACTGTGCTCTTAAAGTAGTTTGCTTCAGAAAATGAAGTAGGTAATATTCACATAAAAAGAGGGAAACATGACTTTTTTTTTGTCTCAGAAGGGAATTACTGAGGGCTGATCTGCCTCTGTTGTGTTAGCGTTGCACACCGGGGCTGAACCACAGCCACCTTGCCTTGTGTATCAGTGTGACCATCACCTGGACCAGCTACAGCCCACAGCAAGATAAAGCAGACATCCATTTCTCCTTCTATTATAGCAACACACTTTGCACCCCCCTGACATGAGCTGTTGCCCAGCACCCTGGGGCATTTCGAGTCTTTCAGAATTTCAGGGACAAATCAGTATGGAGACCAGACAGTCCTGCCCAGGATCATCCTGCACATTTGCACTAGCAACAGGTTTCTCTGTTGTGCTACTGAAGGACTGCAAGGATGAATGTACCCAAAGGTCTTGATCTCCATCTCCTTTCACCCAGCAGTGACATCCACCTGGTTGCTGCTGAACCCCCATCTCCATTATGGGATAACAACACCATGATGAAGATCATATTAAAATTAACACATCAAGTCTAAATAATATGTGAAAATCATCCCCTCTGTGTGGATTTTAGGGTGTAGGAAAGCATGATTTTCCTTGAATTTGGGATTACAATTTTAGTATGTATTCCCTCTCTTCCAGTTATACCTTTATTTCACTTTTCCTTGCATTTTCCCACTGTATCACAGTGCTTTTCAAAGAGGGAACTTACAGGTTATCTTAAGAACAGACCACAGACTTGAAATCTGCCCTCTGTTTTCATAAAAGAGAAAAGTTTTTAAGGAGGATAATCATATTCGGAAATGATGTGACTAAATGTTATCAGGTTGTCATGGTGATTGCAGTCTTTTAAAAAATGTCTGTATTGTGGTTCACTAATGAGCAATATATTAACTAAACCAAACACTATTTGTCTTTTCAAGTATTACTCATATGCACTACTGAATTGTCTCCTTTTTTTCTGCTTTTGGAATACTGTTCTTTGTCTTATAAACACTGAAACTGAATTCAGGCAATAAACAAGGGTAGAGATAACTTTGTCACCTTTGCTATATTTCATATCACTGTGTCAAGCTGAGCCTCACATTAACCAGTCTGCAGTTGCACATACTGAGCATCACATTTCCAGCAAAATTACTTGTGTAAGGTAGAACTTCAGGCTTGTAGTTTCTGACACTTGAAATTTAGTCAGTCTCAATTACAGTGCAATTCCCACCACATATCTCATCATTGCTGGGGTTTATGTTTGTGTGACATGCAGAAGACAAGCTGGAACATTGAAGCAATGCACAAGTCAGAATGGTTCTGAGTTCACCCCACGCCTACTAGCTCAAACCTTTTAAATTCACCTTTCAAGTCCCCTATTCTTCATGAGGCATTTGAAGGATCTTTCCTTCTTCTAAATGGACATGGAAATGGCAGAAGTTAAAGTACTTTTTGCACTCATGAACATGTCAAGGCATGGTTTGCATTTCAGAAACTCTTTGGACTTTAGTGCTCTTTCCAGCAGCTCCATTAAAACCTCTCACAGAGTGAATCTACCACAATCCAGGAGGACATGCTGGTTTTAGAGGGTCAGTGAGGTCACACCAGAGGGGAGACGTATGAAGGAAGATACCCTAAGAGAGACACTGAAAACCTTTGAGAGTGTAGAGGTCTTCCAGTCCTGAAACTGTGCCATCCCAGGTTCAGGCTTGATCAATAACATCGCTACCCTCTGAGCACTCTCCAAACCCTGCACTGACACTGGAAGTAGCTCCAAATGATGCAGAGGATTAGCCAGAGCTGAGTCCTGTCAAGACAAATATCAATCATAAATCACATATTTGCAAAATTATTTCAGGTAGTACTCTGTTATTTTACTGAAATGAAAGCAGTTTTTATGTTCTTGATTCTTTTGACGCAAGCTAAGATGAAAATTCCAAGTCCTTCAGACTTCCCTGGAGCCTGTTCCTGCCCAAGATCTGCAGGAAATCCATGATTTTTGCTGCTCTCCTGGCAAAGCAAGTTTGTGTAGGGGATGCAAGAGGGAAAACCACATTGTTCAGACGTTCTGTGGGGATAAATGATATTATCATGCACACTTAGCCCTTACATTACATGTTCTTCCTCTGCAGTTCTCACTAAGGTCCCATTGGCATCCCATTAGTTTTTCAAGCCTGCTAGAGAAAGACCACATGAGTGGAACATAATGCCTAGCAATTGAATTAGTTAAGTCTTCCCAGGCATTTTGCAACTTTTGTTTATGGAGTTGTTTTATATGACTCATTCGCTTTATTTTTGTTCAATGAGTAATATTTGGTACTTGCACGTGCTTTTTATTTTTTGTAACATGCACAGTTTGGTAACTCATCTTTTGAACACAGAATCTCCCTCGTTTCAGTTTTACTTAGACAGAAGCTAAACACATAAACCCTGCTATTAAAACTCATCCTTAATTAACTATGCCTAACTACTCTCAATGCAGGTTTTGTGTGTCAAAGGAGTATTCCTGGCTCTCCCCCTCTCTGCCATATTTCCCCTCCTTCCCCCCACCACTGCAAGCCTATATTTAGTTGGAGGTTTCGGTTGATCTGCAATTCCCTCTGCAAATTCCTTTCCATCATCAACTACAGCCAGAAGGTCCGAATAAGGGAAAGGTTTGCTCTTCAAGAGGCTTCCTGTTTCCCTGGATTTTCAGGTTTGCTACTGTTTGTAGAATGAGGCTGGTACTAGAGTTTTCAGACTAAGTGGCTGCTAATTCATTCCTGTTCTGGCACTGGCATCAGACTCGGGTGCAAAGCATTGTCTGGTTGAGGGACCTTCCAGAAATATAGGCAGCGAAAGCAAGGAAAGCATGTCTGATCCTGAAATATTTCCAAAGCAAAGTGTCAGAGAGGATAATGCTGACAGGACTGGCAATCTCCCCAAGAAGGAGAATGAAGTAGAGGAGAGCAGCTTGTAAATCACTGAAGAGGAAAGTAGAGCGTGGGGAGGGCTCCGTGAGTAGAGGACTGAAACACTCAACCCTGCTTCAAATGCAGGTGGGGAAAACAGGAAGAAAAATATTGCATACTTGTGCCAGGTTTTCTCTAAGCTTTCCAATAGTTCTTTTTCTGTAATGCTTGCCCTCCTGGCCTTGGTTGTGTACTACCCTGCAAGCTCCTTCTCCCCTGGCTTTAACTTAAAGTAAAAAGAAGCAGTGGGACACAGCCTTTGCTTTTTCCAGGATCTGCACTGCCCAGTCTAGGATGAGAGCCTTGCTTGGGGGCTTTGGAGACCAGGGTTCAACCACAAACATCTTGGACAAAGCCTGCCACCTGCATGTCTTTTACTCACCTAGCTCCTAGGCATGTTGAGAGGACAAATAGTTTAAAGCTCATAAGACACTGGAATATTATGGTCCTGGGAAGCGTGTTGTACTGGAGATTAGTTGGGTTTGCTATTGTATTCCTCTCCTAAGATCTCCATTTTGCTAACTAATCTCACTACAGTTCACATTCATGTTTTTGCCCACTGTTGAACTGTCAAAATATAACCAGTCTGGATACTTTCAGTTTCAGCTGTGTTTTAACACTCCAACATTTCTTAAAATGAAGCCAAACACTTGCCTACCTAGTTTGGATGATGTCACTGTATGTGTAAAATGAACATGATAAGGAGTGTAATATGGTGTATGTCCAATAGCTGATTTTTTTTGTCAACCAAGAGAAACTAGATGACGGCATAGAAAAGTTATCCCTAGAAGAAGAATCTAAGCTGAGATGCAGCAAAAAGATTAGCTGCTCTTGCTCACCTATAAAATGTTGCTTTGTGGTATTCCATTCTTGTCAGTAATTGTAATAATGACTCTAAGCCCGAGCAAAAGCCAGACGATGTTGATAAAGTCTTTCATGGCATTCAGTAGGCTCAGGAACATACTCTACATTTATAATTTTTTTTTGTCTTTGCCTAATATTTGTAGGCTTGAGGCCAAACTTCTCAGGTGTTTATCACAAGAAGCCAAATTTTCAATGAATGTCCCCAAAGGCTGACCCCAAGGGCTGCCGTTCCATTGGCCCAAGCAGGAAAGGCCCTTTGAAATGATGACTCCCACTGTCAGACCTATCTTTATTTTCACAGTGTGTGCTGACTAAACAGGGCTGCCACTGGCTTCCATCTCTCTTCATATTTTCTACTTTCTGTCTCAGTTCTGTTGTCTCTTGTGTCACCTGATGTTGCATAATCTATACCTCAATGATGTGGAGTGGTGTTGCCACACACACACACATATATATACAGAATATATTTTTCTGTTGCATTTATTATACTAAAACTTTTTTGAGATAGATCTTATTTTTTAATTATATGCGTGAAAATTGCAAGCAATATTTTGTCAAATGTCTTGTAATAGTAACAAGTATAGCTAATTGCCTTTGCTCTTGTTTTTGCCCCAAACTTCCTGTGTTAGCAGAATATATTTATAGTGGATACGTAATAAGTGCACTGTGCTGATTGAAATGTTGGATGTGTTTCAGTTGTTGTTAATGCTTTACTATTTATTCTTTCTTTATAAATTAGTGTCCCTGTAAAGTATTGGAGATTCAGGCTGATGCAGCTACAGTGACTTTCTAATGTTCATTTCTCTTTTTATTATGTCTGTATCTCTGTATCTGCTGTGAAGGTTACCAGAACTAATATCAGGGACGGGTCCTTTCCAAAACGATAGAGCCAAACACTTTCAAATCATGGAGAAATTTGGTCCAGATTCAAACTCCACAGCTTGGACTTACCTCCACACTGAACTGAACCAACACCCAAGATACAAACAGCCTTGAACTCAGATCCCAGATAAGGATGTCGTGTGCAAGTTCTTCCCTTAAAGCTCAGATTCATGATCTTTTCAAAAAGGGGCTTTCCTAAATTTAGATATTACTGCCTATCTCCTTTCTGCAAGTGCCTTTGGGTGGGAGGTTACCATGTCCTCAGCTAAACCAAGTGAACAGACCTGGTGCTAATCAGCTTCAGCACCAAGTCAGCAAAGTCACTTTGAGCTGCTGCAGAAGGTTAGTTGAGCCAAGCTGGTGGTTTTCCCAGATGTGCTTTCCATTTGCCCGACCCGATGCTGATGGGGAAAGGGTAACCCCCAGTGCAGGGACAGAGGGTAAGGGCTTGTTTCATTAACTGCTTCAGCTAGACCTGCAAGAATGCCTCTGCCTCCATGGTGCTCAAAACCACGCCACTGACTTACTCCAAAGCAGAGTTTTGTCCCGTCTGTAACTGACAGGGGACTGATTGACAAAGCCCAGTCTATTTGTATCCCTAAGTATATTCACATGGTTCCTTTGCGGATACTTTTTACATGAGTCAGTTTCTGCAAAAGGAAAAACACTGGTTTCACCAAGAAAATACAAAAGTTTGTTTTTAATACCATAAAATGTCTCTCCACTTAATTATTTTTTAAGAGCTCAGACTTATTAATAAAGGGCCTAATGAGGAGCTGTCATAGCTGGCATGTCCCTGGGACCTCTCTTTACTTACAGTTAAGTGGGTAGGATCAGGATGTGACCTGATGGCATGACTGCCAGCATTGCCGTAAATTCCAGTTGCAATTTCTCTTTCACTTGTAACATTGCTTTTCCCAAAGAAGCCTATCTGGTGTTTTCTTTTTGTGTTTTGGCAGACTGGGGTGCTGTCTCTGGCTTCATGAGGAATGCTGAGGTGAAACAGTCAGAACGTCAGCTCCAGGGGAAAAAGAAATGGCCATTGCTTTGTCGTAAGCCTCCTGCCTTTCGTCAGCTAATGTCCTACCTCTGGTAAAGGGGCATTTTTTCCCACCCACTTTGGTCTTGGTGGAAGCTGAAGGAAAACAAAATAGCTTGGTATATACCTGGTCTGTAGATCATTGTGTCTTTCTCCTACTTAGTAAATGTTTCTTTAATTGGCTTAGTTAGCCCTTCTCACCTTTCAGCACTTCAGGAATGACTCTTTGAAGAGAGCCATGTACAGAGATTTAGTTGACAGTTAGTGACACCAGGCTCTGCAGTCTCCAAAATATGACTGATGTCACTTGTTATGTTCCCTTGGGTCTCTGGGGACAAAGTCACTCTTACCCTGAAGCATACATTGACAATCTCAAGATAACACTTCTTTGACAGAGTCAGGGGCCCTGTTCCAGGGTCTAATGTAATCTCTAGAAAGTTTCCAATCTGGGTATTGTTTGTTATTTATATTCTGTATCTGGGGTTTATGTTTGACTTTGTGTGATTTTAGTATGAAAGCTGCTAATAAGAACAAAAATTCATACCTTTTTCCGCTGGATGGGTGTGCGGGCAGGTCTGTACTCAGATGCAAGAAACCTTGCTCAAGGTGAACAAATTCAAACAAACCTAGGAAAAATAATCAGAGTCTGTATTCTTATTCTGCAAACAAAGCCACTGGCACCGAGAAGACTGTGAATGAAATTGAGTTTTACTCTAACTAAATGAATTTATTAAGACCACCTTATTGTGTAGTTACCCTTCACAGGACTGGGAGAGGAGTTTGTAAGCAGACCAAGATGCTCTTTGGTTTGTCTTTCACCCTGAAGGGAGGACTGGTTTTATTGCCTCTTTATTTTGCTTTGATCCTTTACTTACTTCATTTTCCTTGCCCAGACACAGACCAAAATCGCGAGCTGCTGATGCCCCCTCTCGCAGAGAAAAGGGCTTTGATGCCAACCTCGCCCCGTCGGAAGACCTGTCCGGCGGCTCCTGACTCGGGCTCGCCTCTCGGGAGGGCACCCGAAAGAGCCGAGGGGCAGAGGCGGCGGGGGCGCGGCGGGCGCCCACCCGCGGCACGGCCCCGCGGGGCGAGGAGCGGCGGGGCGGCCGGCACACGAGGGCGCTCGGCCCAGCCATCCCCCGGCATCCTCCGGCATCCTCCGGCATCCTCCGGCATCGCCCGGCATCGTCCCGGCCCCGGTTGCCCCGCCCGAGCCGCCGCGCTTCTCTGCCACCGACGACTTCGGTCTGACTTGTATGTAAAGAGGAGTGAAATAATGGCCTGCCTCTTGAAGACCAAAGGTGCTTTAAAGCATCTGATAAAATTCGGCTCCTATCCGGCATAAACGCAGCTGGAACTGCCAAGACAAGCCTGACCTTCCTCCCTGCCCGTGCGCACCAAAGGGCTTCTCCGGGAAGTCAGCGCTCAGGGCTGGCACTGCGGGAAGGAGGGAATGTGCAATGAGGAAACCCGGGAGAAGAAGGGGATGTGCAACGAGGAAGTTGTACAACAACAACTAGCCCATCTTTACTGCTTTAGTGCACTCTTTTAAATATTAATTTAATCATCGAGGTTAATAATTTATTGGTGGCAGTGAGACCTTGAAGAGGCAATGCTATAGAAGTTTTTTATTCTTTTTTCCCCCATTTTACCTTTGATGGAACTGCAGGTTTGTAACTGCCATGCCCTGTCACTCTCTCCTCTGGGCTGTACCACAGGCTGAGTGCTCCCCTGTGGAAGCATGGCATTGGGCTTCAGTTCATGAGGAGCAATTAGAACCCCAAAACCACCAACCTCTCACCAAAACACCTGGAAGCAGCTGGAGGTCATTGTGAATCCACAGAACAGAAACCTAACTTTCTGTTTGAGAGTTTTTTCAAACAAATAAAGTATTGGAGCAGCCTGGAATGAAAAGAAGGGCTTACATGGAAAAGGAAGACATTGAACAAAGTGATTCCCTGCCTCTCTTGGAAGACAGGTTAAAATTGGTTCTGTGTTGTAAAGTTTAAAATTACCCTATTTTTTGTCTCTTGTGCAGAAGCCCAAGGTCTGCCTAAGTCAGAATCTGAAGTAATCTAGGTAATCTGGGTAATCTGAGGTAGCACTGACAACTGAGAGCAAGTACTGAAAATGGTTCTTGTGCCTGCTTCCCAAGGGGCTCAGGTGGGATACTGTAAGGGAGGGCACTTGGGTCATTGCTGTGAAGGGACCGCAACACCATCTGAACAGACATCCTTCCCGGTGAGTATCAGTTATACCTGGGTGTGGTAATAAAAGCTTTCTGTGTGA
>JAWWLV010000088.1:104786363-104819181 GCA_035041135.1 Platyrinchus mystaceus | reverse complement strand
TAAAATTGGTTCTGTGTTGTAAAGTTTAAAATTACCCTATTTTTTGTCTCTTGTGCAGAAGCCCAAGGTCTGCCTAAATCAGAATCTGAAGTAATCTAGGTAATCTGGGTAATCTGAGGTAGTACTGACAACTGAGAGCAACTACTAAAAATTGTTCTTGTGCCTGCTTCCCAAGGGGCTCAGGTGGGATACTGTAAGGGAGGGCACTTGGGTCATTGCTGTGAAGGGAGCACAACACCATCTGAACAGACATCCTTCCCGGTGAGTATCAGTTATACCTGGGTGTGGTAATAAAAGCTTTCTGTGTGAACACAGACTGTTCACACACACTTGTTCCTCACTCACCCACAGGAGATTTTGGAAAAAACAGGAGCAACTTGTTCCTGCCACCTTTGCTTGAGTACTCCTCAGATCCAGGCAGCAACTCAGGCTGCAGGCGAGGAGATACCTGTGCCATACCATACGCTCAAGGTAAGGTCAATGTTTCCAAGATATGCTGGGTCTCCAGCATGTGGGCAGGCTACTGTACTGTTCATGGGATGGAGGTCTGGACAGGATCTCTGACCTCTCCTGCCACTGGATGTGGAAAAGTTGATCACCACTGATCTAAAGTCACGTCAGGTGTGAAAAATATGTCATGTGCATTGGATGATATGAAAACAAAGGAAATTGGTGCAGATTCAGAGGCACTACAGTGTCTATTTACACTTGAGTCATGAATCAGTGCTCAGTGTCCCTGTGTAAAAAAAAAAGCGCATCCAATACACGCAATAATGAGGTTTTGGAACAGATGCAAGTGTGGACCTAAGTAAAGAGTAAAATGAAGCAAGAAGCAGGACCTGAAAGTGTGGTGTTGTTTACTTAGTCAGAGATGGCATCTCCCCCCTATTGAATTTCCAAGGCAAAAATCCTGCTGCAGTCTAAGTCTGGTCAGCTGCTTGCATAGGACATCCCTCTTTTCCACTCTGTGAAACAGAAATGGAAGGACTAGTGTCACTGGATGAACTGGCTGAGAGTACAGAAATTACCAACAATTTCTTAGAGTTTTTTGTAGGGTGGTTTTTGCATGAAGGTACTTTTGTGTCACCTGAAATGGAGCAAGACAGAGGACATAAGGGTCATCAAGGCCTCTAAGGGATCCAGACACTTGCAGGATTTGACAGCAGCTGGGATGTCTCTTGAGGTGCCAAGGTATTGCCCACGGGTACAAAAAGGCAGGTGGGTGTGTCAATACTTTTGCAGTTCAAGGTCTTAACTTCCCAAGTAAGTGCTCCAATAATAATTCTGTCACGGAAGCAGCTCATATCCACTTAGAACAAGTCTGTGTGCCTAGTATGACTTACTTCTTGGGATTGCCCTGGCTGTCCATTCTCTGTCAGTTCATAAGCACTAGGTTTGCATCGCCTTTCTTCCCAAAGCACCCAAGCTCAACGTCTGGAGCTGACGTTGCACATGCAGTGCATAACTGCCCATGGGTAGGTGAAAGTCCCTCTATTCTATATGAATGTTAGACTTTTGTGTGCACGAGATGGACAGAAAATCCAGGCAAGGAAAATTTAATAGTGTCTTGGAGAAAAAGGAATTCCCACTGCAAAAAATAGACTTTTTTTCACAAGGAATTCAGGGTTGCCTCTCCCAGAGATAAATGCATAAACTGTGAACATTCTTTCACTTGCCTATTGCCACATCAAAGAAGCAGCAGGAATGAATTCCCGGTTTAGTTCATGTTAAAATACATTCTAGTAAGGTGTCTTTGTGTGTAGTTTTTATTTTTAAGTTGCAGTAATTCCACTGTTACTGCAAAGACACTGCACTCATAAATAAACCAATTCCCAGCCTTGCTCCATTGCTTTTGGTGGACACAACTGCCAAAGGTTGCATTTCTGTCAGAAACACTCTTTATTGCACTCTGTGGTTGTTTCTGAAGAAATCTGTTACTTATAAGATGTTGATCTTAGAAGGATTTTTTGCATTTTCTGGTAAACATAGCACATCATTCTTGTATGATCCTGCAATTAATGTTTGTAAATTGTTTGGGAGACAAACCAAGCTGTTGTTTTTAGATGTTGTCACAATAACAATCTATAATGTCAAAACACCATCAATCCCTCATCACGTACAAAGGGAAACTATGGAATGGTATTAAAGTTACACTGTTTGCTGAGCAGACCACCATCTACCTTGGTAGTTCATGGAGGGATGCTTTAAAGAGGCTTTTTAACATTGTTTTTTACAACATGGGATATGCCAGGAGGATTTACACATAGGGCTGAAGAAGCAGAGCAATCAGTTGTCCTCAGTGCCATATCTAGAACATGACAGCAGGCTTCACTGGTTAGTCTGGAAGCCATATATTTATTCAGGTTATAGAGGTTTAGTGAGGTCGGGATCAGTCACCATCATCATGCTGAAGGGAAGAAATGGGATGCTGAAGGGCCAGAAGTCAGTAGCAGAGAGCTGTTGACTGCTGCTTATGGGTTTTCTGTGTGTAAAGTCTACCATACACAGAGATGGATGGGCAGGCAGGGAGGTGAAGAGAAGCATGACTCACTTCATACTGGTAGGTTCAGCTGAGACTCAAGCACTCAGCACATCTGGACTTAACAACGACTCTGAAGTTGACCCTATCATGTTGGCCTAGTCTGAGGTACTCAGGATCTGGTACTACTGCAGAGAAAACCATCAGAAGTAGCATTACCACTTATTCGAAATAGGTGTTCCTCTTTAATGGTACTTACCTCATGCATTTATATGTAGATGTTCCCTGTCTCAGAGTTCTCCTGCTCCTCTAAGTAGGCTCTTTCAGTCTTCCCTCAGAAGAAGAGTACTCTATTCCCTGATTGCTCTCCTTGCCTTTCTTTACCTTCCTTTACTTTGAGTTCATCTTTCTGGGCTAGGAGAGGCAAAATGCCCAGAAGGACTTTTCACTGAAGTCCTACAAATGACTTGTTCAATAATAGGCAAAAGTTAATTTCAGTTAATACTTTACAATCTTGACCTGAAATATGTCCCCAGTTGCAATTTAGAGGGGCAGTTATGTTTTTGCATCTCCACCACAATCTCAATGCACAATCATCCCAGAAAACCTACCATCTTTGCCACTAAAACAGTCCTTTAGATGCAGCATTTGAAAGGCAACCCTTACACACACTTAGGGGAAAATCATCAGTTAAGTTAGACATCTGGTGCTAAAGATGTAGAAGTCCTGTTTCCCTCTCTGTCCTCCTGGAGGAGGAGAGAAGGAACATGAGAGCATTGGATTAAGAAAGAGAGGTGAGCAGAAGACCAGGAAAGCTTCAGTAAACTTCTGAAACTCCTGCAGGAAGCTCACTGCCTATGGTCAGAATGAAAATATCAGAAGTGTTGGTGTCTCACCTGTCTGCTTTGTTCTCCATGTTGTGGAATTATATATGAAACTGCAGCTATGGGTCCAGATAGCCAGTGTATGGCAAGAGGGAAATATGGAGAGTACTTCTGGGTACTGTCCCCTGCAGCAAGCAAATCCTTTCAGGTGTTAACTCTATATTGAATGGAGGACTGACCTGTATTTGTCCCACAGTCACTTTCTAAATATACAGTGCTGACAAGATTTTATTTTCAGTGTCTTATCTATGAGTAATTCATTTTCTGTGTCTTGGAAAAAGCATATTATTAATAGGCAACAATAGTGAGGGAGTGAATCATATGGCACCAGACTAGAGCAAAGTTTGGACTATCAGCAGTCTAGTCTCTGCTCTTAGTTTCTGCTCTACCCCAACATAGTCATGTAGGCAGTAGGGTATCACCAAAAGAGTAATGCTGACAGCTAGCTAAGGGACACTGAAAAGTGTCAGCTGTAGAAGTGGTGAGGGTGGACTTCGGCAGGAGCCAGAGCTTGTCATACCCACTTGCTTTTCATTCTTGTTGCTCTCTTTAGCCTGTGTCCACTCCATGTCACAGCATTTTTACTGGGTTTAGCAGCAGTTGAGGACCAGGCTGTAAAGCCTGGTGGAGCTAAGCTGTTTGAGAAAGGGTCATTCCATCCCTTATATATCAAGCAGACTTGGACTTTCTCTTTTGCAGACTTCAAAAGTTGGTGGTTTCTTAGCATAACCTTGAAGACTCATAATGCTAGGGTTTGTGGAATCTGATGTTGAGAATGAGTTTAGAAACACAGCAAGCTAACAAGATAGATGCATTCTGGCAGTTTACTTTGCCGGGGACCAAAATTATAACTGGTGTGAAGCCATAAAATTCTGTATCCTTCAGATGGGGAGGAGTTTCAAAATGATACAAGGATATATAGTTCTCCTAATGTGTTTTTAATCACCAAACTTTAAAGTCTTGGCAAGTGGAAGGCTGTTTGCCTGACAAACTACCAGATCTGTGACATCAGCAGGACCGAAGATATTCAATGAACTGGTCTATCAAAACACATTTATGAAGTTATGAATAACATGCTATCACTCGGCAGATTGGGAAGCAGAGTACAAAACCATGGGGGAGTGTCAGCTCTTGAGGAAAAGCAACCAATGAGCAGGAGCCAGTAGAGACCTCCATATGTGAGATAAGATAAACTCAGTCTCGGGAGCAAGAAGCGGAGCCAATTAAGAACCCAAGCAAGAGCTTAGGATCAGCAAGGAATTGCTCCATTAGGAGCTGTGCATACATAATTTTAGATCTAGAAAGCTTTGAAAGGCCCCCAGAAAAGCAGGGTGAAGCCATTGAATTTTGATGTAGTTTTAAGCTTGAAGAAGAATCAGTTGAACCAAGGAAGAATTTCAAATTTCCTGTTAAATGAATGGTGAACCAGATGCTGAGCTCCAGAAGTCCTGAGAATTTTTCAGAGTCTCTGGTTTCTCTGGTTTGAGGTTTCTTTGGTTTTTTGTTTTTTAGGTTTTTTTAAGGTCCTGGAAGCATATCTTCGGTTCATTTTAAGGCTCCAAAACACTAAATTAAAAGCTCATTATATTCTTCAAGTAAGCATCATGACTACAGAGTTGAACAGAGCTGGAAGCATGTGCCTCATGATTTTTTTTTTGTCATTTAGAGCTGACAGTCCTGACATTGAGACAGGAGCTGCAGGTGATTGAAAATTATCAAAGCTTTTCAAATGCATGCTAAAAAAAGACTGGGTGCATTTGAGTCATCAGGGAGCTAAACTTTCAGGTCAGAAAAAAAAGAAGAGCTTAAGCCATCTGGGAATTTCAGATTCAGGGTCAGAACTGCATGAACCATGGTGTGTTGTTGGGAATTTCTAGCTCAGCAAACTGTCTGGAGCCTGGAGGGAGTATCGGGGCCGGCAGCAGAGAGGGCTTGAGGAGAGTGTGAGTCATCTGGGACTGCAGACAGGAGAGGGCAGCTGCCAAGTGAGTGGGTGCCCCTGGGGAGGTTTGCATTTTGCAGGTCTCCCACAGCTGAACTCAGCGGTGCTTGGTACAAGCAAGAGCACTTTCCTGTGCCTGAATGTTAATATTTCCCAGACACACAATGGGAACTGCACAGAAAAGTCCCCCACCTTGCCAGTTCCTAGGGCTTCATCCTGCAAACATTTATATTGAAGTCACTGTTTATTGAGGCTGCTGGGTTTAACAAAGCTACTCCCTTGTCCGTAGAAGGTGAGTTTTCCCAGCAAACCATATTCATTCCTGGTGGACTGACCTGGCTTCATGGCTGTTTAAATCAGAGATAAGTGTTCCCTCTCCCTTCTGTGCTAAAAGATGTTTGTGATCATCTGAAACAACTGCATCCATTAAAGACAGCATAAGCCTCAGTTTTGAATATTTTCACCTTGTTTTCTATTTTAATAATGTATCATCTTTGCCTGACTGTCAGCACAATAAAAGTATACCAGTTTATTCAATAAATATCTTCTCATTTTCCCGATGAGCACTCATTATTTATGACTAGCAAGAAAACCTTTGCCTCCAGTGGCAGAAGGGGAATGTCTCCTTGTTTAATTATCATGTATAGTTAGCTGCATGGTGATTGGGATAAAATAATTCACTTTCTATTCCCAAAAGAGTTTTCCTAACTGCCTTGGGAGGTGAGGGGGAGGATGGCAGATGAGTGCAATCTCAAGAAGCACACTGTAGTGGAATCCAGCACTAGGAGCCAGATGGCAAGTTTGCACTGAATAGCACATTTTTTTTTTAATAGCTGTGAAAGTTCTCTGTCTGCACGTGGCTTTGCTGAATGACAGCAGAGAGCACTTCTAATTTATCTGGTGTTACACTTAGGTTATTCCTTTAGAAGATTTCCCTTCTTTTTCACATAAGTTCTGGGCCCAGTGTCAGTACCAAAGCTAATGTTTAAGTATCTGTGAGAGTTCAGAAAGCAAACAGGGCAAAGCCGTGGGAGGAGAAATGCTAAAAAAAATGAAAAGAGAAAAATTAATTTAGGAGAGTGTAACAGCAAGCAGCACCCCAGTCTTGCTCTGTGCAACCCTCTGCAACATGGTTCTCTTGTTGCAGGTCTCATGCAACATCTGTTGTGTGTGTTGGGATTTGCATACACATTTCAAAGGATGAGAATGAGAACCTGAGATAGTCAATGATTTCCCACCATGCTTTAAAATACAGTTGCCATAATAAATGCTGTGTAAAGGATGTTGCCCTAGCAGTATTTACATATGAGTTTTATGTTAGCATGGTTCTCAGAGTTTCATTATAGTATTAGAGTCCACTTGGAATCAAAAATGTATTTTCCATCCATGAAATGATGATTGTACCCCAGATTTTGAGTTTTCTGACTCCATTAAGACATAAAAACTCTCAAACCCCCCGTGAATTAACATGACCTGTGCAAGTACAGTATGTTTGCAAATGCCCCTTTGAGTATGTAGAATCAACTGCGGTGATAAATGGAAGACAACACAAACCTTGCTGCTGTCTTCAGGCACCCATCTGACTGGTAATGCTCTTCTGGGCAGGGGTGATGGCAGCGTTTGCAAAGACCATGAAGAAAACACACAATTTTAGAAGCATAGGAAGGTCCTGTGCGCTTATGCAATGTTCTAAAAAGCAGTGAAGAAGGACTAGACTGAGACTTAGAATCAACAGATACACTAAATCTCCCCTGGAGTGGACATACGTGTCACACATCCCTGGAAACTTGGCCTGTTGTGATAGTTGTGTATTGCTCTGAATGCTTCTGCTACATACGTGGAGTTCCTCTGCCTGAAGTCAGACTTCCCATGCAGCTCCTATGCATTTGACCACAAAAGTCTGTGACATTTTTTCAGTGGAGCAGAACCATGGGTTCTATCTTGCTCGTGTAACCTGTCCGCACCTGGGAAATGAAGACATGAATCCACCTTTGACAGCTGTTGTGCTTGGAGACCTGGTAATAGAGGCGTGACTCTAAATCACATCTCTTACCATGTGCCAAGCACATTTGTCAGCATGAACTACTAAGACTGGGAGAATTCAGAAACTTCTAGAATACACTTTTGGAGTTACATTGACTAAAACAATGTCCATGTGTCCCCTATTGTCTATCTCTGCAGCTTTTTATTTTCTCATTGAATACTGACTGCCCTGTTGTTATAGAAATTGGCACTACAAGCAAATGGCATTCTTCTATACTGTCTATATATTTAAAACTTTATAAATGTAAAGGCCACTAAAAACCTGCAAGCAAAGCTTTGTCTTACTGGTATAGTTGACACTGTACCTAGCCCAGTGGGCCCCAAATCAAACCCATGATATGCACCAAAAATAGGAAAGAGCATCTTCAGACAGAGCACTTCTACTAAGATGTCTGTCTCATCTTAGATAGGGGTACCTGCATCGATTTAAACAGTAGAATTCATCTTTTGCAAAAGGCTGCCTTCAAAACAGGACTACCAGTGTCTTATCTGAGCCTCAGACATTGCTTTGGATTTCTGGGGGGGTCAATTCCACAAAGTCGTCACTATAACAGGCTGAAATAATTTTGCATTGCTTTTGCAGAATAATGCCTGTGGATAATGAGGGGTGGGGGTGGTAAAAGATCTGTTTCTTCCAACATTTCAGGGTATTTTTCAATGACACAAATCACTTCTGTTTCTCTTTTCACTTTTTTTTCCAAGTTGTGTATATTGTTCAAATTTTTGCTTCTCATCTTTACACATTTCCCATGGCAATGTGGATGAAAGGATTAAATAAAAGGAAGAATTTACTGTCTGTGCCCTTTCCAGCAGTCCTTTTCCTTATCTGTATCAACATTTTATTTTCCAGAATGATATTTAATTCTTCTAAGATGGGATTAGTTTTTCTTAAAAATAAAACAACTTTAACAACATCAGAAGAGATAATTGGATCAGCTCAGTGCAGATACACATGGTGATAGCCTGACTGATGATGATGTAAAATCATCTTTTTACTCTTCTTTTTGAAGACTGCATTTTCAAATAATATTTCATTGACAATTAATAAATGATTTTCAGGTTCCTTGTCAAACATTCCCAATTCAGATGTAGATACAATCCCAAACTGAACTCCAAAACTTCTCATGTCTGACACAAAAGCTTCCTGAAAGATGTCCAGCCTTGATCTGATGACATCAAGCTTTGGAATACTCATCATTTCCCAGAGTAAAGCATTCCCAGTGACTAATCACACATGCTCTTGATAATTTGTTTCACTAACTCAAGATGATTTTAAAGCACTTTTTTTTTCTGATTTCCCAGACCAGCACAAAACCAATAGCCCAGCTCTTTCTGAGGCCTGACTTGATTCTTCTATTGCACATCTGAAATTTTGCATTTGAGGCATAATTTATCATTTATAAATTGTCAGCTTCTTAACTAGTTGATTACACCTAGAGCTCAGGTCTAACTACTTCTATTCTTGTGCAGGGGCACAAAAAAACATATCAAGATAAGTACCTTAAATGATGCTAATGTGTATGGCCAGAACTGCTCCACTTGCAGACAGAGATAATCTAGCTGTCATGGACTAATGAACTGTAACCTGGAATTCTGGTTGATCCTGTCACCCTTGGCCAAAATAGTCCAAGGAGGGACGTGACGCATGTTGAAATCTTGTTTTGAGAACTGGACATTCGGATATCTTCCAGGACTGCTCTCAAGGTTGTGTTGTACTCACAGTAAAATAGTTTGGAAGAGTTTAGAAAAACTTAATGATGGAGGACTATTGCCTGGACTCTGATGTGAAAAAAAGCAACCCTGTCCTAGCTGCAGAGGCATTTCATACCCTTTGCAAAGAATCCTCTTGGGCCTGAGCTTCATTTGCTACAGCATGAGATACCCCGTGGTTTACAGCTTACAGCCCTTCTACAGGATTACTTTTTTGCTTAAAATTAAGTATATACTTTTGCTTCATTTCCTTTTTCTATTGTCTGTGTAATTGAATGTGGCAGGTTTCACTGTTTGTTTGCCTGAAAATGTTTTTTAAAGAAGCGGTTTTTATTTATTTTTAGTATTTCTTCCCTCAGGAAACAATATTTGGAACCATCTGGGAAATAATATTTTAACAAGCATTAAGTTGCCATTATTGAGACCACAGAGGGAAGCTGATGAAGGAGGGAAAAAAAGTGGCTGCTATGTGCCATCCTCTAGTGCCATTTGTAACAGTATGTATCCTGTCCACGCTGAAAGGATAATTCTCATGCTTCTCCAAATGAAAATACAGGGAATGATGAGTTCAAATCAAACAAACTGTCATTAAAATCACTGTAAGTCGCTTAAAATTAGTGAAAACTGAGTTTGAGTCTAAATTCCCACCTGTTCTGTCACATCAGACAGAGAAGCAGCAGCATGCCATGCTTTCATCAGACTTCACTTTTTGCCAGCTTTCCTTACATGGAAGGTTGTCTGCAACTGAAAAACCATGCTGTGAGGCTGAGAGAGGAGCTTTCAGTTTGGTAGGCATCGGCCCAGAGTCAGCTCTAGGGCACTTTGCTGCTTCCCGTGGCTGTAGGTTCCTTCTGCCGCCCAGACTACCTGTCATATCAGGGAAGTTCACTAGCAGGAGACATCACCTCTGAGTACAGCTGGCATATGATATTTCCTTGCTTTCCATGAAGGAACGAAAATGTTTTAGCCAGTTAAAATGTTAAAAACAGCTTTAGGTGTGAACAAAATTTTACAGGGAAAAATCAATGAGCTTGGGAGAAGAAGGATGCCATGCTCCATGTGCTGGCAACTGTGGCCAACAGCCCAGATAACAACTTGGACAGAATCTGGGTAGGAGCAGTTTCAGGGAGTAACTTACCATTTCTGGCAGGCCAGCTAAATCAAAAGTCACACCTCTTCAAGCAGGATTGTCGTTCAGAGAGATTGGAGCAGCCCCGGGTTTAGCGCTGCCTGGGGCTGTTGTGGACATGCCAATCACTGCACACAGAGGGTATCAGCCAGGAGCTGTTTTTCTAGGTGCTTGAGAGCTGCCTGCCCTGAAAAGTACCAATTATCACCATTTAATGGGGAAATCTGGGGTGTCTAAAAAATACTGCACCAGTGATTAGGTCCTGCCAGACATTTCAAAGTAAAGACCCAGACCAGGGCACAAACGACTGACTTCAGACAATGCTGTCAGCAATCCCAAGTAATGATTGCCTTGACAAATGTTGCCAATGACAATAAAAGTAACCCGTTTGCCACCTCCAAAGTGCACAGGAGTTTTGTCCCCACCAACAATGGTACCACCACTTTATATTTCCATTCTGAGCCTGATGACTCTGACATCAGAGCAAAGAGTGATTTAGGGGCAAGAAAAAGTGTAAATGGTAGGAAGAGAATTGTATTTAGCAATTTCAACAAAGCAATGAATTCATCAATTCACCAAAAGTCGAACTGAAGTTAATGCCTGAGCATGCTTCTCAGCATCTTTTGAAAATAGGAGCAAGTAAGCACGTCTGTCTTTGAGGAAAACACCCCCATTTGTGGGATATGATCTCTGCAGAGAGCTCCCAAGCATGGAGTATGTGGCTGTCATTTCAAGGCATCTTTGTGCAACTGAGAGCTTCTCCACTTTCCACCCCAGCACTCAAACTGGCTGTGCATCTGAAGGATGAAACACGGAGCAAACCTCTCACCCAGATCTGCAAAAGTACCAGCACACACTGGTATTGTGGATGCTGTTTTCTCATGCTTACAGCAGAACATACTTTATCTCAGCTGCTGCTCTGAGATGTTGGTAGGCAGATGTGGAAAAACGCAGTTCTTCTGTCCCTGTCATTTGTGGGGTTTACCTTACAAAAGAGATATGCCACACCGTATCTCTAAGGTTTGCTTTTGATGTCTGCTCAGTAAACACAACGCAATGATGTTATTTCAGCAACATAGAAGGCCATTATCACCGGTGCTGATTGCATATGATGATGTTATACATTACATAGCCTATCAATGTCTTGCTGTGTGGTTTCTTCTGTCCTTAAATTCTATACGTAGCTTAAATTGCATTCTCCCCTTCCCTCTTAGGAAGGAAATGCTCTTGGAGTCTTCAAAGCATACATTTCCTAACCACTTTTGCCTGCCCTTCAGCAGTCGTTGAGTCAAGCCTTCAGTCCTTGGGCACCCGTACCTCACGTGGCACTTACAGGTCTGTGATTCTGCCACAGCAGTGCTCAGGGGAAGCATGGTGCTGCCCTGGGCTGCCTCCACCAGCTCCTCAGCCACAGGATACACAGCGCTGGGGATTCCAGCCTAGAGGTACCTCCACATCTGCACGGGCATCCTCAGGGAGCATGATGTTAGAACATCCAGGGCCTCAGAAAAGGCAGAGTTTTCTGTCTGTAAATTAATGCTCCCACTGATCTTGCCATGCTAAGCAAGCTGTTAAACAGTGCATGATTTCACTTTCTGGTCTAAAGCACACATGCTGGTAGAACTGAGGCTGCGTGTGGGCAGACCCCACTTGAAGCAACACAAAGGAAGAAAAGGGAGGTGTGATCACAATGTAGATATGGATGGCAACGGTGGGGATGCTCAGCAGTTCATCCTAAAGCTTAGTGAAACCATTGGATTGTTTACACGGTAAAACTGTTTTTTTGTTGGGTTACTGTGAAACACTCCCAACAATGTGAATAGCAGTTCCAAGCCAATAGTTATATTGAATAGCTTTGTGCCAGGGGAAAAAACAATGTGAAACTAAACAGTTTATATAGTTGTAATCAGGAAACGTTAAAATAAAATGGGCACACAACAAACCTCAAGGTAGCTGGTGATTTTGCAATTACCAAAGAATAAATTCGAAGAATATAAAGGGGAAACAGCCCCTCTGCATCTGGCATTGATGTAAAGGAATGTGTTACTGGAAGGCAACTCTCTAAAAGAGAGTTCATAGTTTTTCACATATGCATTGAAAAGTTTATCATATTTCATATTTGATGTATGTTCACATAATTTTGAAAAAAATCACGACTAAAATGTTCCATTTTAATTTTTGATTGTCCCGTAATTTTTGGGTTCCATAAGCTATGTGCTGGTAGCTAGCCTTGGGAAAAGCCTTCTTAGTTCTTTACAATTTGCTTTGTGGCCAGCACAATAAGTCTGCCCACAAGACTTTCCACTGCCTGAAGAGTTCACACTAGTGACCCTTTCAGGAGAAACAGCCAGCAATTCCTAATCTAAGGACAGAAGTGATAGATAATCTGCTTGATGAGCCCAGTTCAATCACAATTTATTATACTGAAATTCACAATAATGTACAAAATTAAGAGGAGGAAAAATGCACTCATTTATGTGAAGTCTTTTCCCAAAACTCTGGAGATTAAAACCCAACAAATCTGTGGTTGTTCACTTTAAAAATACTGCTTGAGGAGGAGGAGGAGGAGTATTAGATCCAAGCAAAGGATTCATTGCAAATAATTTTTCCAGAGGGTCTGGCTAATTCTGTTTGCCAGTTTTGAGATTTTTAAGAACCTTTTTTCAAAATAATTTTCTGTATGTTTTTAAGAAACTTTGGTCTGTACAAATATTAGCAAACAATTACTTATACATGATTCCACTGCAGATCTGCCACTAGATCTTATTAGTTCTGGCTAGAGAACTAATCTGCTGATTTCTCTGAGCCCAGGTTAGGAAAAACTAAATATTGTCTTATTTTCATGTGATGGTCATCCTAAGTAAATTAAAAATTGTCTTTCCATCAATAGTATCTTAAAAAATTTACTGTTTCAGACTTCTACTAATTAACTATTTGTTAAGCTATTAACATTGAATAAATGCAAAAGCCACAAAAAAGGTGAACACTTCTTATTTACTTAAGATAATTTTTAGGTATTCAGGCATTTCTGGTGATAAAAAAGAGGGCACATTGTTTCTGCACGATGTCATTCATGGATGCCCGGCATTGAAAAACTGACATCACTGCTTCAAAGGTATTTTGACTGTGGGATCACTCAGTGGGCTGAACAGTCTGACACCAAGAGTGGGATGTGCAGTAGCCAGGTTAATAATGTCACCCTCCGTGCCCCAGAAGGGAAGGAAACCATCTGGTCTTATAAAACAGATGTCTTAAAATCATACAATCTAGAAATTTCAGCATTAACTACACAATTAATGTATTAGGGATGCTGGAATGACTATGTTTATCCTTTAGGAAATCCTTACATCAAAGGAATCACAAGTTTGGCCACATGAGAACAGATCCTCCAAACTTGGAAATGGGCATTTCCTCCTGCACACTTAGAGAACTACATTTTGAGATCTCAATTTGTACTTATTTGGATTAAAGGAATAACATGAATTCAATAAAGATTTTTGGATTCATGACTTTGTTCTGCCTAATTGATGAATTTTTTTCATAATTTCTTTTTCTATGCAGATTGAAAGCCTCCAGCTTTTCATCTCTGGCTGAGAAATGTGGATTCCTAACTCCCTCACTACTTGGTCATGATTTGGGCTCCAGGCCTGTTGGTCCCATGATGACAATCACATCGCATATACATGTATTTGAAGAATGAGGGCTAGATTCTCAGACACTGGAAAAATGATAACTTCATTTGACCTCTGACTTTTGACACCTATTAAGCAAAATGCTCCCCTTAGTTAGCCAGTTGACTCCCTAAAATGAAGGCCTTGAAGGCCATGAGTAACTCCTGATACATAGGTAGAATTGAAAGCAAAACTCCTTTGCAACAGTAGCCTGCTATCTCCCAGCCATGGATTTTCCATTTCCCGCAACCATATTATGTATGAAGACCGGTGAGAAACCTCTCAAGATTTGCTCTTGATACAAATTACTTCAGTTTGCCTGGGAAAAGACAGCATTCGAGATGAACAAAGCTCCCTGATTGAGCTCTCAGTGATTAATCACTGCAAGAACTGTGTGGGAGGAAGGAGCTGAATGCTCTGACACAACCCTACCCAGCTACTGAGACGAACTGGGGGAAGTGGAAAGCGAAGAAGGGAACAAGGGGGTTTCTGCCCAAACTCTCATCCTGGAGATTTACGGAGAGGAGGTTTGAGGTATGAAAATGCCAAAGGACAAATAGGAAAGATTAGCCAATGCAATATGACTAATGGGTTTGCACTGTGGCACACGCCGTGCATCCTCTTGGAAGGGGATCAGTTTTGCAGAGGGGAAGAGGCTGATGTTTGGTGTTTGCCAGCTTTGAGTTAGCATATGAGCCAGCACCACTTAGCCCAGCAGCCCGGCAGTAGGGCTGCCTGTCCCCCCAGGGGGTCAGGTGGGAATGAAGGAGTCCAGACGAGCATCCATACACTTGGCCTCGCAAACGTTACCAAAGGCAAATAGAAAAAGCCTGGGATGCCTGAGATCTGGGTGGATGTCTGGAACAAAACAGCCTTTGGGACGCGGGATGTAGCAAAATTGGCTGAAGTCTCACCACAAAGGTTTGTGAGAACTCCCACTGCTGTATGGAGATTGCTGCCTTCTCCTGGTGAGCCGGGCAAAGCACAGCTGGAGAAATGAACCCAGCACAGCTGAGAGGCTCGTTCTGAAATGCCTGGCTCTCTCTTCGACTTCCGTGCCCTTAACATTATCCATTTTTATATTTTGTGTAAAAAAAGGGTGACCTGCAAATACGTAATGCTAAAATCAGTTGCAAAGACCTCACTGATTCTATTATTGCTGCACAGACAATATTCCACAAAGTTTTGTCCTCCCCCCTGCAGAAAATGACTAAGGAGAGGGAAACAGCTAATACCTTCCAAGGCATTATGACAAGCAAAATGAAGAGGACTTTGGAAGAAGAAGGGTGTGGACAACTCTTGGTTACTAAAGTGCTGTTTTTCTGCCAGGGCAAACAGACAGAAGGGGGAAGTGGATGAGGGAAGTTTCTCTGCTGGAGCTCCCTGCTTGCTACAACTGCTCCCGGAGATAAGACGTGGATCAAGGGAGATAGCACACTTGGCTCGGCTCTGCTGGGCTCTGTGGGGCTCTGCTCTGTTGTACAGAGCCTGGCCAAGCTGAGCGCGTGCAGAGCTCCTTGCAAGAAGTAACCCCACTGGCAGCCGGACACCCTAGCGAATTTAAGAAAAAAAGTTGTAGCCATCTTTCCCAGATGTATTTTGGAGACGAGTTTTTTCACAAACAGCCTTGCCCCACTCGGACTATCTGGGCTCCTCTGGAGAGCCCTGTTGAAGGCCAGGGCCTATCAGCTGTCCTGGCAGGAGTTTGGAATTTTGCCCCCAGGCAGTGCTGAGCCCCACACCTCTGGCTCATCACACTGTGCCCCTGGCGAGTCCACCGGACCTGCCTTCACACCACAGCCCTCAGGCTGCCCAGTGCCCTCTGGGAGACTCTTGCCCTCTCCCATCTCCAATGGTATTCTTCTGCCGAGACTGTTTTTTGCTTTGTGAGAGATCAAAGGAGAATAAACATCTCCATCTTCCCTCCGAATATATCCAGCCTAATATGCATGGTATTTTTATTGTGGAAGGGAGCGATTTGTAAGAAGAAATGAAAATCTCCAGCGTGTCAGCTCATAGGAGCTAATGATGTTTACACAGACATACCACACTGATGGAATAGTCCCAACATCCCCTTCTCTGGGAGGGGGGAGGGGAGGAACAAAAAGGACCCCCAAAATTGGGGGGGGACATTAAAAAGGACCCCNNNNAAAAAAAAAGGAAAAAGAGAAAGAGAGAGACAGCGGAGAGAGGAGTGACCCACGCTCCCCTCCCCCGGCTCTTTCCTGCGCAGCAACCTGTACTTGACCCTCCCGAGCCTGGCTCTGCTCAGCCTCCATCCCGCCCCGCCGGAGCCGCAGCGCTGATACCAGGCAGCTGATGCGCCGCCTCATCCAAAACACACACTTGGGGGAGGCGAACGCCCACGCCAAGCTTCGGGGGGGCTTCGGGGCCGGGGAGGGACGGCACCCACCTTCCCCAGTCCCGCCTGGCCGGGCCGGGGTGTGCTGGGCCGCCGCCTCTGTTTGCCAAGCACTACAAGCGGCGCGAGAAACGGGTCCACTTCAGGGTGGAAATATTTCAAATGCTTCGTGGGATGGAGATAGGGGAGAGGCTGCCCGGCCAAAATTTGAGGGAGGAGAGATCGCCTGCCCCCCGCCCTGCCCCCTCAGCCCCTCCCGGCCTGTCACCCTGCACCCCTCTGAAGTCCAAATTCACGCACATTTGGGTGGGCTGGCTGGCGCACCTCGGGGAACAGGAGATCTGGGCGCCACCGATCCCTTTGCTTTCCCATTCCTTCAGCCCTCCATGCACCCATGGGTGCATTAGATTATCTCTGCGGGGGCACATCCCAGTGGCTGTCAATTTTCTTGGGCAAGGAGCGTGGAAAGGGGTCCGTGAAAAACCATACGTGCTTATAAAAGGCAAAGGAAACAGAAGGTGAAAGGTCTCAGAGTTTAAAAAAAAAGTCCTCTATGAGTCAAATTTTCACATTCAGTCTTTCAGCCTTGCTAGTTCCAAGTCGTTGCTGTGTTGTCTAATCCCTGACATCCATGTTTCTGCTGCTGCTCAAGGGTGAAGCTGAGAGCAGCTGAGTAGCCACTCTGTACCTGCCCTGACTGTGTTTTCGTCTGTTTTTGTGTTGGGGAAGAACTATTATAATGCATTTCTGTGAAACAAAAATTCCACTCTTAAATATTTCTTTTATAATGCCCGTAATGTACACAGTTTCCTTGAGTTTTGCCACAGATTTTATAGAAAATCCTAGCAGCAAAGCCTTTTTTTTCTCCTTTCTTGCTTTCTAGTTTGTGATATTCCGCCCCCCCCCTCCCAGTCCCATTGTTTCCTGAAGTACAGGCTTGCTTCTAGCAACAGACCAGGTTGCTCTGGACTGACCTATTTTCCTCAGAGCTGATATGAAGACCCTGGCTGGGTCAGGGCACCAATGAAAATTTCAGGCTGTGCAAAAACCAGTGAGGCTGCAGGAAAGCCTAAGTGCCAATTTATTTTTAAAAAACCACTATGGGTAAAACTGTGTGGAATAGCTCCTCAGCTCTGGAACTGCCAAACACACAGCTAAGGTAGCATTGATCAGTTTGTAAACCCTTGTCACTGTTCACACGGTCACTTTTTGAATGGTGCTGCTGGTAGAGAAATTGCTCCCAGAGCAGCTGGGGATTGGAGGGATGTGTTTATACCCAAAGCCATGATGATTTTGTCTAGAAAGCACCTTTTATCTGAGCCTGCTCACAGTATGCCTTGTAGTGTGGATGCGAGATTAGCTGCTTTTCCGCACTGAGAGCTGAGAAGGTTGCCAGTCTCCTGAACTTCAGAGCTAGGCGTTAGTTATTTTTTTTTCTCTCTGGTAGCTTCTATAGAAAACATAGATGTTAAACCCATTCTCTATCTTGAGTTTACTATTGTCTTGGTGCATCCCTAAAGATAGGACAAGTGAAATATGATGGAACAAACGGCCACAGAGGATCTTGCCATGGTGTAACCCAGTCAGTCCCCTCACATGGCCGAGTGCAAGCAGCTGTGAAAAGAGCTATTGAGGGAAACAAGTATTGCCCAATTCACCTTATTTTCAGGATAAGGCTGAATGATTTTCTCTGAAATTAAGAAACTGTTCTCAGCATTCTGTGCTATATTTTTAAAACAGTGTTGCTGAAGTCTGGAAGCTACATATAGTCATTTAATTCTGAAACATCACAGACTCATGGGGTGCTGAGTTTCAGCTGTGTAGGGGATGCAACCATGGCACCTTTAGTAGGCTGTCCAGTACTTTCTCTAATTTACCTGAGCCAATGCCTCTGCACATATTTGTTAAGGAAAAGTTCTAGTCCCTCACTTGGGACAAAAGCGCAAACTCATCTGGCACTGCAAAAGAATGGAACTATTATTTTTCTGCTTGGGAAATATAAGCAAATGTGTGCCAAATACCCAGTTCTGTGACTGTAAGCATTATATTCATGAATGCCCTTACAGAAATAATGTGGTTGTGGGAGAAAGCCCTGACTTCGGACAACCCCTGTCATGTGGTTACTGGTGTCCAGAACTCTGTCTGTGATTTAGTGTCCTCTAGCTGGGCTTTGCACTTCTCTAGAGTTCCCCTTATCCATAAGCCTTCCAGTTTTTCAGATTTCTAAGCAAATACACTCCAGAGTAAAAAAATGTCAAGTAGTCCTATTTTGAAGGCAGCCCATCAGTAAAACTCACTCAACATCAGATAATTTGAAGTGCTCTGATTTAAATCAGCTCCCAAGGCTCCTGATTCTCCCATCCTTAGACACATCATGTGCAGTGTCCCGGTGTTGTTCACCTCACCAATGAATAGCCTTGATTTTGTGCTCCACTTTGAAGCAGGTAAAATCTCTTACCTTTTCTCATGTAAGACAACATCATCCTGAACAAGGTATAAGGAAACAAACAGACAAAAAGCTCCTTATTGGAGAAAAATGCTCCTGCATCAAGTTTCTCTCCCATTTAAGACCTTGTTTTCAGTGCGTAACCTGATGCTGGATGCTGCTTGGGTTATTGTAATGGCTGCATGCAAGGTTGAGGAGTACTTTGTTTCTGTCCTCCCTCTTCCCAATTTTTCCCCATTTTTACCTTCATCTTCTATTTCTTTCAATGCAAGTTCAGAAGCTCGGTTGTAACTTACGTTGTTGACATTACATGTTTGCCAAGTTTGGGTATTACAGCACTCATGCAGCTCCAGATTCATTCAGTTTTCCCTCTGTGCTTTCTCCCTTTTATCTTTGGCCCTATTACTGTGATTGCCCTATGACAACAGTTGCTGGAAGACATACAGGAGGACTGGAGCAACCCGTGTTTCCCGGTGGCTGCTGAATGAACGCTCCCTTCGCATTGGTGCTGTACCCCAGCAGGACAGAGCAGGAGAGCCTGTGCAGCTCTGCTCCTGGCAGGGAGATGTGTGTCTTCCTTGGAGAACTCAGCTGATCTTGCTAAGGATACCACAAAGCATCCCAGCAAAGCACACTTTTGCAGTTCATTGAATAGCAAATGGGCAGGTTTGTCTTCTATTTATTTCTCCTTTTATCCTGCTAGTGAGGGATCATCAACATGCAGACAGTATCTAACACTCCCAGATAAACTGCATCTGTACAGACTCATTCAGACACAGGCTATAAATACTCGCCGCCTGTGCACAGACTGCCGCCACGCTCCCTGGGTGCCTCTTCCAGGGCAGACTTTCCAAAAGGTTTTGGGAAAGATCCTTCTGCAGTGCCCAGACCATGCTGGGACGAGACCTGAGAGCTGTGATTAGCAGCATGTGAATGCTGCTATGGCAGAGGCACCAACCACTTACCTTCTCCATTTTATACCTATATGGTGTCAGTGCTGTGATTTAAGTAGGTTCCCTGTCAACTGGGATATAAATTACAGCCAGCACTCTGGCGCAGGACTCTGGGAGCCATTCAGGGCATTTCCCTTTCCAGAGATTTGTTTCCTCCAGAGCAACTCACTAAAGTAATGCCTTCCTCCTTCCCACTGCCCTCAACTTCATGTTAAAGACACTGGTAACCTGGTGCTGCCCTTCTCTTAACCCTGACGTAGAAAAACAGAGCAGGATGCTAAGGAAGAGTTAAATAATTAATTTAGAGGTATCTAATTTTCCAGATCTCGACTAATCCAGCTTTCCAGTTTAGCATTCATTTTCCCCACCCTTTGTATATACCAGTTTCAGCCCTTTATCTCTCCCACTTCTAAATATTTTACTGGGGTTTTGTTTTATACAGCTGAGAGGAATGCTGTTCTGATAAAACAGGGCTATAATCTCCTCAGGCTGCATTTCCTTAGTTCCCACTCTTCATCTGTAGCTTTTAAACAAAAAATCTTTACTAGATGAAAATAAAGACGGTGAATTTCAGTGGTACATTTAATAATTCATAAATCAAATGAAGTTCAAACAGGTTCAAAGTTTAAAAGTTTAAAAGTTTTGCTGAAGCTTTAAAGTTTAAACTGTCAGAGACTTTGACAAAAAACTTTTCCTGTCTGGAATATTTAAGATTGTTAAACCATATTACATGCATGGCTATTGCTACATCTTTTCAACCATAAGTTGTCTTCTAAAAGAATATTAATTTTCTGGTTTTTTAAACAACTAATACATATGCAGTATAAAGGAGCATATTATTAGGGTAAAGAAGATCACAGCTTTATAACCTGCACATTATACAAAGTTTTTTCAGGCCAACTTACTTTGGCCAGCAAGAAATCGCTTGATTTATTAATGCTGCTATGAGCTAGAGGGGTAGGAAAGGTCTCCTTTTAATGGCTTGGCCATTAGAAAAGAAGAATTCAGACGAGTGTACACAACTACAAAGTCTGAAAAGCATTAAGTTTTATGCATGATGTCCTTCCAACCTTTGGAAAACATTGAGGACCTGTTTCTGTTCTTGCTTACACCAGTATCAATATCAAAGTTTGAATGCCACTGAAACCAGTGAATTTGTATGTGATCTTGTTTATACTAACTTAATTTCCGTAATGTATTCAAAGATCCATTTATTCATATTTTTGTCATTGCCAAAGCATTTAAAATATTTTCAGAAATATATTAATTTCATTCATTGCATTTCTGAATGCAATTGCAGCTTTAAATGAGATTCTGTGAAAGAAATATGTTATAAATAGCACATTAGGCAGATGCTTGTACCTAAAAGGAGCAACAAATTTCCCTTGGGGAAAAACTGGCATGGCATCAGAGGAACCTCACCAACGTCCAGTGGCTGAGACCCAGGCTCAGCTCAGACGTAAGAACCATCAGTAAGCCTAGAATTTGACATCTTTCCTTCAGTAAAAATAACACACACTCTATCTGTCATTATTAGCCTCTAAAATTAATTTAGTTTTCATGAATGAGCTCATGAAGTAAGCTGTTTGTTATGGTAAAAGCAGAAACATTAATGGCTCTAAATGGTTTTAACTGATAATAGTCTGATAGACGGGGCAAATGGAAATAGGCATCATAAGTTGCTTAGTTTCTAAAGGAAGTAAAGAATGGAGAGAATAAAGTGAGGGAGAAAAGCAATCCATGGTTCTTGATGTAGCATAAGGTGGTAGTAAGAAAGGTATGTCTCAGAGTTATTTTTGACTCTCTAAAGCAGACCAGTTGCAATACTAAAAGTTCAGCAGGGAGCAGAGTCATGTTCTTCCATCAGTCAGGAACCTCTTACTCCTTCTAATAAGTGCAGATTTTTTCCAGTGAGCAGCAGGGAATGTTATGCACATGTTACAAGACTTGTCTTCAGCCTCTCAGACTGCCTTACCCTCACTGAAGTTAACAGTGAATAAAGGACAGTTTCCCAGCATCCTAGTCCAGTGGATTTTCTGTCCCCTCCCACGCCTCCGGGCTCATTGGAATAGCATGTGAATTGTGGTGTGAATGAACTGCAGTGAAGGCTTACAGTGTCATGTCATGTCTCGTTCTGACTGCCAGGAGGTCATTTACAAAAAGTCAATAAAGGGGAGATACAAAACCCGCCAAATAAAGTTATTTAAAAACATGCATTTGTGGTATAGTGTTCACACAATGCAATTAACAAACCTTAGCAAGCACCCAGGACTAGGTGCCCACAAGTATATGTAATGGGTAGTAGTGGCAGAACCAAGAATGCAGCATTGGGGATTAAAACTGAACTTATCATGAGGGAAGATCACTAGAACTTCCAAAGTACTGTCCAAAAATCCCTCCATCCTGAGCTGGAAGATGCCTGTGAGCAGAAAGCACTCGCAGAAGGTGGACCTAAACCCTTATCCACCACTTCCCCCCCCCACCATCTAGGGGGTTTAGGTATCTGACTTAAGGTCAGTGATAAGGTGCTGCTACCCCCACAGGGACCTGTTGAACCTGGGTGCCAGAGTATTTTCAGCTATGGGTCTCTAGGATTAAGCAGCTATTGAATACTTGTTTTCCACTTCAAAATTTCAGGCTTAAAAGCCTGAGATCCTCCTGTTGATTTTGGAGATGACACGTAAGCGCAATAACATGACTTGGCAGTGTCTTGCCCATAATGAGTTTGATCTAATTTCTGTAATAGTTTAGCATCATCAACTTGGAACTGACTTACTTTGCCATCCTAAATGGCAAAGAATTGCTGAATGACTCTTCTGTAACTTGCTGCCTGGGAAGAGGCAGTGGTCATCCTATGACAAGGTTATAAATGAATAATTTATTGCAAGTCATGATTTCTGTTAGCTAAAGCAGTCAACATAAATAGGTTGTATGGAGTTTTTATTTCAGGGACTGCTAACTGGTATGGCCACTGCCCCAGATGCTCCTTGCTGGTTGTGCTAAATGAAAAGCCTCCACAAGCCCTGCAGTGAGGGGAAATCCAGCAGCCATACCAAGCAAACAATGCTACAAGATATCTATCCTCTACCTAATTTTCAGGCCACAGCACCTTGCGGACTGCTCTGCATTCTTCTGGTTGTTTGCCTGCTCAGCTCATCTAGGGAGAAAAAGGGATTGTTACTACACAAAAATGTGGGTAGGGCCACACCAGAAGGTACATTTTCACCAAGGAGCGTTTAAGATATCTTCTCTTAGTGGAAAAGGGAACCCTTATATTCCTCTCTCAGATTACATCTTATTTGATTCCTGTGTTTAAAATTTTAGGCAAAATGTGTCCAAGGCTGAACCACTTAGTCCTGTGACAGGTACAGTGCCAGAAAGCACAGAAAGCATGGAAGTAGCTCTAACTGTGAAGAAGTTCTGGCAACACCATTTGCAATTGTTACCAGCCAGGAGACAGGTCAGGATACAGATCCAGTGAGGTCAGGGTTAACAGTTTAGGGATGAGTAAAAGGCTGATCCCAAGAACTGTTACACAAATAACTTTCTTTCAGCATTTCATATGAGGAGACTAACCTGGTCAATCTTGGAAGAACAAATAGGGAAAGTAGCTTCCCTACGTGCTAGCCAGCACCCTGCTACCAGGCTGCAGAAAAGAGAAAGCAAACACCTGTTTGCTAGCCTTCAGGAGAATTAAGTTTCCTCTGGGAGGTGTTTTTCAAAGCCTGAAAGCTCCTTCCTCACATACTCCCTGCTTTTAATGATGGAATCGTCCATCTAACAAGCGTGATGCTGCAGGGCAAGCAGGAGGACAGGGACTAGCCCTCCTACTGGGCTACTGTTCATTGCCTATTTGTAAGGCTTACCAGGTCTGACCATCAGATCTGACAAATTTCAGCAGATCCTTTGCCTACATGCAGCAATGGTTTTGCAATTGCTCCCAGTCGCCGATGTAGAGAGAGCAGTGGGAGACTGAGGAGCCGAAGTGGCCCTTGAGCGGGTGTTTTGAGGAATTCTCCTCAAAGCTACTCTACTCACAGTCGCCGCCACTGGAGTGAGTCTGAGAATGTTCCCTGCGCCCAGGTAAGGAGCAGGAGGAGCTCAGCTTCGCACTTGATGCTGGAAAACTTCACAACGCTCCAATTTCAGCTGACTCCGTGCATTTAAAAGGGTTTCAGGATGGGACAGTTCAGAACTAATGAGGCTACTTTGAATGTCCCATGAATGGGTCCCGTTACTCTAATGCCCTAGCAGATATTGTCTATTAACTAAGAGGTATATGTGATGCAGGCTTTGGAGTGTTTAGTCTTTTCTGCACCACATGCCAAGCCAGAGCTGTGCCTTCTGACTACTTTTAATGAAGAGAATGTCTGAGGTCTTGTTTTACAAATGTTTAGCCTATTTTAATAGAGGGGACCTCTGGGTTTTGAAGACAAAAGGAGAGGTTTCCTGGGAAGAGTTTTGATTTTACTGGTCTTCTCAAAGGAATTAAAAAAGGAAAGGAAATAAAGGAAATAAATTCTGCATTTTGTAACCACTATACTTATGTGACAAAACCAAAGAAAAACAAACCCCCTAAAATATTGAGAAAAATCCATCAAATCTGAGACAAAGAAGAATAGAGTGACAGAGTTTTCTGGATCTGGCCCTCAACCACAATATAGCTTGGAGTGCCTTATGATACCAACTTATACCATTGTATTTTAGCAAGGAAATTTACTGTAATGACATTAGCTAGGGAGTTTTCTTATGGTATATTAATACTGCAGCAGAACCCTACTAGCACCCAAAGAGCCCTGTGTTGTCAGACAGCTGAATTAAGGAGAAAAACCTGCAAAAAAAGGACCCACAGAATTTTTGTGTGTGCCTTACTAGACTGAGCCATCAGAGCGAATAAGGAGAAGGTGCCAATGATTAGGGCAGTGTCTGAACTGTTCCACCAGAAATACCCTGGCCTATTACCAAAGGGACTGATGCACAAGGAACAGCAGATATCTTGCAGATATCTTATGAAACCATCCTTTCTCAGCACAACTTCTCAGTTTTCAGAAATTGGCTACTGGACACCTCCTCCCTGAATTTCTCTAACCCTGCCCAGACCTGTCGACTTCATCCCTTCATTACCTTCTCAGGGAAACAAGTGCCACCATTGCATTCTGAGTTTCTACAGGAGAAAAGGAATCCCTTCTGTTTGTTTGTTGATGGACTTTACACCGGATGTGTTTTACAAGGGGTTTGCACTGCCATCTGCCCAGGAAGTTTCACTGACATGGAAGGGTGGGCAGGTCTCACCAGCGGCAGGGGGAGGCACCAGGACTGTGATATCCTGCCCTTCTGCCTGGTCCCAGCCTTGGCCTCACACAAGCTCAGGAGATGCTCTTCCAGCTCTCTGATAAGCTGCTTCATGGAGCTAAACCAGCAGGATACTATTCAAATGATTTCGTTTCCAACCTGGGAGAAGACTGGATGGCCAAGGCCTGTCTTACGTCAATTTAGGCTGCTGTGGATGAGTAACTTTATTTTAGAAACGCGATAGCTGTTCCCATTTCACTTTTTTTACATCAGTCACTTTTCTGTAAATTAATGTCAGCTCTCTCACACTTGCCTGTGTTCCCACTGAATGCAAATAGATTTCAAAACACAATTCTGAAGATTGCTGGTTTAATCTCACTGCAGTGCTACCAATTATAATGACCTTTAGTCCCACATGCTGAAGATAACCTCCTGAAATCAATGGGGTTCCGTGCAAAGTTGTGCTCTTTACAGCGTTATCAGGATCTTGCTTGCAAATTACACCAGCAACTCCCAGGTCCAGCTACCTTAGCTTCTAAAGCAGGTGACAAAAAACCAGGGACAAGCTCTGGAGCTTGTTGCAGCCTTTTCTGCCATCATCTGTCACATTCCTGATTTCTCCTCTGAGGAAAATTTGAAGGTGAGATGACAGCATGTGTAAGAAGACTTGAGGCAGTAGACTGTCCATTTCTGGGGGTAGGAGATAAAAGCACCCTGATAGTTTTCAGTCTGGTTTCGAACCTGTAATGACATTCTTATCCTTTTCTCCATCTTCTAAATTATAAAAAGATAAAATCTGCTTTGGAGGTAATCCCTTTTCAAAGCCACAGGGTGATTTCCCATATCTCTGCTATAACTTTGTGTCCTGGTGTTCAGGGCAGCTGAATGAAGAAGAACTTCATGAACTCCAGGTATCAGAGACCCCTGCAAGCCTGTGTGTCCCCATAATCTGTCTCCTGATTTTTGCAGGAGAGTTTTGCCAGACCTTCTGGACCAGGGCCTGTGGTTTTGGAAGAGGTAACATTATTTGTCTCATAATACAGACATCAAATACAAACAAGGGAGCTCCAGTTCCTGGCATGAGAGCTTTTCATAGCAATTTACTATCCAACATCCTTATAATTAATGAGGGCTATAACCACTATTTTTAGTACCACTAAAATGAGCTATAAGTTATTAGAGGGAGACATGTTGTGTAATATGTGACTAATGTACCATTTTACCAAGAATTGCAGGGAAATTACTTCCGGAGTATTCCAACTGCTCTGAATGCTCTTTGAACATACAGTAAAAAGCAATCTTCAACTTAGCTGGGCTGACTGGCTAACTAAGTCAAAGCTTTCAGAAAATGAAATTACTATAATATAAATTCAGTCTGCATATTGCAAGAAAGATGCGGCCAAATGTATTTCAGGTGTGTCAAAATTGAAGTCATCGAAATTAATTGGGGCAAGAGGTGGAAAATGGAAATGGGAGAAGATTACCAAAGGCAGAATTGATGAAATAAGATGTTTCATTTAATGGGGTTAAATGGGGTTAATGGCCATTAAAGCCTGTCTAGGGCACAGGGGCCACAGGCCTCTGAACCTGCGAGGTTAGGGCAGAAGTGGAGGAAGATGACGAGACGGGCCACGAGGAGAAGGTAGTTGAAACCCATGCAGGTACTGGGAGAAAGCCACCATCTCAGAGTAGGGTTTCGTCTCTGCCACTGCTGAGGTAGACAAGTATCTTGCGTGATTTGCTTCTTATCTACCTTTGCTTAATTGCACTGTCACACATTATCCAGCATCAAAAACCCATCTTGGAAAATGGAGGCCCAGAATCTCTGTATATCTGACCCATCGTTTCAGTGCCAGCTTCCCTGATACATGCCCAAAATCTCTCAACAAAAACCTCCCTCTCACGCCTCCACACCCTCTCCCACAAGTAACAACCCCAAGTAACACCTTTCTTTCAAAAGAAGTAGTATAAAACTTTTTTTCCCTTCTCTTGAGTTGGGGCACATTCTTCCCTACATAATGATGTTGTTTTCTTGTCTGGCAATGTTGTACACACTGTCACATCTATTTGCTATGCAACACAATTCATAAAAGTCAGCAACCTGTTGAAGTGATTACCCATATTTGCTCAAGAGACGCCCAGTACTGGAATTGTAGGGAGAGTGCATTACAGGTTGGTGTTACAATATTGACCAGGATCCGGGGGGAAGCTTGTACAATCACATTAGCCATTCCTATTTATGACTCCTAAGCTAGTTAACCTTAATACAGCTACTCTTAAGAGATACAGATGGGAAGTAACTCTGTAAAAACTGCATACTGTATAAAGTTTATGTGCAATCGAGTTGAAGATGGAAAGATGGGGGAGTGGATCCTTGAGATGCAGATTACTTCAGCTGCTAGGCAAAAGCACTGGCATTGGCTGGAACATCAAGTGTTCCAGCCCAGACAGCGACATGTTCTTGAGAGAGTGCTCCAGCAAGGAGTGTAAGGTCACCAGCACTGGCTTGGTGCCTCACTGCCTGAAGGATTTTTTTCTGTGCCTGGAGAATTTTCATCTGCATCTTCTAGGCACTTCCCAGCAAAGTGGCATGATGTGAGGCACGTTGAGCACAGATGCAAGAGGCAAAACCAGCAGAGAATCTGTGTGACTTTTCCTTCACCAGAAAGTGAGACAAAGGTAAAAAGAGCCTGTATTCATTATGGAAGAAAAAAAAAAATTCCCTGTGGTGGAGCACAGCCCTCAGAACACAAACTGGACAATGGAAATGGCAGTGGGATTTTTCAAAGCACGAAAGTAACTTAGCAACATGTATTTATTTCCTGTTTTAGAAAAGGTGCTATGAAGGCATGAATTCCTAGGGGATGAATCATATATAAAAGACACACATTGTTTAGCTTTGAAATTGCACGTGGAATACCAATGAGATAATTCAGCACACATTGTCCTCCATTCATAAAGACCTCACATGTTGATCACCTAGCAGGTGTGCATCCAAACAGAGGATGAAGCTGGAAAGCCCTTGTGAAAGACCATTTTATGTCTTTCCCCTCACATTTCTGTTAGTGGCACGAGTAGCACGTATAGATGCATCTTATGGAAAAGTAACTCCTGTCCAAGAGGTTGTATTAGTACATTAGAAAACTGAAGTTAGAAAGCTCCTCAGTGTTCCTAATTTAATAAGCAATCATGTAATAACTTACTTCCAGGAGTCCAAAATCTAAAGAAGATGCTTTCTGTTTTCATGGTAACTTTCAATTTTCAAAGCCGGCAATGCTTTTTCTGAAAAAAATAAAGTCCAAATGGGCATAGTTTTATGAGTTGCATTGGTGACATTTATTGGTCAGCTATAAATGTGAGATCTTTAATGGTCTTGAGCAAGCTAAACTCTATAGCTCTGTTCATAAGCATACAAATATTGTTCCACCTGTGTTGGAAGTTATTTATTGACACTTAGCAATTTATATGAGGTCATCGACCTTTAAAACAGGTCTCTTTTTCAAAATTTTATTGCCATGTTACATTGCATGACTAAAAATAATTAACTATCTACATTGTTTAATGACACTGCCAAACTACCAACAATAGGGTGAAACAGAAATATGAGACCTTGGAAAACTCTGCCTCCTGGTCACTGACCTTTTTTTTCTATTCCTGAGGGGTTTGTATGGTCTAATAACTGAAGCATCCATGCTGACTCCTAGTCTTTAATATATTTGTCCTCTCAACACCTTTACAAGAGAGCAAAAGGACTTTTTTTTCTTTCAACAAATGGATATCTGAGGCATGGAGTAAATAGGAGTGGACGTGACATGGGCATGGACTGAATCGTGAAATGCTGCTGGCATTGGTATAGACAAGCAGGAAAACATTTTGGAAAACAGTTCTTGCAGCAAAATGGCCAAGTACGTAGCTAGTTTTTCACCCCCACAGGCAACACTCAAGCAACTGTTGATAATTACTTATTGCTAAGTGTCTTGCTTTTCCTGTTGCAGTGATCATTAACACAAACAAATAAAAATCACCTGTCTGCCCCTGCAGCTGTCTATAACTGGGAGTCTCTGGGCACACCTTTAATTGTCTCACATGATGTTGTCTATGGCATCATGATGGGAAAATTCCCTGTGGCAAGCACTTGCAGATTTCTGGAATTACCAAACACTGCCTAATGGATGAATTATGAAGGATGGAAGCACAGCCAGGAATAAGACTACGCTCAAGAATTTTAGCAATTGATAATGAATAAATATGATACCTGACAGTTGAGTGAGGGTGTGGAATAATAGTCTTTTCAATATCTCACAGATGGTTCAGTCTCATTAGCTGTCTTGAAATGCATGAGAAATTGGGATGTCCTTCTCATGTCAGCTCTCTCAGAGCTTTCTTTTATAAACTTGTCCTTAAAATGAAAATAGTAATTTGGTCTTTTTGATTTACCTTTTCACAGAATTAATAACCTGATCTTAAGTAACAAAGATTTATCCCTCCCCAACAGTTTCAGTCTCCCTATGTCCGGTGGAAGATGGGAGATGGTTCAGCCCAGGACAGGGCCACGAGCAAGGGCTTGGGAAAGAGGACTGAGAGTTTCCCTTGCGTCTTTTTTTGCCTCAGATCCCAGGTCAGCCATATGACCATTTGTCAGTGGCTCTGTATCCAGTAAAAGAGCTCTGCAGCCACTTAGAAAATCAATTCTGAGGGTTTCTGGCTTGCTTAGTTCTCAGCAAGTTAATGTGCACACAATTTCACAGCTGATTTCAACCCAAGCCACTAATGATGGTAATAAATATCTTCCAATTTTATTAAGTCAGACGTAATTAGATTTTTCAAAGAAACAAGAGGAATGGGACAGATTAGATCTATGAAAATATGAGATTAAATTCCTCTTTCACTTGTGGCAACCCTATTTGAATATCAGAATTGGTGCCTGTGTACTACTGATTTAAGTGTACCTATTTATCAGTAAATCGAATACCTGTGCACATATATAATAGACCTCAGTACTTTTAAAAGCAGAGTTTGCCTTGTTGTCTCTCAAAGGAAATGGAAATTCATCACTCTGTTAGCACACGTCCCAGAGGCAGAGGCAAGCATTTTGCTTGGAGGCCACTCCTTGTTCTGCCTGTGCCCTTCAGCTGGGTAACACTTGCAAAGTGAAACTTGCCCTTTTTGACTGAGTTTAAGGAGAAGAAAATCCAGCCACAGGCTTTGCACATGTTCACAGGAAAAGCACAGCGTTGCTCTGCCTGTAAAGCATGCTCTGAATGAAGAAGACAGTGTGTGTATGTTGTGGTGGGTATTAAAACTGACTTTTGGGTATTCTGGAGACACCCTGTGCCCCTGCTCTGCCTATGCCAGGAGTCTTTTCCAAGTGACTGGACACTACCCTACCTTAACCAAGGATGCTCTGTGGCAGTGTTGCAGATATCATACGCTCCTCCACACCAGAATCCTGCCCAGGTCTGAGATTCCACTGCCTGTAAGAAACACATGAAATATTAAAATGCATAAGCAGATTCCCAGCATAATTATTGAAGCAGTCTGCATGACAGTAAGTTGGACCAATCACTTTCAGATGAACTGGTGGTCTTATCGTAAATCATAACATCATTAAGATATTTCATGTTCAAGATGATAATCATTTGAGTGTCACAGAAGAATGTGAGGCTTCTGCAGTGGAGTCTGGACCATCCCCTGTCAAATCCATTTTATCATCCCAAGTTGGAAGGACTTACGATCCACTTGCATTTTCCTTCAAACAATGATACTATCTGAAGACTCTAGGTTGAGACCTTGAGCAGAAAAAAAAAAATAAATGGATGCCTCTGAAGGAAACTTATCCCAAGGGAGTTTGGTAGCAGATCAATATAATATTTTGAATATCTGCCCAACCTCTTATAAGTTTTTATTATTTCAAATGTATTGAACTTACAGGAAGAAAAGCTAGAAATTGTACAACTATTCGGGTCTTTTTCTATCTATCTCCTTTTCAACTACTTTTTTGATGTGGCATATGCACAGTTTTGTATTACTGAAGTCCAAGAGTGCATTGATCCATTTGTGCCTGAGAATCCTTTCAGGCACTGTGCTGAATGCAGACTAGGTAACACTTTTGCAGCATGACAAAAAAAATGCAACTGTAAGGCTGATCACTTAAAAACCTGAATGTTTTGTTCCTCTTCCTTCAGCATGAACTGCTCTAGCCAAGAATATTAACCCGAATAACAAAAGGGATGGCTGAAGGGGAAGTGCAAGATGAGGCTTAACATCCTCCAGACCTGAAAGTACTTTCTGCAGCTGAAGCTGCTATTGTTGCTAAAGAGGCTGTTGTCAGTTCAGGGACACAGGAGCCTTTATCTATGTTGCTTTGACTATATTGCTTTAAATTCAAGGAGAGTAAATTACTGGAGTTACAGTATGAAAAGATGTTCTCATATGCATCCTTATGAGGGTCCATATTTTCCTAGTTGTTAAGGATTCATTCCTTAACAGTGAGTGTCCTCTGGAAGCCCAGAAAATGTGTCCCTGAAAGCCCTGAATTTCACCCAGTCAGGCCATTAGACAGCCGTGCTGTTTGGAGGAGGGGGAAGGAGAGGAGCAGCCAGCCTCACTGGCTTGTAGTGCCTGGGTCAGCTGAGCCTCAGGAGATTGCAGAGGAGAAAAAGTGTCTCTGCTTGCACACCCCACCATTCCCATGGGACAACTGCATCTTTCTGCTTTCCGTGGGTAAACTCAGAGCCTTTACTCAGGCCCAGATGCAAGTTCATCAGTGTTACATGAAGTACCGAGTCAACGACTGGCTGGAGACCTGCCTGGTGTAATTGCCCTGGCATTGGACCACACGGGTGTTTGCCCCAGGTTGCACACATGACTGGCAGGCAGGGACCTGCTGGCACCCTGACTGTGATGTTGAAAGCTTCTGGGGCTGCTCACAGACATGCTGAAGTGGGAAAAATGGTGACTATTCAAATAATAGCTGGCCACCTAGTCAGAAGAGCCCGTTACCAGACATAAATAGGCAACTTAATGCATACACTTTTTTTTTCACCACCCCCTTGCACAAAAGCCATTTAAGGCTCAGAGAGTGTTTCCCACAAAGGCAGAGGGCAGTGGGTTAGTGGCTTCCTTCCTTAATGGGACGTGGACTGTGGGGCTCCCTCGGCTGTGTCGTGGCAGGGGGCAATGAAGGAAGGAAGCGGATAACACACAGCCATCCTGCACACACCAAAGGGGCACAGAGGAAGAGTTAGAGATTGTGAGCTGGGAATATCTGGGTTGAAGAATAAAAGCCAGGTGATCTCCAGAAGGGGCTAGAGATCCCCCCCCACCACTGGTGCCACATCTGTGAGAATGCACAGCAGCTGAGTGCCTCCTGCACCTCTCAGGCAGCACCTATCATCCTGCCATCCAGCCATCCTGCCATCCAGCCATCCTGCCACGCTGCCTTTGACACGAGCCAAAGGGACAGGCTGTTCAATGAGTGGCAAGTGTGTTGTGATCAGAAAAACCCAAATAGGAGATAGAGGAAGAAACTTCAAAATGAAGCTAAGTAGTCAACATATACCTTCCTCCCTTCCAAAAATCTTGAAGGGAATAGTTGTATTCACACTGTTTTTCACCCTCTGTGATTTTATACCTATTATCTGTCTTAAAAACAAGAAGTAGTGTCAGGTCAATGTATCATTTATTATCTTCTATAAAACATAAGCTTACTTCTCTGATCAGAATTACTATTAGATGAGAAGGAAGCAAGAAACAGTGACTGGTTTTGGTGGGAATTTCCCAATATTACAGTTTGTTTTGTATTTAAATAATACAGAGAATTTGAAAAGCACTGTGCCTACAAAAATTGCAGTGAAAATCACAAATTAAGTATTATACCAATACCTAATTACACTGAAATCTGAAGG
>JAWWLV010000088.1:104775485-104786263 GCA_035041135.1 Platyrinchus mystaceus | reverse complement strand
ACTGTGCCTACAAAAATTGCAGTGAAAATCACAAATTAAGTATTATACCAATACCTAATTACACTGAAATCTGAAGGAAATGATAGATCATCCAAGTAAGGTGAAATCAACAATAAAACTCTCATTCACTCTTGTGCCTTTCTGAAATAAATATGCCAGATTAACTAAAGGATTAAAAGCAAAGATGAGGAAAAAAAGAAAGTGGGTGAAAGTAGCAGCAAATGAACAAAAAAAAGGAAAAACAGTAAGCTCTTGTGCTTAAATAGAGCCTTCCACTAGGCTACAGATTAGTGTAAGGTAGACTGAGAATACTTTTTTTTTTTAATTCATGTGTCTCATGGTTCAAAGATGAAACACTGGAAGCATCTGTGCTCTTTTCTGCCCTATTTAAATCACTTCAGGACAAATCCATTCCTGTTGTAAGTGGGTGTAACTCTGTTCAAGCCAGTGGAGTTGCACCTGCTTACGCTAAGGCAAAATTTGGCTCAGTTTGGATCCAAATTAACTCAACATTTGGAAATAAAAATGAGAGGCTTGGCATATTCCTGTATTTCATTTGGAATCTCATAAAGCCTGAGATTAGTTTATCTAATAGATTTACAGCTTGAAAAATATTTTATTCTGCTATCAACTCAGTCCAAAACTCTCCCTTTCCCTGCTCCCTTCATCTTTCCTCCCTCCTCTCTCTGGGCAGGAGGATCGGTCCTGCCTTGGCCCATGTTGTCCTGTTGCAGCTGGGGAGCACAGCTAATAACAGCACATCCTTTATGATCTCCAAAGTGCTCCACAGGAGACTGTTCCTGTTGGTAAAGCTGGCCCTGCTGCACTCATCTGCCAGCTTCTCCTCAGACCATAAGGATGTGAGTGCCTGAGGAAGAGGAATGTTTCCTGTACCAGCACTGCCAGTGACTGGGCCTGCAACGTCTGGCATCACTGGGAAGGAGGAAGTCTGGTTTCCTCTCTTAATTACTAAAGAAGTGGTACAGAGGCTTGTGTGGGGAGGAGAGTTATATATTTTTTATTATTTTTTATTATTATTTTTGCAACTTAGTACATCTACATTTCTTTAGGAGTCATCAGGGACAAGTAGTTAAGCCTGGGAACTGGTAAGCATTTAAGGGGATGTCTTTCAAATAGATGTAAGCACAAGGAAATCAAAGATCCTCCACGACAAATCCACCCGTTCAGAAAAAGCCTGAGTAAATAGATAGCCTCTGCAATGTGTTGGGAAAGTCAACAAACTTGGGCTCTCTCACAGGAAGGGGAAAGTGAATCCCTGAATCAAGGATTCTCTCAGGAGGAGACCCTGCCCGCTACTTTGAGAAGTATAGAGTTACAGCCTTTTAATACAGCTTCTTGCTTAGCCCTCCTGAAAGAGTAGTCCAAAAAAGCACCCTGGAGCCTAAGAGAATCTGGCTCAGCAGAGGAGAGGAGCTTGTATTATGCTTGGAAATGACCAGCAAGACAGATTAGTCTTTGCACTGCACATTAGTTATGTTTGAACTTCACCATACATGCATAGATAGGTGTATGATACCCCAGCCTTCAGGGATAACCAGGTGAGCACATTGTCATGGTCCAGGAAGGGCTGTGAAACCACTGGTAACATTTGCAGATGGTAGGAAACACTGCTTGAAGAAGAGGCAAAAAACATATGGCTCAGCCAGGAAGGTAGTGGCCTGTCTTGGGTTAAGTACTTGCAGAATCACAGAATGGCGGGGGTTGGAAGGGACCTGCGCAGGTTTGGGCTGAGGTACAGTTAATTTTCTTCATAATATGGGGCTATAGTTTGGATTCATGCTGGAAACAGTGTTGATAATTCAGGGATGTTTCTGTTATTGCTGAGCAGTGCTTACACAGCCTCAGGGCCTTTTTTCCTCTTCACCCCACCTCCCCAGTGAGGAGACTTGGGATGCACAAGAAGCTGGGAGGGGATACAGCCTGGATAGCTGACCCTAACTGACCAGAGGGGTATCACAGACCATATGGTGTCATGCTTAACCTATAGAGCTGGGGGAAAAGTTGACCATGGGCAGCTCCTTGGAGGGTGGCTGTTCATCACTTGGTTGGTCGTGAGCAATTTGTTTTCATTTGTACCATTTGTCTCTCTTCTGTTTTATTTCGCTCTCTCTTTTTTTTTTTTTTTAAATTTATCTCCCTTTTCATTACATTATCGCTATTATTGCTGTTGTTATATTATTATTAATAATATTGTTATTGTTACTAAATTGTTTTTACCTCAACCCACGTGTTTTCTCACTTTACCCTTCCAGTTCTATTCTCTTTTCTCCTGATGGGCAAAAAGTGAATGAGCTCCTGGGTGGTGCTTAGTTGCCAGTTGGAGTTAAACCACAACAGTACCTCTGGAGGTGAGCTGGACCAAACCCTCAGCTCAAGCAGGGCCATCCCTAAATCAGTTGCCCAGGACCATGCCCAGACAGCTTTTGATACTGCCAGGGTGACAAACTGCACAACCAACCTGTGCCCGTGCATGATTAATACTGCCCTGGTAGAACCTCACAGCCCAGCATCTCTTCATCTTTGAATCACAGGATTGCCATTTCAGCCACGTCTCAGCCTAGCAAGGGAACAGAGTTGCTGCCTTGCCTGTGTGGGATAGCAGGTGGGTCACCTGATGGGTCAGAAAGGTGCTTATGCCACCACAGGGTACAATGTCCCATTGCTTCCCATGTCAGCTTCATGTCACATGACTGTGCTGGTTATATCTATCCAGAACACAGCACGAACAACAAAATTCAAAAGTTAATAATTCAGATTTTCTCTATGTGGAAAGAAAGAAGCAACTCAGATGGAGCATGATTGCTTTAATTAATAGATGTGTTCCTGTCATCTCAGGACCATCAGAGCAGCATCTCATGGTAGATGTTTAAGAATTGTCATTCCCACCAGATCTTCATCTCTTATGAGATGGAAAAAAAGTGCATGCCAGAGCATGCACATCTATAAGCAGAGCTGCAGCATCTACCCTTAATCTCCACTCAAATAAGAGTAAGTCAAATGAACTACCTTGTCTTTGCTCGTATGCTTTTGTCACTACATCGTTTTTACAAATACTGTTTTATTAAACCTTTTTTATCAAGCAGAAGACAAGAGCTTGTTGATAATGTTGTCCATGTCAGGATAAAACTGAACACATTATTTGTCAAACGGTGAGGCTTGGCTTTTCTGAAGGAAGCTGTCAACAGCTGTCATGAAAGCTGTTTGAAAGCAACCGCTATTTGCCTATAAAAATTTTGTCAGCAATGAAGAATCTACTTTAAAACCACAGATAACAATCAGCTCACCTTCCAGTTCCTTCTAGAGTTTTCCTATTTAAAGCACACTGGATTAATTTCTAGCAGCATGCAAAGAGCACAGTTCGTTTCTTTGTGATCTTCTTTAGCTCATTGTTGATTCTGAGAACTACACCACCGAGACCAGGGCACTGAGAACGAAGAAACCTTATATTAAAGCAGATGTAAATTCTTGTGTCATGAAAAGAAGTGGGAATTTTGCCATTTACTTCAGACTGCTCTGTTCTGATCCATAAGAATTTGAATCTAACCACAAAAATACAGCTCTAACACTTTGGACACCAAGGAGAACAAGATAAATTAGTCATCAGCAGACGTGAGATATTACATATTTTTTGGCTCTGTTTGGGATCTTTTGGAGCCGAGAACTTTGATAAGTATGCTTACTATTTTACTTTATCCAGGAAACAAGCTAGTTTTTCATTTTTCCTTCAAATGCTCAGAAGTGATTTTTACACTCAGTAAGTCCACAATAAGAAAGATGAAAAGTCAAGTCTGTTGTGGTGTACCTTGGATGTAAGATTAGCAAGGATCAGCAAAAAAATTTTAAGGAACATATCAGATTGTTTATTCTATGATAATTCATAACTGGAAGCTAACTTCTTCCATGAAGAAATCAAGAAGTACTTCTTATTATTATAAATGGTTTCTAGTATCTCTGAATTTTCTTCCTGTCACATGGACTGGTGGCAAGATCCAGCCAGTGTAACTCGCAACACAGATTAATTGTGTCATCTGATATATAAACTCTAGAAAAGAATTTGTTCATCTTGGCTTCTGATGACTCTTGTACTAGTCATGTCATCTAACTTGGGGTGGGGTTTTTTGTTTTTTATATTTCCACAAGATGCAAAATAGAATCCATCATCTGGGTGTCTGTGGCACCCAGATTCCATCGAAGCCACTTATTTTCAAGTCTGGTATTTACCCAGAAAGCAGAAGTACTTTTGTCTTTCCTGCAGATGTCTGTATGACAAGCCTATCAATCTGTACAGTTGATAATGATTCCACATGCTTGTAAAAAGCATGCTTGTAGCTGCCTGTGGTAGTTATTTGCTTTGTTTTGACTAGCTCCATTACTTATGTTCTTTTGTCTCCCAGTCAGAGAAAAGTAAAATTGCTGATAAACAGTACTACAATGAAGTGTTCAGAGTTGTGAATTAAAGAAGCTGGAAGGGAGGGGGAAATAACAGTGGGTAATTTTATCATATATCTTTGACCTGAAGCAATAATAAATGCGAAGTCTGTATAATCATGGGTGATGTTTTTATATACGTGTCATATTTTAGATTGGTTTGGGAGAGAAACACATAAAATTGATTGGCTTGTGATGTGGCAGTAATTATGCAAATAGAGCAACTCAACCATAAAACACTTTAAAGGGGAGAAGGTAGTTCACTAACAAGGAAGCATAAAAAAAAGTGATTATTGCATCTGTCCTAATGCCCTGACATCTGTCCTGCCAAAGCATGAAAGAAATGGATGTTGTGTAACAAAATTAAAACTTTATAAAATGTCAGATGAAGGTCATAAATAACTTTTCCTTACAAAAAGCATGTCTTTAATTGTCAACTGTGTCTTTCTTACACTTCTGTTCAGTCTTGGGCAAAGTTCAGTTTTATGGGACCAACCTTGTGCAGCAAACACACCTTTGCTCTGCTGCTTTACTGCAGCGTTAATGTTTCGTTTGCCTTTGGGGGCAGGGGAAGGTAAGGGCTGTTTCTGTTCTAGCCTTTCCCTTATGCTGCTCAAATGAGAACTCTGAGATAATAGTTCATTGGATCATTCCATGAATTATTCTCGGTTCCGGCAATAGTAAGTAATGTCAGAGTGTTCCCTCACTGCCCACTACACAGTCCCTGTATTCTTCAGCTGCATGAATCATGGTGCAAAATGGTAGATGCCTGAGAAGGGGGGGAAAAAAGAAATTACACACTTTTTCATCCTGATCCTAAATGAAGCCTGAATAAAAATAATCTGCTTTTTTTTTTTTCCTTGCCACTCACTTGTGTCCAAGATGATTTGACCCTATCCTGGGCCATATGTATCTCTATATGTCATCATGACCTCAAACAAACTCAACCCCAGTCTGCATTTGCATGTACCAGATGCCCACAGTCCTTCCTCAGCATGTGGACCGCATGCTCTTGAGGGATCCAGGTTTTGAGGTATTAGAGATGGTCATTTGTCAGAAGGGGCTTTACAAGGATCAGCTGGCCACAGTATCTTCAAAAGGTGACCTAGGAACCATCAAATGAACCTAATAGCATCAGGGTTCATGGCAAGCCAAAGGCAGAGGTTGTTCTTCCAACAGGTATTAGACCTGAGCATTTTCTTGTCAAAAGACGCTGTGGATGCACATGATTTACATGGGCTCAGGGAAGAAACAGGACAAGCTCTGGACAAGAGATCCATTGCAAGCTAATATGTAAACAAACATCAGGGGCTAGGAAACTCCAAAACATTCTGAGCTGACAAGTGTGTAAGAGAATTAAAAGAAAGCATACATACTTGTCCTGTTCCTATGCTTTCCATGCATGTAGCCAGTTTTTTGTAAGCAGTTTTATAGAAGAAATATTGGACTGGAAGGATATTTGGTCTGAACCAGTATATTTGCACAGATGTTTCCCCTTTCCTCTACAATTAGACTGCTAATTGCTTTTTTGCCATCTAGATAGGCCATAATAAATATATAAATAAGAGGGATTAAATCTTGGACCTTTTAGTCTCTCAAGTAGAAAATCACTCCTACCCCCATTATTTCACAACTAATTACAGAGACTAGTTGAAACCAAGACTGAAAAGGTGAAGGTGAGGAATCTCGGCTGCTCTCAGTGCTGTTATAAGGCAAGACCATAATCATGCTAAAAATGCTCATGATCATATAGTCCAATAATCAACATGAAACCAATAAATGTTGATTTCTCCCATGTGTAGAAACAGTGATTTTAATAGTGTATGATGAGATCGATAGGTCACCAAGCAGCAAACACCACGTCACAACACGTAAAAGTCTATCTGCTCTGGGAAACCAGGAGCTCCTGCCCTGTACAGCTTTCATGGTGACAGTGCACATACATTTATTCTTTTTTTCTTATTTTGTTATCATGCAGGTTTCTGGAGCCCTTATCAGGCATGAGGCCACACGGACAGATAGACAGCCACAAGGGTAACAACTTTCATGGCCCCAGTAAACACAGTAGTTCGGTGTTACCAGGTGAGATGCACAGGACTTGGTAAGGCCATGCTTTTTAGCCCTATTGCTGTCATCTGCACTTAGTCCGGTGTCCATCTGGACTAACAGAGAATTAGCTTAGGAAAGATGTATTTATTCTCTGACACCCAGAGCCGATATAGTCAGGAGATAGTCCTTCAACACAGGACACATCAGACACCAAAGAAAAGGCATCATTTCAACCCATGTCCTGAAGCTAGTCCAAACACAGAAGCTAATTCCTGATGGAGTCATTTAGCACTTAAAGGTAACTAGAAGGCAAGTGAGAAAAAAAATGTCCATCTCTGATTTAAAAGCAATGTTTTAACCTGGCACAGCAGAAACAATAGCCTGTTTCCCAAGTGGAGATCAGGTATGTTTATTTTACAGAAATATATGGGTTTGTGACAATCAAAAGCAGATGTTCATTAAAAGGCAGGACGTAGGTAGGTTTCCGAGGCATAAAGCATGAGGAGGGCAAAGAGGCAACACATTCAGTCTCCTGCCTTGCACCTGAATCTGCCCAGCTCCTTAAAACAGTTTTCAACAATGTTTTTTGATTTTCATTTTTTTAAAGTAACAGCTATGCAGACGCTGTTTCTGCTAGCCTTGCAAAATAAATATTTCAGAGATCATTTTGTTTCCATTTCAGGACATTTCTCACTTGCTTGCCTTTAACTTGACCTGGGATCCAGAGGAGATTTGATATCTGATGGCTGAAGATGTGCAGAGATGATAGACTTCTTTTATAAACCCACTGCAACCTTCAGTCTGAAGCTGAGTTTCTTCAGAGCATGCATGTGCTCAGATTCCATGTTTGGAACAGAGGGATCCCTGTGGACATGGTACTCCTTATATAATTTTTTTATGTCTCCTAACAGTTTGAAACTCCCTGACTGGAGGTGACGGATGTTTCACTAGACCAGGGCAACCTTATTTCAAGCAGGAACTGTCAGCAGAATCAATGCAAGGTCAGCCGCTCCACTTGTTCCTTTCAGGAAACTACTCCTCCTACAGACACCCTTACACTAAACAAACCACCTCAAATACATGTGCTGCAGCATTCCTCCATACACTGGCGTCATGAAGACTGGCAAAAATGCCATGGCAGCAAATGCTAGCAGACTTCCAGACCAAATCAAGTCCCATTTTCCCTCGTACAAGGACAACGCCAAGATAACTTGCCGATTGGCTGCGTTTCTCTTCCCAAACAGTGCAGCAGAGTATCAGCAAAAAAAAAGTCTCAGGAGTGTTTCTGCCAGGGAAACTGACTGATGGAACTGGTAACTGGATCCAACACACCGACAAATGAATTATTTTTATCAACTGACCCTGAGTACAGCTGTAAGATCATGGTTTTTAATTTTTGTCTACAAGGGTGTCTGAATCACAGTTCCAAATCAAACTGGGGTCTACGTGTTGCAGATCAGGAACTTCATTGCTTAAATTGCACTCACTTGAATGCTTTAAAACTTAAAAAAAGGCAAGAGAAACAGGGTGGATTTTGGCTTGTGAAAGTTCCCCAAATGGCACACTTTCCTTTGTCAAAAAGCCTGAGACATCTCTGTCCGTCCACCCAACGTGGTTCACGCTCCCAGAACATGTGTGGTCTCAGACCAAGAAGGCTGGTTGCCCACTAGACTAAATGTGGCCTATGAGTTATCCTCAGTGGAAATGCTCATAAGCCCACCTTGCAAAACAGCTCTGAAGAGGAAGGGACTCAGCTCCTTAGCTGCTGCATTTCAGGGACAATGGTCACAGTAGCAGAATCCTAGTCCTAACTCCTGTACAAACCTTCCAAACCTGTGCAATTATACAACATGATACCACTAACATAAAGATAATAATATTGGCTATCTGAAGCAATAATGACCAGCCTGAGTCCTGGCTCTCATTAGCAGTGGCTCCTGGGTCCCCGGTACCCTGAGAGGGAGTTGGCAAAAAGAAACTTCAGGACAGATGAGGGAACAACTCCAGGGACTCTGGTGGGCCAAGGAGCTCCTCAACGTCTCCCTACACATGGTGCAGAGAAGCGTTTTGGAAAGGTCTGGGAGCAATGGGCATGTAGGTTCCACTCCTGGCACAGACCTTGAGGACATATGAGTGGTTAGTAGGTCTATCACCCACATACATAGGGGATGCAGGAACTGGAGTCTGAGCCATGGAGAGATCCCTGCATCCCCAGCTCTGCTCTGCTTCCAGTGCCTAATCCCTGCACTGCAGACCATGGGACAGGGCTAAGGTAAGTCACACAGGGCAGTCTTTATTTCCTAGGCTCAGCATTCAGAGCAAACACACTGCTGTAATCTTTAGCAAATACATTTTTGCTTGCACAATAAATCTGTTCAGAAATCACACATTTCCATTCAAACTAGTCACTAAAGAGTCACGTGTTGGGGCCTATCTCTGCTTTGTGCTGACACTACATGGGCAGTGAATCACGTGCCTTCATGAAAACATCCCCAGTCTTGAGGCAGGGCTTGGCTCAGGGTCACATAAGACTCATCCATATTTCATATCATGTTTACTCTCCTTTCTTCACCAACCAGTCTTGAAATAAGTCACTTCCGTGCCAGCAGACCAACACACACCACAAATACATGCCAAGTGGCTGTATCTATGCTGGGAAATAAAATGGGCCAGGGAACAGTTAAAGGAGGAGTACTGCAAACTACAGGCTATGACCCTCTAGCTAAGCTCTCACCCTCCAAAGCAGGGGGCAGAAATCCAAATCAGGAGCAGTCCCCGGCCCGGCTGCTTTTCCCTAACCATGGGCAGCAGTTGGGAAAGTGCTAGATGGTCCCAACCAAAACCATGCCAAGTAGTCAGTAATATGAGCTGGCACACACCATTGCCTGTGTCCTGGCACTGGTGAGTCCACTCTCTGGGACCACTGGCTGAGTCCTAGAAAGTGCTCAGTAAATGTCTTCTCTATGAATGACTCCTGTGAAATTTTAGGGAAACCACAGAGGCTTTCTAATCCCTGTTGATCCATAAAATGGGGATAACAAATCCCACTGTATGTCTCAGCAGTGGAGGGAGGACAGAGCATTTTGCAGCTTAAAAGTAATGGGAAAACATGAGAGCACCCTGGCTGTGCAAGTAGGTTCATCCCATTGTGTTTGATAACTTTCATCTGGACAGAGAGCTAATACTGATTTAAGTGAGTAATTCATAACCAGAACAGAACTTTGGTTATTGCTTGAAATTACAAATAAAGCCAGTCATCTGCATTGGAAATAGGCATCTTTGAGATAAACAGTAATATATACCTTTAAAATATACAGCTAAAAATATTTTGCCATCTTCTGAAATGAAGTGTTCTGCATTTTCTTATTGATTTATATCCTTTTTTTCTTCTTTCATTTGTGTGAGTGAAAGATGATTATCCATTCTATTTTTATGACCTACTTATTGGTGCTATGTGGAATCATATCACTACATGAACTTCAGTAAAGACAGTCACAAATTTCTTGTACTGAACAATTAATAAATGGGGTGGAAAAAATTCAGGAAGTGGTTTTATTCAGTGCTGTGGATTTAAAGATTTTTCCAATCCCTCAATTGTCCAGAAAATATGTGGGAGACCGACTTGTAGCTGGGAAGAAACAAAACAAAATGCACAGGATGGAACAGAGGGGGAGAGGGAGAAAAAAAGGGACGGAGTGGAAGAAGGAAGGAGGCAAAGCAAGCAAAAAGAAGGAACCACCTGGGGTGATGTTCATTTGCTCACTTATGCACCCACATGCCACTACAGCATTCACAAGCCAGCAGCTCCAATGGATGCAAAGCACCCCTGATTTTCAGACTTCAGTGCTGAAGATCTTCCAAATTTTGCAGCCCGTACATAAAGCTACATAGAGGTATATGTTTGGAATGCCTAGTTTACCTACAGATCTTCCAACCTACCTGGCCTCCCCCTTATACATTAGGTTTCCATTAGATTTTGCAAATTCTGATGTATGAAAGACTTTCAAATGCATATACTTGATGGATGTGGGAAGCCATAAGTGTAAAACTACATCTTGTGCTGCCATGGGTTAACAAAACTGCAGCGATGCTAGTAGATGGAGAATGAACACTTGATAGCAGGTGAGGGTCAGCTGCAAAATATGTTTTTCCATGTGGAAGAGTTAACTGGAAAGACAGTTAAAGAGCAATATTCCATGACGTCAGTAAATCAGTGTGTGTACTTTAGTACCACAAAGTAGGGTATACTTCAAAGAAAATAATAGCTCTGTTGATTAGCT
>JAWWLV010000088.1:104724503-104775385 GCA_035041135.1 Platyrinchus mystaceus | reverse complement strand
CAGTAAATCAGTGTGTGTACTTTAGTACCACAAAGTAGGGTATACTTCAAAGAAAATAATAGCTCTGTTGATTAGCTAATGAATATGCTATCAGAGAACTCTAGGAGCCTTTTCACTAACGCTCACTTTAAATAATAATGCTAAATAAAAACATACTGCAGGCCTCAAGTACGCTGCTTAACTTTTCAGACAGTGAATCTCTCACATTCATTCTTTCAGTTATCTGCTCTGTGTTTATTAATAGAAGGATGCTGTCCTGTTCCCTGGCTACATGCTTAATTCATAGAAGCACAACAGTACACAGAGAATAGAGGAGCGAATCCATTCTGTGATCTTATCTGTGTCTAGAAAATGAACCTCCCTTCTCCATAGGGCCAGGGAAGCCCTCTCAGGATGCACACTGTCCAAGCCTGCTGCCTGAGACACAGCCTCGCTGTTCATGTATCAAGGGCCATCCTGCAGCTGAGCAGGACTGCCAAAAAATTCCTTTTTCCCCCATTTACCTGCTGATGAGGCTGAAGACAGCATGGCTTATGAGGTTAGGTGATTAAGAGAGCTCTGATAGTCACTGCTGTCTCTCCCCAGTGCTTTTACCTTGTCTGCTTGCATAACTAAGTCCCCTCTCTGCTTGGAAGGATTTTACCTAAAAGATCCACTTAATCTGGGCTATAATTCCTTTACACATCACTAAACTCATACAGACTTTCTGGGCCAGGTTATGCCCTTCTTTTGGGGGCAGTTGTCTTCAGGACAGCATATAGCCACTGTGCCTGTGGGTGCCTGAATGTATTCTCAGATGCAAGCAAGGGAAGTGCCAAAATTACTGCAAAATTACTGCAACAGGAAGTCTAGCAAATTATAAATTTCCCTTAACTCCACTAAGAAGTTTTCTATGAATAGAAGATACAACCAAAAATTCATTTTCTCAACCGAAGAAGTTTTGCAAAATATTTGTATTCCTGTCAAAGAAGCCTGACTGTAATGAAAATGATTATTTTTTTTTAAACCAGATACTTTCAACTCATCAAATTAGAACAGCAAATTAAATATCTTCAAAAACTTCTGCTGAAAAGACTTGATCTTCTAATCACACTACAGCTTCTGGTTCATCCTGCTTTTTCTCTTGTGCTGCAGTTGTCCTTAATCTTAAATCTGAAATCTTCTCCCTGAAAAGGTATATTTTCACTGCCTTCTGTTGCAACGCTTTTATTAGCAGAGCTCCATCTGACCCTTACTACCTTTTTTCCTTCCCACCCGTGCTGAGTAGGTAGCACACACATTTTTTTTAAACACAGAGAGTATCCTTTAAACTGGCCATTTTTGCTCAAAACTGAGTTTCTGGGCCCAAAGTACAAGTTCTCTCAGCAGCATCCCAGATGAGCACTGCTCTCCTGCACCACCAGTTGGGTACTGGAGGTGGGAGCATGACATCTAATGCCCCAACAGCAAAGGGTTGACATATGCTCCCCCAGGTACAGGCGGTAGTCAGGGCTTCTGATGGCCAAGATTGCCTGATAGCTCTGGCACCTGGCAAGCCTCTGAACCACAGCCTGGCCGGCTCAAACTGCTTGGGAAAGCTGGCTGAAGCCTGCCCTGAATTCCTCTGCCTTTTACAAGGCTCCTCCCGATGACTGGGGCTTGATCTAAGTAGCCACCTCATTAATTACAAAGGTGTCAAACTTGCCTTTGTTGCTAACACAGCTTCCACGTCAAACCAGGCTACTTGCCTCTTCCCATGTGCTTGCCTGCTTTAGCTGGCCATAATGTAGGGCTGGGCTTGTCTCTTTTTAAGGTTCCTTGTTAATTGGAGTTCACCTATGCCACTGAGCTCTGAGGAGTTCCACTCCTGACTGCAAAGGGAGCAAGAGCAGGCCTAGGGCTGGGAGGGATATGGAAGATGTCAGTGCAAACCTATGGGAATAGAGAGGCTAGGTTAAGATTTATCAGAGCTGTGTACGGCTGAAACCTCAGAGTTAACATTTTACTCCCATAGGTTTCCCCATAAATGGAGTACATTGACTCATGAGTAAAGCATCCTGACCACCTTTTAGGTTGCCTGGAACAGGAAAAGTAGAGTGTACACAAACACCACAGTGCCTCAGTACATAACAGGTGTGAAATACGAGTTTCTTTCAGTTTTTCCCCAAGTTTTCTTATACGTGGCTCATTCCAGAAGTGCTAATCTTTGCTTTAAATAAGAAAGGGTTTTGCAGTGTGACAGATTTGACCCTGTTGCCCAATCCTGATGCAAGCACTCCAGCTCACATCCCTAGCTACCTGCACAAGGGAAAACTGCACGCCAAAAACTAATCCTGCATTGGGATCAGGACTGGTTTACAATGGAGAAGAGGTACAGCACACAGCTGTCAGTGCCTATCCAGGTCTTCCCTGGTGAGCTTGGACACAGAGAAATGGTAAGACATCGGTATCTTGTTTATAAAGCCCAGATCTGCTGGAATCTATGCTTAAAGTCTCTTTTGCTGAAAACTGATCATGGAGGCTTAGAAAGACAAGCTGTTTTTCCTGAATTTCCTGCTTATACAAAGCTTTCATTTAGTTCCAGGAATTTTATCACTACTCAGAGCAAAGCATAAGACTGAGTAACAAAGTGGGAGCTCTAAAGACATCCTTCACCTCCATCTGCCTAGAGCATATTTAATCCTAACAATTTGTGAGAAGTTACCTTTTTTAATTTTCTGAGAGTTCCTGAAGCTTACAGAGTAAAATTGTTTCATGACTATTCTGAGTGATACCTTGAAGGTATCACTTGGTGGTTGCAATAAGAATAAACATTTTATTGGTCAGACTTTTGAGCAATTTTTTTCTGCTTTTGTTAAAGTTGTAATGCTATTTTCCAGTATCCAGGCTCTCACCTTGATCTGGAAAGTTAAAAAAAAAAAGACATGTCAAAGTTATTGGAAACTACAGGACATCATCTTCTTATAAAGAAGGGAGTATTGCTGTCTTTGGGAGACTGTTTCAGGCTGAAAAGTTCCTAATAGTTTAAAATAAAATAAACTTAAATGAACCTTGTGACATACTTCATTAACTCTGTGAAGAACAGAGGGTATGCCTTATTTCTTGTCCAAGTCATAAAAAGTCAAAGATGTGCCCCAGGCCTGGTGTACATAGTGTTGGGACAGATGGGTCTGCCCAGACCTCATAGGTGCTGCTTTTCATCTCTGTCACTGATCTAGAGGTGGCCCATCATCCCAGCACTACTTTTAATAAACTCTGATTCAGGTAAAATGGAACAATCACAGGCAATTGTGGATTATGGTAGAAAAAAAAACAGAGACAAAAGGATCTAATTTTAAGAAAATGTAGACACGTGCACACACACACACACATACTGAAGATGAGGGTCCCAGCTTGGCAGAGGTCCTTCCAGGCTCAGGGAAGGCCAGTTTCAGCTTCTTGGTCCTCAGGTACCTTGAGTTACAGTGAGCAGAGGCTGCCCATGAGCAGCTCCTCATGATGCTGCAGTTGAGGCACAGCAGATCTCCCCTCCACCAGGCCTCCTTCCCTCTCCCCTCCACAGGCCCCTGGCCAAACACGCACACCCTTTCCTGTCAGCAAGGCCACTCCTGGGAGGCATGTCTGCCAAGCTTGTGCAAAACCCCTTCAGAGTGGGAATGCTCACCAGGATCTGCCTGGCTGGTTTGGGGCTCCTCTCTACTGCAAAGGGATCAGATGAATGACCAGCCACACAGACAAAGCTCATCCCCACCCTCTCGGGCCACAAGACTGGGTCCTCTGTAAGCAAGGCATAAAAAGCAGCATTATTTTAAGTGTTATTTATTCCCATGAGAGGAACAAGTAGAATTTGGATCCCAAGTGGGGTTCAATGCACTAACAGAAACTTCCCATTGCGCTGTTTTTGGTTTGCTGTTGGTTTGTTTTTTATTTTTAAATTGCCACATTCATAAGATGACCCACATGCCTCTGTTCCTTCTTCAGGCTGTGGTCTTCACAGCAACAAAAGGTCACAGACTGAAGACCTGCAGACTGCAATCTTCAGAGAAGGTTTCCTTCCTGCTTCTCCAAGAGCAGGGGCTGTTTAGCAGCCCCTGTCTGTGTGTCATGCCATAAGAGGGGACAGAATCTCATGTCTTGTTTGTTGAACTTTGAAATAAGGCCTTTTCTTCTATAGAACTCAGGTTGTATTTAACAGGAAACAATAAAGACATGGGACAGTTTTGGAGAGGAAGTAGGACGCTTTAGGTAGGCAAAAATACAATTACTTATGCTGAAACTGGGTCAAAACACCACAGTGTTTACCACGTCTCTCAGGAAGAGTGCCATAGTTTTTTTAATAACAACAAAAATTCAAGATCTCAGCATTGGGTCTCATCCCAAGAAGTAATACGGTTTCAGACCAAATGGAAACTAATCCGGCCTATAAATCATGATGCAGCAGACGTAACCCGCTCAGTCCTGAACACAGTCACTTTTGGTCAGCTAAAGCTGGTCTTCCAGCCAGCTTTGTTGTGTTGGCAACAACACACTGAGCACTCGTCTTCTTCCTTTGCTATCACTCCCATTACTAATTATGTTCACTGTTTCAGCTGAGGCTAAATGATCGTTTTAATTAATCCAGCTTCACCTTCTGGCCACCAGATCTTGTTATGTCTTCGTCTACAAAAGGCATCCTAGCACCTATCATTTTCTCTCCATGAAGGGACTAACTACACCAGTCACATTTTAGTCTTCCTTCAGATATTCTAAGCAGACTGTGGTCTTTAAATTTATCAAGACCAGATATTTTCCCCAGTTCATAAATCATTTCAGTGGTTCTTTTCCCTAACTTTGCCAATTTTTAAACACCCTTTTCAAATGAGGATGCCAGGTCTGGATGCAGCATTCCAAAGTAAAATTACCTCCTTACTCCAACTCACTGTTTTCCTAATTCTTTGTTCAAGGAGACATTAGTACTTTTGGTTACAACATTGCTTTGACAACTCTTGTTTGACTGGGTATCCACCCAGGCATCTAAATTTATAAGTCAACGGTTGGACTTCATGATCTTGAAAGTCTTTGCCACCCTAAAAGATTCTGTGATTCTGTGAAATTCTACTCCCCTCTCCTACATATGATACCAACTTCCATCAGATATCTTTAAGGAAAGATTAAGAAGTGTTTCCAAAACATGTTACAAATACACAGTGAAGACCTCAAGCCTCTTGCAACATGTGGAGCAGAAGGCACGTGAAACTGCTCATCAAGCCCTCAGTTTCCTTCTCTCTGGCCCACTGCAATAACCCTTGCCCTATATTTTAATACTGAATTCAGTGTGTTTGACACAACCCTGGAATGTCCAGTGTATACAGATTTAGGAACTGGAGGATCTGTTAGGAATGAAGTTCATGACAGCTGGATAAAGGAGGATCTGGAGCTGTGAGCACACAGGAAGAGTTGAAGTCCATTTTGGGTTTCTGCAGCCTATGCTCAACTAAGGCTCACAATAGCAGGGGCAGAGTGTTACTCCTAAATCTCTTCTTCTCTTAGACCGAAGCAGAAGTTACATTATTTTTGTGCAGGAACAGGCACTATATTAACCAAGTTCTACACAGCAAATGTTACAGAGCTGATACATGGCTTTGTCTAGCAAAGACAAAGAAGCAAAGACAGCAAGAAAACCAAAATCAGCTACTTTGGTTCCTTACTTCACACACAGCTCCTTGCCCACTGATCATTCACATGAAACAAAGTCCACTTGCAGTAGAAAAGCTAGGCACCTATTACTCCCTTTGGGCAGCATCCAAGGCTGGTTCTCTTTGCTTGACCAACCAAAACCCAGCAGCTGTTGCACCCTCAAGTATCTCTACAGCACTCAAACCACAGCAGTATACACCCTCAATGCCATGCTTAAAAATACCACTCTGGACCACAGTAGGGATTTCAACTTATTTCAAGCACTTTGAACACAAAAAAATCCAAAAAACCCCCCAAATATGAGTGAGGGTGTCGGGAAGACTACTGAAACAGAATCCAGTACCTAGGGAATACTAGAGGCCAGAGTAACAAACATGGTCAGGAGCAGTTTGATCTTGGGGGGCCACCCAAGCAAATTTGAGCCTTCAAGTATTGTTTGGTGGGGGACCCTGAAGCAGATGCTTTGGGACACTGGGTATTTAATTTTTACTGTTTTCAGAGAAAAGGTGCTAAAGTGACAAATAGCCATATGCCTTCTTTCCCCCCTACCCCCAAATGTCAATTCTGAAGCTTCATTACAGTGTTCTGTGGTCAATCTGGCTTGTTCAGTCTCACTAGTAACCAAAACTCATGGTCAAACTCTTTCTTTGCTCTTTCTCAGCCCACCCCAGAGCTGTCACTGAAGACAAACAGGGATAAGAGAGGAAAGCACCTGGCCAGGCCATCTATCAGTATCAGTGATACTGATGACGTATGAGCCACAGCAAAGTCCAGCTCATACACTCAGAGCTATGCCAGCTCAACAAGACTAAAATGCAAAATTAAAAAAAAAAAAAAAAACAAAAAAACAAACCCAAACAAACAAAAAAACCCCAAAAAACCCCCAACAAAGCAAAACAAAACAAACCCACAAAAAACCCAAAACAAAACAAAATAAAAACTCCAAAACCAAACAAACAAAAAAATCAAAAACACCAAAAGAAACCTTTATTTCACCTAGGAGTAGCAGCTCCAGCAATCAGTACACTTGGAGAGCAGTTTTGGTAAGTAGGGATGTACTCTTCTAGCAATCTTTTTCTATGTAAAATCATAACAAGGCACCTGGCATTGAGCTCCTCAGCACCTATACAGGAAGACAACATGGTACTGCATCCCCCTTGACTCATACAGAGGGCTGAAAATCTGACAGCACTGCTTTTGGTCCAAGGAGGCTAAGTATTTCATTCTTGATTTTTTTGTTGATAAAAATAAAAAAAAATTGGAAACACCTTCCCTATTTCTGCTGGGTTTTTTTCCCTAAAAGAGCATTTTCATCCTCAGATCCAAGAGGAAGGTTTATATGTCCCCTGCAAGACTTACTATCTGCAGGAACCACCCTAAGACAGACCCTGGGTCAAGGTGGTGCCGAGAAGGGAGCAGGGCCTCCTAGGAGCGCTCTTAAATTGTGCCACAGGGTTTCAAAGCAACGTGGCCTTCCACCGGCTGCCAGCAAGAGCATCAGCAACCACCTGACTTTTTCTGCTGTGTCAGCAGCACAAAACTGGTCTAAACCTCCTGTTTTATGATAACTCCTAGAAACTCAGCTCTGACATACCCAGCAAGTACAAGTTACGTGCTAGGCTCTTCAGAATTGGCACACCAAATTTCACCCCGGCAAGAAAAAGGGAAATAAAAAAGGATGCCAACCCTAGCTAAGGCTGAACACTCTGCAACACCACTTAGCAACAGCTTACTGGAAAATCACAAGTAAAGGCATTTTAGTCAATAAATGCTTCAAAAGGAAGGATATTCACCCTCTTCTCCACATCTGTTGCTTTTTAAACCCAGTGTTTCTCTGCATGGCTCACCTTGCACTTGGATAGGTATTTATTTTTGTAAATCACAAGATCCAAGGCCCCAGGGCTAGCAGGGCTGGGGTACCTGGCCACATCAACTCACAGACAGAAAGGATGCGAGGTAACCCAGTACCAAGTGTGGCATGAGGGTCACTCCAGGAAGGGTGAGTCATCCCCGCTCCTGGCTGGCCACAGCAATCTAAACTCCAGGTGAGGCTTGGCCTTTCTCCTTTTTGCTGTTTTCTTGCTGCTGCTGTACAGCAGCATTCATTCCATGGTCCTCACAATACCTCCAGGGTAAGAAGGTAGCCTCAACTGTGAGGTTTGGAAAACCAAGGGGCAGATTCTTGGCTGGTACAAGTCAGCATAGCTTCACTGGAGGACAAGGAGCTAGCCCAATTCACCTAAAAAAACAGAACTGGCACAGAGAGGCAAAAAGATGCATTGCGGCCACTCTGCAGGTCACTGAGTATGGAGGTTGGGCATCCTGGCTTCCCAGTCCAACAGTACTGGTGACATAGCTGGAAATGTCATACATGGCAGTAAGTCTTGCTCCAGTCAGCTGAGCAATGAAGAAAGAAGACCAGTCCTCAGAGCCAGCAAAAAGTTTTCCACTTCCCTTAGTATCTAAAATTCACTGCCTTCTCTTTTCAGCAGCAGTGCCATCAGTTTTTGCTGCCCTTCACCTTTGGTCACCAGAGGATGCCAGCAGGCATGAAAAGGCTCTGCCACTAAGCAGTTGTGTCTGCAGTGGGTGACATTCTGATATTTGCTCACTTACCACTGGGTAGACCCTTTAGCTATGGTGTGAAGGCCAAGAAAAACCCCAATAGTCCTCACAGGGCATGGGCTCAGTTCCCCAGACTTTCATCAGAAAAACCTCATATTTGCCCATGCCGAGCTTATAGTCATAGGCGAAGGTCCTAGTTTTTCATATCATCAGAGAGTATATTGAGGGAGGCTGCAGAAAGGCCACACACAATGCAGACTTAGATAGACAGAACAGGCACTTCAGCTGGAGACCTTCTTTGCACTCATCAGACGTGCCACCTGTATCAGGTACATTTCCATAGCTTTTAATGTAGCTTAACAACTGTGTTGGAGATAAAGGAGAAGGCACACTGTACAGGAAAAAAATCCCAAAATGATACCCTTTTATTTTTAAAGCTCTGGTGAAACAACTTTCCAAATGACATCCCACTTAAAAACCAATGGAAACCAACCTAACTATATGTCAGTCACACTATACAGATTGCATCCTACATTTTCAAGATGCCTAGATATCTTCTGTAGTATTTACAAATATATCAGTTAGGTAGTAAAGGTTCATTGCAATTTGTTTCTTTCCAGCACACACTTATTCAATGGCAAAAAAAGCCTTGGGGATGCATTTGCATTTTTGTACAACACTTCTGAGCAACTGGCTAGGGCAATTTTCCTGAGAGAAGGCTTGTTCTTTGAAACTCTTGCTTTAACAACTGGAAATACAGAAAGTGGATGCATTTTTGTTGCGCTAAAAAGCCTAAGGATGCCTAGTTAAGTTTTTCTTTTAAATTATTTACGTACCATTAAGTTAAAATGTTTACATTCATTCGTATAAAAACCGTTGTTAAATCTTATGCAAATGATTTAACACTGATTGCTGCAACGCAAATTGCACTTCTTTAAAAAAATTATTGTATATATGGAAGAAAAATATCTGATTGCTACCCTGTTTACAAATTTTGACTGACTCTATACAGTTCAGCCAGAAAATACGAACTTTCATAAATCTCAGTCACAGTGTACTTTAAAAGTTATATCGTAGTCTTGCAAAGTGAGTAAATATCTTAAACCAGAAAAAAACAACCCCAAAATCTTCTTAACCAGCTGGACCTTGTGGGACTTGTACCAAACATTGTGATTTCTTCCAGGGGCATAGCTGGGCTCTGAGGAGCAGAGCAAGGCACACTGAAGACGGAGGGCAAAGGAGGAGAGAGGTCTGAGGGGGCGAAGACATCGAATGTTCAGTGCAAGAAGTCTGTGCCGACTCAAGCAACATGCACTTCTGACACTCATTAAAAAGTATCTCACTATCTTTGGTAATTGAAGTCTTTGCTACTTCTTCCCCAACAATGATGGCTTCCACCAAATTCTTAGGGGAAAAGGTGATGAGAGAGTGAAAACAACTATGCAATGAGAAAGGCAGCGCTGCTGAGTAAGTCGAAGATGTATTTCTGGAATCTGTCAATAGGTCTAGGTCTATATGTTCTTTTTTTTTTCTTTTTCTTTCTTTTTTTTTTTTTTTTAATTTGTTTTGGGGGTTTTGCGGGTTTTTTTGAGATTCTAAGGCTGCATTAGCTATCCCCCGGTTGGTCATTTGCTTTCCCTATATTTTTCTTGCATAGATGAGGAACTGGATGCTTTGGCAAAGCCTCTTTCAGAGGCTGAAAAACACCTCTGCCACCAAGGCTCAAAAACTGTTTCAGAGGAATGGTCTTTGCCAGCACTCTTGCTGCCGCTGCGACCGCTCCACAGGAGAAACTGTGTGGGGACGTCTGGGGGCTGCCGTGCAGCACCAGGATCCAGCTTCCCTCACACCGGGTCATGCCAGAGCCAGGGCACACCAGGGATCCTGTCTCACAGATGCTGTCACTTCGGCCGTGGAGGTCAGGCTGACTCCTGTGTACAGCCCATCTTGACCTGAATACTTAAGGTTGCTGCTTTCGGGACTGGTGCTCTCTCCTGGGCCAGACATCACTGATGAGCTCGCCTGGAGGGAGGGAGAGAACAAAGAGAGAGGCATTGAGCAGGTGAGCTTTGCACACACCGGGTGGGAGTGAGAGCACAGTGGACACAGGGCACAGCCATTATCCCAGGATTTCTGCAGGACAACAGGGCTTGGCCTCTTCTTGCCCCTGTGCCTCGAAATCCTGAAAAAAACCCCCGTCTCATCATCAGCCCAGTGACTGAGCCCTGTTGATAGGAGAGATATCTGCGTTTGGAGAGGTGGAAAAGAAAGCACTTGATGAGCAGAAAAACCTGGAAATCAGACCATGGTGAAGAAGCAAGTGTGTGTGTGTGTGTGTGTGTGTGTGTGTGTGTGTGTGTCCCGCTGCCCCCTACTGAAGAGACATAAGTGACAACACCAAAAATGTGATCTGGGAGTGGTGGCACCTATAGTTTTTACTTCAACAATGGGAGAAGCCTGATACATCCCAATTCTTCAGCAGCAGATATGGAACACCTCCTGGAAATCAGCCTTCTTTGGGTCCCTCAGACCTTGAAATGTCTAAAATCATTCTTCACGCTTCAACATGCTAGCCACAACCACTTCATCTCTGGACACTAAAGGAGATGCTCTTTAATCTCCGGTGGAGAAACACTATGCCTTTGAAGCAGGAGCCTTTTTGTTCCGCTGTCTATACAAGACAACATGCAGGGGAGCCCTGGTAGGCACGAAGATGAACCTCTGAACTGCACTGGAACCAGTCCATTTATTTTAACAGAGAAATGGAGAGTTACAAAGACAAAGGAACAATCATTTTTTCCATGAGGCTGAGCAGATCTACTAAAGAGGAAAAATTCACAGTGCCAGACAGAGAAGGGGCAACATTTTCACCTGATAAAGGAAATGTTTAAGAGCTGACTTCATGCAAAATTAACCCTTGGATGTGTCAACTTTAAAACCTTAATTTACTTGTTAATGGATAGCCTTCGGATGAAATTCCTTAAAAAAAAAAAAAAAGCTATCCTAAACTGTGACTGCAGAAGCTTCCTGCCTGCTGTTTAAGTGAAAAGTATACATATTTAATCATTTTACTAGAGTAGAGCTCTTGGCTCTCCTGGAGTTGTGCCAAGCTAGCAGTCCTGACACAGGAAAAGCAAGGCTTCATTTATTCAAAGGTAATTTCCAAATGGTGCTGTGCAGGGTTCTTTTTGCCATGTCTAACCCAGGGAAACCTCACCTTCTGAAAGAGATTCTCACTGCTAGCAGTAATTTTTCTCTGAAATAACATAGACTGCAATATTTTCTTTAGCTTTTATTAAAATGACTGACAGCCACTACTCTTCCACCCAGTCATCAACCCCAATCCCACTCCATTAGTCACTACCCAGAAATGCAGAGAAGGGAGGAAAAACTGCCTGTCCCCCAAAACCAGCCAAACAGCTCTAATTCTAAGAAATACATTTTATCGCTCTCTCTCTCAAATATACAATTGCCAATCAATGATGATGAATCTCTGTATCCTTTCCCTGTGACTGCATGGAGAATTCAATGAGACATATTCCATGCCGTCCTTTTCATCTGGTTTTGGTCTTGCATCAGCCTAGCTTTTCAAGGCCTTTTTTTTTATTTCTAATACTACTTCTGTCAGCACAAAATACATAATTTTTTACAGCTTCAGACTCATCTCCCCACTTTGGAAGAAGGATTTAAATTAGTGTTGAGCAGTGTTTGCTCAACCTGAGCTAAAAATACTTAGGAGCTGCTTTGAAAGTTTCTCGTTTGCCCATATTTGCCACTGTTGTTCCGGTAGGCAAATACCTTATCACTACCTGGTTTTTTCCAGGCTTGGAAAGTGTAATTCACTCTTTTCCTGATTCAGCCCTACAAAGGTGGGGTGCACGGACCCACAGTTTCCACATGGGGTTATCAGGTACCCCTCCCTTGGGCTCCCCAGAAGGGAGGACATGGAGGCACGTCCTCTTTGAAGACTGCCCATCCCTGACCAACCGAGGCCGGATCCTGGCTCTGTTGAGCCAGAATGGGCAGGACCTGGGCAGGACTGCCAGGCCTGGAAACCCCACCCCAGTAATGTCATGACGAATCCAGGCAACTTGGGCAGCTCCCAAAGTGAGACATGGAAAACAAACTTTAGCTCATGAAAAGGACGTGACTGAATCATGGCTCCGTTCCTGAGCCTTCCTACCTCTGCTTTTACTTCTCCAGCTTTAAGGGATGAAAGGTGACAGAAGTTGCACTTAGTTATTAGAGGCCATTTGTCACTGGAATAAATAAGCTGAACAATGCTACTAAAGTCAATAAGATCTTCTAATTCACAACAACTGGCTCTGTGTTTATTTTCATTGTTGAAATCTGATAATAGAATAGGTAATCAATCGACAGTCAGCTTCCTGAGGAAAAAATGAATGAAGCCCATTGGGAAGAGACTGCCTCCCAAACAAACTGGAAGGTTGTGTTTGTATCTGCAAAGGTTCTTCTTTTTACCCAACCAGCAGGAGCTGGTCATGAGTCATTCCCCAGCTAGGTTGTCCAGACCAGAGGTGGCCTTTCTGTAGAGGACCTGCCCACCATGTGCACAGGAAGACTTCTGCCAGAGCCACAGAGGGACTTAAGACACCTAGATCGTACCCAAACCTGCTGTCAGCACTTTGGAGCCAAATTTATCCCCACTAAAGCTGCTCCAGATCAAAACCAGGCTGCTCAGCCTGTGCTGGCCAGCACTTGGGGAACAGCATCAGCAGCTCTGACTGGAAGACTCCTGCTTTCTTCTACCCACTCCTTCCTGCACCATCTGCCCACCACAGAAAGTAGGGAGAGAAGAGAGACTCTTTTCCCCCTGGCCTCCCCCCACACCTCTGCAGGCAAGAGGGAAATGCTCTGGGCAAGGACCCCTGGAGGGGGTGGCAAAGGGCCTTGATCCAGACCTTTGCTCTGCCAGATAGAACTTTGCTCTATCCATTTCACAAGTTCAAAATGCTCTGTAAATTTTGGACATTACACTAAGTCTGTAATAAGCATAGTCTCAGCTGAGACTTTCTTCCTCCTCAGTTAGCCTAGTTTAGTTTTGCTACACTTAAATGATAACCATAGTCAGCCAAAACACATTTGCAAAGACTGCTTTTGCATATAAGGTGCTGTGCCAAATGGTGGAGTTCTTAATTTTCCAGCCTCAGCCTCCCTGAAATAACTGCCATCCTCATCAGGAGCCCATTTTCCCAATACTGTCACTCCCTGGTTTCTGAAGAGCCAGTCTCAGCACTGCAAAATGATGGCTTTTTTTTCCTCACGTAATGACTCTCTTAGTACACAAAGTTGTCATTTCTCATTAGTCCAATTGATCCTTTTGTTTATACTGCAGACGTGTAAGTTTACGTATCATCTAATCTCTCCTTTGTATTATAGCAACATAAATCTGTGGTTAATACTTCATTAATTTCCTAAGGGAGGCAACTTCCAGCATGGCTTGGAAAACTGATGACCCCACTGCTGTCAAGGGCTGTATGAGTAACTGACTTTATTGCTTTGGCAATAAAACAAAACCAAGCAAAAGGTATGTGTCCATATGCATATAGAATTTTGGGGTAGAAACAAAAATACTTTTTTCTTGGTTTTCCCTACTGAAACAAAAAAGATGGATTGCTTCCTTCTGTTTCCTACAAAAATTAAATGCTCTCTTTTGGATTCAAGTACACAGAGCAAAGAAAATTAATGACTCAATGTATGAAACTGCGGGCAATAAGGTAGCTTCCCATTTTGTCCAGGAGTGAGGACTAATGCAGAAGAGGTAGGAGACCAAGAAAGATTTAAATGAGAGTGTCAGATCTCCCACCATAATGCCCTGTCTACCACACTATTTGGTATGACTGACATGTTCCTCATGCCTCCTCTTGATCTTATTCCACTTGGTTTAGATAAATATTTACTCATACCAGGACTGAGGCACCGTGTTCCCCGTTTCCAGGTGAAAGTCCTACCTACCATGCTGGTGAGTCTTTCTCGTGGAAACTGTCTCAACAGCTACAAAATTATTCTATAACAACTGAAGTCTTATCGTCAGATAATCTGAAGAGCCCTCGGACATTCAACCTCCCAATATCCGGGTGGCCAGTATATTAAGAGATTGAGTCTCTGGTTCATCCAGACTCTGGCACATACTGTAAGGAACACGATTCCCCTGCATGAATGTCCTACCAATGTGCTGCCTAAACAGCAGCTAACAATACCACCTCTAACCAGATCACAAATCTTCTGAAAACAAGAGAAAGCAAATGCAGGAGAAGCTGTCCAGATAATCCTGCCCCATCTGTCCGGCATTTTGGGGACAGCTAAACTGCATTTTCCCCCTGCCAAGGCCATCTCAGTCAGCTCTCTTACTTTCCACCCTAAAACTCTGGAGAGCCAATCCTGAATCACTTTTCAAGGTAAAACTCCAAGGGAAGTAATCACTTGTTTTACTTCCTATGTTATTCTGTGGTGTGTGATTATGGTCCTTCTGAGAAAGCTCCAAACTGGAGGCAAAGGACACAGGAAAGATTTCTCAACGAAGAGCTGGTGCTGCTGAGCCTTTCCTGACATCAGGCCTAGCTCAAGGAGCCTCTGTGTCCTGCCATAAAAAGCAGATTTTACAGCAGGTTTCATACTGCCTTTTGTCCTAATAAGGGAATAAAGTCCTTCTGGTTATCATGGTTGTTGGAGCTCCTGCATGGAAATAGACAGGTTTGCACTACAGACCATGTCCTTTGTTTAGCAACTTATTTGCTGGAGCTTTTCTTTGTACAGTTTCAGCAGCATCAAAGGGAGAGCAGGTATAGATGCAGATGCAGACTGTCTAAAACGTTCAAATCTTCTTTTTATGGGGATGTAAGGCAACTTCATACATCATGCAGCTGGACCCTTTCCATATTAGTAACACAGGACACCCAGTACTTATATTTCTTAGGAAAAAAGAAATGGGCCTAAATCCTAGATCCAGATGTGAATTTGGCAAATAACTCCTTTACCATGGGACAACAAAATATCTCTGATCCAAACACTTCTACACTTTTGGATGTTTGAAATCAACTTTGCCCCCACAACAATTCATTAATCATATCTTTTAAATGTTTAAACTTCAGCTAGAACATAAAATCAACATTTAAGGTTCTTGCTAATTTGTCTCAAAATTGGCATCATGTAAGATTCCCTTCATGAAATGGATAGTCTCAAAGACATTGCCAAGACTAATTGCTGCCCTTCTCTTTTTCTGCCCTCCCTTCTTTATTTTACTTTAACAGAGATAAAGAAAGGTAGGGCAAAAAGTGAATGTTACTGACACAAATGAATTCTGCTGAATTTCATTTCCATTAGATTTCTACATAACTGGAAACTTTTTTGGCAGCCTCCCATAAAAGGCATAATAAATTGCTTTTGTACCAGTAGAGGAATTCGTTTGCTCTGTTTCATTTAGCAACAATATTGCTGTGAATTTCACACAACAGTTTCTAAATCGTCATCGGATTTCTCTGCCTAATGTCAATTTGGCATTTTTCCCCTCTTCACAGAATAAAGGCTAGAGAAGTGAAAACAGAGCAAAACAAAAACAAGTTGCCGTGCCTGTTGTGCAACGTGGGGAATGAGCCAGGTTTGCTCTTCCAGCGGGTGCCTGTGTTTCGGCAGTGTCACCAGGACCACTGACTGGAATCAATGATAGCCTTGTTAAAGTGATCAAATGTTACAGAGACTGGATTCATCCATCTGAGGGTTTTTTCCCTCCTGACATAACCTGGAGAAGTCTATTCTCCTTGTGCAAAGCCATTGCCTATTCTAGGAATAATTACAAACCTTTAATCTGTCGATGGATCAACTCAAAAGGGAAGAGAAAAAATAATCAAGGAAAACAGAAGTCTGGTAGAGTATCTTTACTTCAGCATGTGATCAGATTACAGGCTGCCTCACTCTAAAATGCTGACATCCCTTCACTCATGACAACTTCAATGGGCTTTATGAGTGCTCAGTCCCTTTCACGGGATTTAGGTCCATAAGAAATTATTTTGCATCCTTTGCCACCCAATGATGTCTGAGGCAACAGGATCCAGTCTGAACAGCCACCTCTTTCTAATTTCAACCTCCAGTCTCCCCAGTCCTCACCGCTTTGAATTACAGGTTCTTGGGCAAAGCCAGGAGCTCAGGTGAAGGATGTGATGATGCCCATGACATGTCCTGATAACTGCTCCCCTGCAAATCCTGTCTTCATTTACATAGATACGGGGCTGGGGTGCAGGGATGGGAGATCAATAGCCCTTCACATAGTTTGGGGGGAGTCAGGGGGATGCCCATATTGGGCTGCTGCTGCAAATTCCCCTCTTCAGCATATGTCATAGCCTCTCTTCATTACTTCCTTTCATTGAAATTTTTCACAAGAGGGAGGGTATTTGCAAGTGCTTTGCATATGCAAGGCATATCTGATCAAACCATGGTGGGGAAAAGGCTGTGCAGGTTTTACTGTGCTGACTGCTGGATACAGATTTCCCTGGCTGTTGTGCAGGTGTCCTCTCCCAGTCTGATCTACTATGGAAAAATCAGGAAGAACTGAAGTCCTGGCACTGAGGATGCCATCATGTAACTAAGAGCAGCCTCAGGGTCCCTGGGAGTTGCTCTTAGTTGCTAACAGCTCTCAAGGAGCCTTTTGGCTCACAAACTATGACCCCATCCATTCTGCTCTGATACCCACAAAACTCCACACAGCAGAATCATATTAAAAATGGTACTTTTACGATTCTAACATAAAGATTAGTAATAACACGCTTGATACACTTTTCTAGGGAGAAAGACTACAGAAAGGAAGTCAGACTTTAGCCAGCCAAGAAGGCAACAGCATAGTGGAAATGGGATCTCATCTATATGGCCTCTCCTTCCCCAGGCGGCACGTGGCTGTGCTGCCACAACCTACACCGCTGCCTCCTTCTCAACTGGGATTGTCCTTCCATTTCTATCCATTAGATAAATCTCACCATATTGCTCAGGGTCACTAGTACTGCTTAAGGTAATGTAAGGAAAATTTAAGGAAAATTTGGCTACATTTTTTCCTAGTAGTGCATAGTAGTTCACTGGGGAAGTCTGACACTCACTTCTGAAACTGAAACAGTTCACTCACTATTCAGTTGCTCTTTCTCTTTTTTTGATGTGATCTGTTTATTTTACTGGATTGACAGCATTTTTTCATGTCAAAGACAAGCCCTTTTAGTAATATCCTAGTCTCAAAGGATCCAAACCCTAAACCCAGTGTCCCTGAAATTGGGTGGCCCTGTCAGTCCACAAACAATCACATTTACTAAATAATGTTTTTTTCTTCCCTTTGTACAATGAAACTTTGTACATCAGAAATTAAACTATTGAAAGTAACTTGGATGTTGGGAACGCCAAGACATTGAAAAATAGTTATTATAAACAATGTCTTCATTTTATTAATAAAGGACTAGAGAAAGCCACATTAGGAAAGCTTCTCAAAGAAATTATGTGGCAGATTAAGGGATACAGAAGGCCGAGAAGTGAGTGTGGATACAGATAAGTATAGCCAAGAGGTTAGAAATTAATCTGCATGAAGCTTCACAACTTTAGCAGTAGTATTTATCCCACATGCTAACTGAGTGAAGAAAGGAAGTTTGAGATGGTTGGAGTACAAGACGTAAAATAAGGATAAAAACTAAAGAAGGGGATGATCAGCAGTCCTCTGGTGCTGCTGTGGAGCTCGGTGCTGCCAGATGCCGAGCATCTGGCCCCTGAAGAGCCGTCTGCGGGGAGAGGGCTGAATCCCTGTGCACTGCAGTCAGCAGGGCACTCCAGCCTGAATTCAGCTGGGTCTGGATCGGGATTTAATCGCACATTTTAGTTTTTAAAAAAAGCTTTTATGATTCACTTCATACAGCAGGATAACATTTTGCTGGGGTTTACCAGGTATTTGGGATAATACATAAAAATGCGCATATATATATATATATTAAATAGCTTTTGAAAAACATGACATTAGCAGCAGTGCCTTGAACTATAAATTCTTATCATGTCATTTCAGAAAAAAAGGGGTACATGCACAATTGTTTCTTGAAAGGATCGGCTGGGTGTGATTTATTGTCTTCCCTCCAAAAAAAACCTTTGAAATTAAAGAACCCGAACATCTCAAAACAAAATGTCTGGGGTTAAGCTGTGTCTAACTTAATCATAAAAATTATATAGATCTTAATGAAGAGGTTTGTAAAGTACTTCAGCTTGTCGTTCTGTTTACAGCTATCTGTGATATCCTCTGAAAATCTTGTTCCAGTATCAGCTAACAAAACTGGCAAGTTTATTTAGATTATTGTTCTGCTAGATAAGATAAAAGCTGTGATAACATTGCACAGTGATCAGTCTGCTTACAGATACAGACACTTACCCCGGAGGCTGCAGTCTGTGCGCTGGGAGAAGCAGTTTTGCTACAGTCATCTGAGTTAGTAGAAGACGTGGATGTTGGAGTCATAGGAACTGCAGTAGTACTATTACCTGAAAGATTGGGAATTGGTATTAAAAAGAAATATTTTCTAGCCAGAGAAGAAACAAAACCCCTGAAAATAAACAAAAAAACCCCCAAAACAACTATAAACTATTGCAGCTACACTTTCTTATGTTTTTATATTTACCAGAGCATGCCTTTGATTTATTTATGTTCTTAGGTTTTCGCTTCCTCGTCTGAATTCCTTCTTTTTTCATAGCAAGAGGTCGGGGAACCTGAAAAAATTAAATTTCCACACCAATCATAGAGCTGTATATGTACCCTAATAACAAAAATCAAAATACATAACAAGATCAAGTGTGGTGTTTGAAAACGCCTCTGTAGCAACTCAGTTTTTCCTATGCCACAGTACAGATTTTATAAAAAGTTTGCATTTTATTTGGGCAAAGCAACGATTTGCTTCAAAGGGAGTTTTAGCTGAATATAAAAAATAGAGAAATTTCTTCATGTAAACTAGACAGAAAAACAGCATGCATTTAGGGAAAACCATCATCATTTGGGAATAGGGCATAAGAAATTAAACTGGATGGGGTATATCTGCTCCTTGATTCATTATTCCAGTCAGTTCGGAATTATCTCCAGTGCCTGATTCTGGAAAGGAAGAATGCATATGAGAGAAAAAAAAAATACTCCTCATCCTGTGGACCAGCTGCACAAACGAGATCATCACCAGTAAATGTCTTAGGATGGAACCTTTAGGTTATAATCAACTTAGTAATTTTTCTTATAAGCAGCTCTGCCCCTAATACAGATTTATAGTTTCCAAATTTATATTTATACTGCTAAATTTATATGTGCTCAAAAATAACTTTTGTGTTCTGTGTCATCACAACGATAATCATTATACAGAAAAAAATGGTCTAAAATATATTTTAACTTAATGGTAAGGTGGGGAAAGACAATTCAGGTGCACGCTTACTATCATTATAATGTTTAAACCAGTGACACAATTTACTTTTTTCTTGAGGCCTAGACCACATCTCAATCACTTCTAATGCCCTTGCTCTTCCAACACTTTTTGCTTGACTGTAACGCAATCCACAGGGTCTCAGCTAAAACATACTCCATCACATTCAGGGTAGAGCTTTTTTCTTCATCTTTTATTGCCTAACAAAGGCTGAAATCGCATTTAAAGTTTTGTTGGCATAGCTGTGGCTTGAATTACATTTGAAGTTTTGCTGGCATAGCTATGAAAAACTGTCTAGGGTTTTTCTCCCCACCGAAGAGCTGGTTTAAATCCCAGTGGCAAAAAGACCTCTGCTGCTCATCCAGAGATGGTTACTTTATAAAATCTGTTGAGACTACACTGGCAAACACGTAACTTGTCAAAAGCATAGCATGCTATAATGGTGTAAGTATTTTCTAATGTCACACATTTTTCAGTTGTTTTATCCATTGTTTTTTTTACTCCATGGTCCAAGCCACGAGTCAAGACCATTAGCATCAACAGAAACATCTCCCTGACTTGAGGATGCTCAGTGCCAGCCTCCAAAGCTCCCAGGCACCTGCCAGCAGGAGGACCCCCCTCCTTCCCCAAAGGAGCACCAGAGCTGGCATGAAATCTCCCTCAGCAAAGCAGCCACTTACCCCATGGAGCTTCATGTAGAGGCCACAGGCGTTGCAGACAGGCTCACCCTCCGCATTCCTGCGCCACAGGGTGGTGGTCGTGGTGTGGCAGTTGGCACAGGACAAGCCCAGCCGCCGCGACGAAGGCTGGAGGTAAGCACAGGCAAACACGTGCATGAACAGGCAGGCAGGAGCAAATGGTTTATGTCTTTATGGTTTATAAAAAGTATTTTAACACCTGGTGGGGATGGTATGAGATTTTTTTTTTGTAGTATCTATCAGCAACATCCCAGAATTAGGACAGAATTATCCTTATTTCAGAGAGTAAAAAGCTGATGTGAAGAGTTTGCAATCCCCGGCAGTTGTGGCAGAGGCAAAATACATATTTGGGAGCTGCTGACCCAGAGACCTCCAGGCACTGGTTCTTCTTCCAGCAGGACAGCTAGGAAACATCTTCACTACAGCTCCATCCAGCTGAGGAGAAGGCACATCACTCCTGTGCCGCCTCTCCAGCAAGTTCAGTGCACTCTCCCCTGTGTGGTGGGTGAAGAGGCAGCTCTGATCCTGCTACTGATACTCCCGATTTATTGGAAAAAGTCAGTCACTTTAATCACCTGCCTTCGGTGGCACTGCAGCTGGGAAAAACTTTCCCAGGGGTAACATGTACAACAGTGTTCTCTCTGTAAAAAGATTTTTTTATCCTCACCCATCTTACCCTCACACAAAAAGCAACATGCCTTGGGAGCGTGTTTTACAGAGCAGAGCTTCCCCTCAGCCAGCAGAAAAGCTGGAGGGTGACAAAAAGGTCCCCACGGCAAACAAGCCATTTATGACACTCTTCCTTGGAGTTTGGAGCCAAGATGAAGCAACCTTGTATCAGAAATAACCGTATAACCTAGAGCTTTATGGCCACAGGCTGTATATCATAAGCAAAGGCAGTCCTCATAAACATGTGAAATGAAGGTGAATGGGTTATAAAAGTCCCTGTAACAAGTGATCTCTTTTACGTTCATCACAAGCAAAGAATTCCAGCTACATCATAAATCTAGTCTTTTTCAAAGTATCGCATTGTCAAAAAAATATAAAAAAATCTGTGCCTAGCTCTGTGTCTGGCAGCTGAACAAGTTTACATGGAGAAGTCAGTTTTAGAGGATTGCATTAATCTTATTCTGACTATAAAGCGCCTATAACTGAAATTACTAACTTAAGGGTACAATGCCCTTCCTCTTGAATCATTTACTGCTGGGTTGTTAGATGTAACTGGGTCACCTTTGATACCACAGATCTGCCTGCCACCTGGGAAACTGATAAAAATGTTTTGAGAACGAAGAATATTCCAGAGTAATATCTGAGTTTCTTTAATTTTATCTGTTTTAGTGTCTCTAGCAGTAAGCCATCATTTTACACTGCTGCTCAGAAAGAGCTCCAGATTAAATACAAATTTTGTAATCTTGAATCAGTAATCCGTTATTAACTCCACTGAAAAAAAAACCCAAAAAACAAAAAACAAACAAAACCACTCAGCCAAGTGTAATATAGGCTGAAGTAGACACATATATTTTTTAATTCTAAAAATCCAAATCTCATGAAAACAGAATTTTTGATCTCGCTATTAAATACATATACACACAGTGGTCAAATCACACCCTTGATTAAACGAGAGTTTTACGTGCATCGAGCAAAAGAAAGCTGATCTTAACACATATGCTTCATTTTCTTTCTTTGCGAGTGAAATGCTGTCAGATGTTACACTCTGTTAAATCTTTCTCTTTCCTATGCACCCTGGTATAAATCTTCATATATTTTATTTTAATAGCTTTTCTTATTCCCGTATCTAAACAAACAGGGGGATTTTGGCATGTTTTGAAGCTAAAATGACTTTTCTGTTGCAGGAATTTTATCAGAAACTTCGGGGCAATCTAAACATATTTAGCGTTTTCAAAACATTTTCCCTTCTCACCTACATATTTCCAACTGTATGAACACACAGTCACGGTTGATTTATAGTTATGGCCAGGGTACTCGGTGGGGATTGTTACACAGAGCTATTTCAGAGCTATTTCGCTGAGGTGTCAGGCTGAAATCGGGTTGTAGTTTGACTCTGCTTTAGTCTCCTCACCCCTCCTCAAAAAAAAAAAAAAAAGAAGAGGAAACAGAGAAACGCTGGAGCTGAGTATCAGCTACTTGAAATCTGCCTTGGGCCAGGGTGCCACAAACAGTGGGGCTCTGATGCTTGGCACAGTCGGCAGATCTGGCATCTCCGCTGCTGCCTTTGTCACCCTTGATAACACCTTGTGTCATGAAATTTACTGAACAACCAGCTAGAAAAAAACGGGCACCTAGCAGTAATTAGCCTCTGGCTTAAAGTTAAATTAACTCTTTGGCTTAAAGGAACGTCTTTCAGCAGGGGCGGGTTGATTCTGGAGTGCTTATTGTCTGCTCGGATCATCGTGCGTTTTGTTTCCCCTCGCTCCTGTAAGGGCCCTAAATTCAAACTGTTGTGAAATAAAGAGTGGCAGGCGTTGTAACACAAGGAAAACAGTCACGGAGCGAAGCAGCTGGCGTGACTGAAAGGGGCTTGAAAGGCTGATGGGTTTGATACACTGTCTCCATACACAGGGGTCCAAACATCAGCTTGGATTATACCGGCGTGATTTATTGTGGCTCGCTCGGTAACAGCCATTACTGAAGAGCGTATTCTTTCTCACTGCTGACCTCCACCCAGATTTGCTAAACATAATGTGCAGTTCCCACTTGTTAAATTTTCTCCTTGCCTATTCAGTGCCAGCCTGAGTTATAAACAGGGGTTCTGGTTTGTACTATTTATTTCCCCCCCTAGTTTTAGGAGTATATTTTTAGAAAAATTGCCGCTCATTTCTTAGGAGTAAAACAAAACAAAGGCTATTATCATTGTTTAAACAATTGGTTTTCTTTGAATTATATACAAAACTTGCTTACGTTCCCAAGGATCGAGCTGTCAGCAAACAAAGCAGGTCTGGAGAAATTCCTAGCCTTCTGAACAAACATTTTCCAACCTTGATTTTTTTTCTTTTGGAAATGCCTAACATCACCAGCACAAATTTCTTCCAAGCCACTGAAGCCCCCCTAACTGATGGGGTTCATAGCTCAAAAAGCCAGAATGGCCCATGCCCCGTGTGCAGCTCACTGGGGAAGCAGAGGGTGATTTCCCCAGCGCAAGGCCTGGTGGTGGGTCCGAAGTGGTTCCCAGAGGACTGGCAGCCCTTTCGCCCCTCGTTATGACCATTTCGGGCTGCAAAACTGGTCAGGAGCCCCAGTCGATTTTGAAGCCGGGGAAATCACCAGGCTAATACACTCTGATTGCTCTCCCACATACTTGCCCCCAGTTTCTCCCTGGCTAGTGCTGACTGGTGGTTCCTTGGGGCACAGCTCCTCTCGCCCGCCTACTCCCCACACTCCCCACTCACCACTCTCTTCTGGGGCTTGATGAGGGGCCGGCTGAGGCCGTTCATTTTTGTGTAGAGACCGCAGGCGTTGCACAGGTAGTTGCCGGTGCCGTCCCTCCTCCACAGCGGGGTCTGGATGGAGCCGCAGTTGACGCACTCTCGGCTCTCGGACAGGTCCTCCAGCAGCTCTGGGGGGCAGAGGAGAGAGGCGGTGGGGCACGGCCGCAGGCGGCCGCGGAGCCCAGCGGAGCCCCGCGTAGCGCGGCCCCGGCCCCGCCGCGCCGAAGGACTGACCCCGGGCGAGCAAGCAACCGGCGCTGTTCAGCCCTCGGAAAAGCAATTCCTTGGCAGTGACGGCGAACATGCGGTGATTTTTTACAAAATCCCTGCCTTTCCCACCCACCCCCCTTTTTTTTTTCCCTAATTATTTGGATGTACCAGCCTCGCTGCCGGCCCCGGCGGAGCCTTTGCTTTCCGAACCCCAGCGGAACCAGTGAGCCCCGAGACGGGCTGGGGGACACCGCCCCGTCGAAGCGGTCACTCCAGGCGCGCCTTATACTCACGTAGGGATTTGGCCCTTGGGAAAGCCGGCTGGCGTCCACTCGAGGGGCGAAACCCCCGCCGTGGTGCCCACTGGGTGGAAGAGGAGGTGCGCTTGGCTTGTGAGGGGAGCAGAGAGGGGAATTAGGTGCCTGCCAGAATAGCCACTTGCAGAGCCACCCTGGGAGCCGGATATGAAGAGTGGTCGTTTTGCCCAATATTCCCCAGGGTCGGAGCTGGGCAAGAAGTTTTTTACCCCGACTCTTATTTTAAACGCCTCGCAACTAGTAAAGCTTTAAGTTTAGAGGCAGCGTTTGGGGCTCTGGTGTGCCAAGCGACGGGCAGCGGACACTTTGCCTCGGCTATTTGGTCAAATTCGAGCTGGTTGGTAGGAAACGGAGGAAATGGAAAAATACGCGGTATTTTGCCTCCTGCCTTCATAGTTACTGAGCACTGAGGGTCTAAATGTGCGGAAAAAAAAGAAAAAAAAAAAAAAGAGAGAATCCACCTACAAAAGCTAACAACTTCAGCCCTGCGAATCCTTGTTCTGATTCAACTCTCCATATTTCGGGGAGGGCTGAATAAACACGGTTTTGACCGTGCCACGTTGTGCAGAAATAATAAAAGGAGACGTTTGGATTTTTACAGCAGCTTCCGAGTCGAAGCTGGGAAAGATTGTTTCAGACTCAGAGCTTCGTCACTGATTTTTTTTCCTTATTTTTCTTCCTCCGCTACCTGCCTTAATTCATCGTTGTGTTATTCTTTTACATTATCCTGTTCAGCGAAAAAGAGGTTATAAACCTCGAGCAGCTTTGGAGACAGGGCTGAGGTGACACGGCGGGCATTGAGCTGAGAAAGAAATGGCCTTTTGGCCCGTACCCACCCAAATACTTTTCTCTCCTCCCTTCGTTTGCAAATTATTAGGCGCTAAAGAGGGACGGGCACACGGCACAGTCCAGAGAGCACAGTTCAACTGACATTGTCAGCTTGTAGCTCTTAGCACATCGCTAAGATTAATAAATCTTTGCACTAAAAGAGCCATAGAAGACTGTAATCAGGAAAATGCTTATGGCTTCAAGGACGTTGTAAGTTAAACAGTTATTTGTCTCAGCTATTTACTTTATAACATTGCCTTCGTGCCTCCAGAAAAAAAATTCTGCCGTGACAATATTTCTCGGGCATTTAAAAGAATTTTTTTCTCTTACAGCGTAGTACATTTATCTTCAAAGAAAACAAAACAAAGTTTTCATTTTTAGATAGTTTTAATATCTCTACGAGTAACATTTAAAAAGTTTTGTCGAACTGTCTAATAGTTAGCCGTAAAAAAATATATTTCGTCTACAAATTCCCTGACAATTTTCCTACAATTTTGAAAAAGGAGCACGCGTGGCTTCGGCTTTGCTCTCGCGTTTTGCACTGCAGGACTAGAAAACTCGCGTGGCCCAGGAGCTGCGGACTGCTTCGCTCCGCGTTACACCGCGATGCGGCTCCACTGACACCCGTCCTTTCCCTCATCGAAAGGCTGGCTAGCCCGTGCCCCACCGGTTCCCGGCACCGGGAAACGGAGGCACAAGGGCGGGAGCAGGGAAAGCTAGCGTGCTGCTCCTCGGCTGGCTTGGCACTCGTGCCCCAACCTCCTCCAGCGCCCGGCTCCTTCCCTTCTCTGCCCCTTCTTACTCATCCTTCTCTCTCCCTTTCGCGAGATTCTCCAACCTCACGTCTCTCCCGGAAAAAAAAAAAAAAAAAAAAAACCAACAAAACCAACAACAACAACAAAAAACCCAACAACAAAGAAAACCCCAACAGATTTCTTGTTCCTCCATCACCTAGTTTTACACTGTAACTTTTGGAAATTGAGTCAGAAAACTCAGCTTCCGTGTCGGCCTGAGACGCGGCTTCTCCTAGCACCACTACTACTCTCTGTTATTAAACACCAAGTGGGAGGCTTAAAATGCTTAAATCTACCGGGTATCATCGAGAGAAGGGAGGAGCATCACGTATACCCCCTACAAAAGATAAAAAGCCATGTGGTAATTATCCGCAACACTGCACTGAAAGAAAATCACGATGTCTATAAAATATACACAACCTGGTGGGTAGTTTACGATTAAAGCGAGTGCTGATCAAATCTGTGTATGCGCGTGTGTATGCATATGCACATATACATAAATATATATACATAATATATATGCATAATATATAAAAATACGTATACATACCCAGCAGCTCATACCCACACACACCTCTCTATACACCTTTATATATATATATATATATATATAAAATAAAACTGAAGAAACTGCAGTAATCGTTAATCTCTGACTAAATCATCGCAGCTCAGCCTCCACTTCTACAATTAATTTAATGACTCCAAGAACTTCCCAGACTAAAATAAAAAATAAGGACGGGACACCTCGGAAGCGAAAGCAAAACCCCATCAGGAGGTGCTGCATTTTAACAGTAGTTTATAAACGAGATTTCCTAGTTCATATCCGAGGTTTTGCTTTGCTGCTTTTCTCTTTTAATGAAGCACTGTTTTGTAGTTGAAATAATCCAAAATGGGTTAAACAAGCCCCTGCAACTTTCGCTTACTCTACAAGAAAAATCAGTTTGCAGTGAATTTTACCACTTCTCGGCCAGATGACCACATTTAGGAAAAGGAGGAACGTAAAGGTCTGGAAAAGTTAAAAACTAGGTTTAAACCGGATCTCTGAGTTTGTAACCCCGATCGCCATACTCCAAACAACGCCGCTTTTGGGGGATGTGTTCCCCCCTAATCCAACACAAACGACGAGAATTACCTTCACTCCAAAAATCCATGGTCTCGGGACTGCCATCCTGCCACAGGCACCTGGGCCGCCCCACGCCGTCCCGCCTTGCCAGCGAACCCCGCGCTCCCCGGCACCCCCGTGACCCCTCCAGCGGGCAGCCCCGGCATGCGGCGACCCTCCCTGCCCTGCCCTACCCCGCCCTTGCCCGCGCCCCCCGCGACGAGTCCTACCTGCGCTGGGTGCCCGGACGGGGATGGGGGCGGCGCGGCCCTGGAGGCAGTGCAGCATGGAGTTCTCGAAGGGCGCCGTGGGCCAGGCGGGGGCGAGCTGCGGCCCCACGTAGGACGTGTAGGGCCCCGGATAGGAGCCATTGAGCGGCCGGGCCAGGGGGCTGTACTGGTCCCTGGCGCCCAGGCTGTTGCTGTAGGCGCCGGGCTCCCGGGAGGCCCCGTTGGCTACCGGCGGGCTGGGCGAATAGGGAAAGCGGCCCGAGGGGTGGGAGCCGCCGCCGGTGCTGTACGAGGGGCTTTCCGCGGCTGGCTGGGACCAGACGGCGTGGCCGCCGCCCGGGTGGCTTGTCTGGGCCGCCCCGCTGCCTTGCAGGTACGGCAGCGTGGGCAGCATGGAGCCCACGCGCGTCGTGGGCACGTACACGGGCGAGCTGGGCGTGGAGTGCATGAAGCCACCCGGAGATCCGTCGTAAGGCGTGGGGCCCTGGGCGGCCGAGATGGCGAGGGTCTGGTACATCTCCTCGGGTTGCTCGGCGCCGAGGGCGCTCAGCTTGGGGCCGCGGCTGGACCAGATCAGCTTGTTGGTTTGGTCTAAGTCCGCGAAGAGCAGGATGTCCTCCCAGCTGAGCCGGCCGGAGGGGTGGGGGGCCCCGAAGTGCACGTAGGGAGCGAGAAGAGACCTGCCCTCGGCGGCGGGGGGCGGCGGCGGGGCCGGCCGGTGGCTGTCGTCGGTCTCCGGCCGAGGAGTCTTGGAGGAGCCGCGTTCACCCTGGGAGCCGGAGGAGGACGAGGAGGGCGAAGGAGACGGGCGCGGCTCCCTGGTGGCGAAGGGGCAGGAGGGAACACCGGCGTCCGCAGCGCACCGCTTCACCGCGCACCAGCCGACTTCAGCCACGGCCATCCAGGTCCCCTTCTAGCCGCTGGGTGTGGATGGGGAAGAGGGAGGAGGGGAGGAGGAGGAGTGGAGGTGGGGGTCCGCAGGGCAGGGCGGGGAAGGAGGACACAGAATAGCAGGGAAGGGGGGGAGAGAGAAACAATAATAACAAAGTTTGCAAACAGGACAGTCCGTCTCCCTCCCGTAATGAGATTCATCAGGTCTTATCTGGACCCTCTGAGCGTTTAATCAGTCATGTCGCCTCGGTGCTGTTGTCCCTCCCCCCGGCGGTATGGGATCAGGCAGATCAGGTCAACACGGGCCGGGAGTCGCCAGTCCCGCAGGGCCAGGGCTGCGGCTCCGACGCCGCTCCCGCGCTGCGGGCGGGCTGCTCCCTTCTCCCTTCGCATCCCGGGCTGCGAATTTGAACATGAAGCACGCCGGGGAGAGGTGGGCGGGAGGGCGTGGGGAGAGAGGGGGGCGAGGGACATTTTTCCCTGTCTGTGCCGCAGCCCCTTCCTTGGCTGCTGTCGTTGTTATGATTATTTCAATGAATGAGTCATTTGACTCGGTTCCACCGAGAAAACAATTAGTAAGGCGATCCCTTTAAGGTTACTTCTCCGGAGAGCAATGTTAGCTTTTCCGCGCATCGCCTGGCTTGTTTGCTTATTTCCAGCCCAAGGTCACGGAAAAGAGGAGAAGGAGGAGGGAAAGGCACCCGGGAGACAGGAGATGCGCACGGGCCAGGCGCCGAAGCGTGCGCGGCGGCGGCGGGACACGGACCGGGGCAGGGGCCGGGCCGGGATGTGCCTGCCGCGGGTGCTGGTGCCAGCGGACAGTCCTGGCTGAGGGCCTGCCCCGAGTCCGAGCACAACTCTCGGGGCTGACACCCGTCCCGAGTCGACCGGTCTCTGTTCGGAGCCGCCGGCATGAGAGAGGCCGGACAGACAGACGGACACAGAACGTCCGGTGCTCAGCCTCGGGGAGAAGGGGCAGAAAGCGAAAGGGGACGCGGAGAAGTGACAGCAAGAGAAGCGGGCGGCGATGTTCTGCGCTTTCAGCCCAGCTCGGGGTTCTTCAGATAGCCATAGGCTCAAGAATACAGGACACACACAGACCCCCCTCGCAGATAGGCACCAAATGCATCTCTCCCTCCTGCGAGGTAACTGGGAGATAAGGCTCCGGCAGATAAGGGCTCCAGGCACCGGCATCGGATGTTTGCCCACACAGTTTCCCTCGGGCTCCCCCAGCCAGGCGCAGCCGCCGCCGCGCCGCGCTCCCCTCAGAGCGGCCGAGGGCGGAGAGGCAGAAGCAGAAGAGCGAGGAAGGACAAGGGAAATCGCGGCGAGGCAAGAAAAGAGAACAGGGCCAAACCTGGTGCCGATGCCCCGCATGGGGCCGGGGCGCGGGGCCGCGGCGGGCGGTAAATCCAGTGCGGCGGGGGTGAGCGGCGGCGGCGAGTCCGGCAGCGGCGGCCGCCGGCTCAAGTATAAAAAGGAGAGAGGAGGCGCCTCTCTCAGCCCTGCCGGAAAACTGCAGGCAGCCGGCCCTGATTGGGCTCGGCCAGCCCTAAACAAACACGGGGCTCCGCAGGGGTGCCAGTCCCGGCGGCCAGCCGGCCCGCTGCGCCGCAGCCCCGGGGGTGGGGTGCCCGCAGCTAGGGGGCTACGGACCCCTCCTCGGGGAGTGGGAAGGAGCAGAGAGGGAATTGCCCTCCCAGATGCCACAGTCTTTTATCTTCCTTTTTTTTTTTTTTTTAACCCAGAAATAACACTCTTCCCTCCTCCCCGGATAATATCTTCTTTATGGTGAATATTCAACCTTTTTTTTTTTTTTTTTTTTCATGCCTCCCGGCATCGCAGCGAGCATCCCCTGGCACCAGCCCGGAAGGATGTGTGCCTGGCTCTCGCCCTAAGCAACCAGGTCTTCCTCTCCCAAATCTCCCTATTTTTGCTCGTTAAAATAAGAGCTATCCGAGGGTAAAAAATGTGACTCCTCCTTGAGTTGCCCCAACCGTCAGGTGAAGCCAAACAAGCTGTGGGATGTGTCCATCCCAGCAGCTGGCAGTAGGCATTTTCCCTCCATTTTTTTCTTATTCCTCCCCCCCCCAGCCCTCTTATCTCAGCTGTGTACAAACTGATATGGTACTTAGCAGGAAAGTGACTGGAAATTAAAATAACTTCGTTCACCAGAGGTTATCAGCTGGATATCTGTCATCATCAGTTTGTACAGAAAGAGTCATCGGCGGCAAAAGGCTGGACTAGAGCAGAGCCCGGCTCTCGGCAGCCGGCAGGCATGAGCCCTCCCGACAGAAACCGAGCCCAAACCTGCTGATGCGCGGTGCTGTCGTTCCTGGGGTAGGCACAGCTTTTCTTTCGGTCTTTCCAGGCAAGGTGAACGGGAGGTGAAGAATTTGCAGTGCTGGGGGTACGGTAAAACTCTGGCTGTTTAAAAAAACACTCACTCCGCCAGCGTGAGCGAACCGATTGTGACTTGGAAGTTTTATTGTGCTCTTTAATTTTTGTCGTGTAGTGCGGCAGAGGTTTGGTCGTAAAACAACCAATTTCTCGATAAACCGTTTTTCTATTAAATTGTACGATTAAAGGTTGTGCTTCTTTCTTGTCAGTTGTCTTTAAATAATATCGTTAAATAATATCGGTCACCCTGCCAGGTTGAAGTGATTTTTTTTTTCTTTTTACTTTAGGTGTATTTTAGTGGGTTCAATATTAAATAGAAAATAAGGTTTTGCAAGCGAGGGCAGGGATTCGTTGTCTGCCAGCGTCCGGCCCGTTTTCCGATCCCAACTTGCAACGTAAAACATTTTCCCATGTTTTTTACCTGCAAATGTGCGACAAGAGCAGGAGAAGCCACGGGAATAGATGCCCACGCCGCTTCTCCCCAGCTTGGGTGCTGCCACTGCAAATTTGTGTGCTGAAAAGCGCCGAGCTATCGGCTTTAAACCCTGCATTTCCTTTCAGTCATTTGGATACCTCTTCTCCATTTAAACCCGAGGGTATTACAAACACGTGCATGGGTGGATATAATGCGAGAAATACCGTGGGAGCTTTTTCAAGCGACCGGCACATGCCGGTGCCCATGTAAACCCAGGGTGGGGAGTGGGGACCTGCCCGGGCTCTGGGGGCGTCTGCCCGAAAGTTGAAGGTGGCTGTGAAGAAGAACGGCCGCGCTGGCAGGCGCCTCTTTCCCTGTCTCCAAACTGTCCTGTGTTTTACACTTCAGGCGCCTCTTTTTTTTTTTTTTTTTTTTTTTTTTTTTTTTTTTTTTTTTTTTTGTACCACCGATTAGCCTGTTTACGTTATAGCCGGGCTACAAGTTTCATTTTATTTCCTCCGATAGACACGATAAGAAAACCCGGCTTAAACTGGGACTAGCGTGGGAAACCGTTTCCAATCACCCCTTTCCTCTCCTTTTCGTTCCGGGTTTGCTCTCGAACCGTTCAAATCATATAGTCTCCGATTCCTAACTCTTCATTGCGTCACTCCTTTCCCAAATCCCACTCTTCTGACGTAACTTTCACCCCGGGGCTTCGGGAGGCTCTCAGGTATCTCCTGCCCCGGGCCTGGGTTAGGCACCCGGGGGTGCACGTGCGGGAGCATTTTTGCGGACAGGGGGATGCTCGCTGTGGGAAGACACCGCTGGGGAGGTGGTGCCAGCAAGGTAACCATCGCTCCTGATGGTTGTGGCCAAAGAGGGAAGAAAGCAGATTGGAAAAAAAAAGATAAATTTTCGTATCCAATTAAGGCAAATTCCCTCGTGGGCACTTCAGCCTCCCAAAAAAGGGCTGGGGGAAAGACATGTGCAAGTGCAGAGCAGTTGCTCCTTCCCCCACTCCCGGGTCTCTGCAAACGTAATCCTTTTGCAGGGATGCACTAGGGAGGAGGGGCAGGCTCGGTCCGGCCGCATCCCCGCCGCCCCTCGGTCAGGGCAGCCCCGGGAGCAGCGGGCATCGCTCGCCGTGTCAGGCCGCGATGCTCCTGCGGCCGTGGGGGCCCGGCGGGTTCGGGTGTGAGGCGGTACGAGGGGTCACCTCGGTGCCTATCGCAGGTTGGAGTGTATTCTTTTCCGAGACGTGTTTATGTAACTTAATGTACTTTAGAAACTGCTGGGGAGTTCAGGCCGGGCTGATAAGCGCAGCGGTTATTACGGGCGACGTGCCGGCACCTCTCCGCCTCTCTTCTCCCCTTCGCTTATCCGCACTACTTAAAATATACTTTTATCAAGGCCACCCCACGATACGGAGGGTTTCCATTCCCCAGCGGCTGTGACATTGAAGCGGACTTATCGATCGGGGCACCGGCAGCGCTCGGGCGCGCCCAGCTCGGCGGGGATCTGCCGGCCGGCCGGCTCCGAGGAGAGCTCACCCCCCCCGCCGCAGGCACCGCGGCCGAAGCCGGCGGGGCAATCCGCATTCACCGGGAAGGAGCATTTCAGAGGGATAGGGGCCTTTGACATCACCCATCGCCTTCACCTCGGGCAGGGCGGGGCAGCCGTATGGAGCTCAGGGTAGTGGTTAGTCAAACTGACCCCCAAAGCAGCAGCGTCCTGTACACACCACAGCAAGGGCTGGGGCGGGCAAGGCGAACGTGCCCTTTGCAATAGATCCCCATGGGGAAGGGGGACCCCCAAATCCTCAAGTGTGAAGAGGGATTCTTTTTATTTTCTCCGAAATTCCTAGCGAAGGGCTGCCAGGTGCTCAGAGGCCGGGCTTGAGCTCCAGCCTGTCTTGCTGGCGGCAGACAGCAGACTCCGAGCCCGGCGGCTGCCCCGGCCCTGGGCAGGACGCCCTGACCAGGCTCCGAGGACCATTCCCTGCTCCTGCCCGGTGGTTCGGCTCTCTCCTGGGTTGAAGCCGTGCCCGGCGGCGAGGAGTGGGACAGAAGGTTATTCCCCACTGCAGTAAGCGGCCTCCTCGTCACTGGTGACCTTCTGACGCGTGCTTTTGGGTGATTTCCACGATGTCTTTCAACCCTTGACGCTCAAATAAGCATCAGGCAGCAGAGACCCCACACGGACATTTATGCAATAGGTGTCCAAGCGTGTGGAGTTTTTTGTTGTTGTTGGGTTTGATTTTTTATTATTATTTTTTTGTGTTCTGTTGGTTTTTGTTTGTTGGTTGGGTTTTTTGTTTTTGTTTTTGTTTTTTTGGGGGGGAGGGGGCGGTGTTTTGTTTGTTTGGTTTTGGAGTTTTGTTGGTTTGGTTTTTTTTAATAATGATCTGCAGCTTCCTTCTATTTGCCCTCCCTCCAGTATCCGAGGTCCGGCTGGTTAATTATTTCAACCTTTAAAAAAAAAAAAAAAAAAAAAAAAAAGAGAGAGAGATATTAAAATCAACAAAACGCGCGGAGGAGGCTCCCGTTGCTGCGTAACCTGACTCCCGGAGCCGGCGATCCGCGGTACCCGTAAGCTGAGCCCCCGTAGGGCGCACAGGACGAAGGCGATGCCCTCCAGCTCTCGGGGTGACCGGGAGGCAGACGGGACCCACGCAGCACCTTAAAAAACGTAGTTATCACTTAGATGCTTCTGTCCAACGGGCGCGTACGCGCTTTGTCTCTTTCCAAACACATACAGGGGGACTTTGAGAATGAGTTAAGGATTATTTGTACTACTTCTCGGCGTTTTTAAAGGTTTTTAAGTGTCGGTGACTAAAATGGCCTAATTTTGACGCTTTTATCAACGGGCACCTCAGTGCCCTTACTACGAAACGTTGGGCCTGTGTTGCACTTGTGCCTTGTGGTGAGGAATACTATATATATATTATAACTGCAGCAAACTCTTTCTGCGCACAACTGTAGAGAAAAATCAAGTACCTCGACTCTGTGTGTGGATCGGCTTCTTGCACACCGGGTGAAAGAACCCATTTCGAGACAAGGCCAGAAGGAAAGGCCCCCACCCTGTGTCTCACCGCCTCGCCGAGGGGGACAGGGCGGCGGGAGAGTGAGAGCAGCCGCCGCCCGGGGCTGCGGGGTGAGAGCTCGGCGCCCTCCCCGGGCCGGAGCCATGGGGGATCCCTAGGGTCACTGTTTTTTCTTGCCTGGGTGCTGGGGAATTCTTTCAGGGCTTCTGAGTCTGACATGAAAAGCCCCGGGGAAAGTGTCTGGGTCTTCTCGCTGCGAGAAGTCGTTGTGGAAGAGAGGGATGCGGAGGGACGCGGAGCACGGCGGAGCCGCGCTTCTCCCCAGCGCTTCAGCACCGGGCTTCTCTTCATCCTCCTCTGTTCCCTGCCACGGATGTCAGGCGATATCAAATACGATCTGCAATTAGCTGTCCTACCCCCACCCCTATCTCCGCAGCACAGGTTGCAGAGACTTCATTCTTTCTCACTTAAAAAAAAAAAAAAAACACCAAAAAAACCCTACACCCCACACAGACAAAATCCACCGTCACCAACTGCTCCTGGGACTGTTGTCGTCACTGCCGCACTCCGTGAAAGAAATATCGTTTTATGCATCGAAACCTGCCATACAACACCCCCACACACACACTTAGTTGTCTTCTTACTTCTCTGCTCAGGAAATAAAACAAACAATCAGAACAGATAAAAATCTTCCAGTGAAATGTTTTCCACAGGACGAAATGAATGCGTCCTCCTGGAAGCATTTTTCGGCATAATTCTGTTTCATGCATGTCCATGCTGAGCTCCGGCGGGGCCGCTCCGTTTCTCTTGGCATCGTGGCAGCCTCTCGCCTTCCTTATTGTAACCGCTTTTCTCTCCATTTACCTGCCTGACCGAAATGTCTGAGATCAAGTGCCGAATAATAATAATAATAAAACTCCAAACAACGACATTTGCAATCTTAGCTAAGCAAATCGCTTCCCTCCACCCGAACTAATAATGTTTTCACTTGTTGCTTTCGTGAGAAATGCCAAAATTTTAGGACTTTGTTCCTGCTTGGAATGAAAGCTGATTTTTAAACGTTAAAATAATATCTTCCAGAGCGAGTCTGACCAGTTCTATAAATGGAAGCGCTACTGGGTCGGAAAATCAAATCAAAACAACCACATCACAGAATCAGAGATTTCAGAGTTAGCAGATCGGGGTAATTAGATAGCCTATTAATAGCCTTGCTCCTCGCTGCTATCAAAAGCAAGTGAATGACTCCTGCCTTTGGAAGGTATGTGTTAAGCATGCCACGGGAGGTAGGATGGAGACCGAGGAGATGAGGAGAGGTTTCCGACGAGACCTGTGGGGCCCCATCGACAGGCACAATGGGTGTACCCCCCTTGGTTTTGCCTGTCATCCCGGCAGACGCTGGCTCTTCCCTTCGTTTGATAGATGGAGGTGTCGAAGGCGGCCGCGGAGGCAGTTCCCGGCCAGGCGGGTGCCATTCCCAGCGGCCCGAAGATAAGCGATGCTGCTAGTTCACCTCCGGGGACGCGACGCCTTCCTTCCCCTTTTGCTTTTCTTACCCTAGGTGTTAATGGCTTCGCGGACACAGCCTTCTATTTGCAGTTAAAAGTATAAATATATACGTTCGCCGTGGGAATACCGCAATTCCATTTCGTTCATGTAATCACTGGCAGTGTTTATCCATTTCGCTTAAGCCTCCAGGACCAAAGAGGGCGTGCAATTAAGTCGCACTTTTCGATTACTTTAGGAAAAGGTTGGTTTTATGCAGCCGTTGTTGCTGCTCACATTGAATTTATAATTCAATATTAAAGGACACCACTATTTGCAAACAATAAAAAGAACAATTAAAAAGCCGATTGTCCCAAAACTAGGTGCTTACAATGTACCATTCCCCTGCCGTTATTGACTGATTTTAAAAGGTCACAGATGACTGAATTTTAAGGAATCAAAGGACTTTCTTATAATTCCACTTAGATGAGCAAGAAATAGTATAGTCTGATTTACATGAGGCTTTTTTCGTGCTGTTATTTCTTACACTTTTTGCATACAAACACTTCATTACCTAATTTCTTAAATTATCTTTCTTAATGGACATACTACTTTTAGTATTACAGATGAAACACTGTAACAAAGTAGATAGGTGTAATTCTGATGTTACTGGGGTTTGAGGTGTTTTGGTTTTTGGGGTTTTTTTGTATTCTTAATGTGGATAGAGATAGCAGCCTTTTTCTGAAGTAACAATACTCAGAGTAAATCAGTGTGATGGCAGGCTGTAGAGTGACTACTATTTCCAAGGGGAAAAAAAAAAGAGGACCTCCACACTTTCAGTAAACTGAAGATAATGCCATGCAACAGTATTGCAGAACTTCAGAGGGTTGCTGCATCCATCAGTAACATGGATGGTATCTGGATCATCCTTTTAGCGTTTGCCAATGACCACCAAACATAAGTTGAGCCACACACAACTTTAATATTCACCGGTGAAATAATGCAAAAACAAAAAAAAAAACCAACCAGCCAAACCAGTTTTACTATAAATTCATATATATTATTTGCTTTGCAGCAGTGCATTTGCATTGTGATGTTACTGTAGGTTGTTTTTTCTGATAGTGCATGTGAAACAGGGCTTACAAAGAAGCCCTCCTTCTGTGTCTCTGCTCATTTCTCCAGATACTAAAAATGTCTAAGGCTACTCATTCAGTTGGAATTTTTCCCATGATGACTTAAGCATGAAGAGCCAGTGCCACAGACCTTCATGGAAATTCCTCATGAAGCAATAAACCTTGCTAATGGATCCATTCTGAAGTTCACAACAAGAATTGCCACTTGGCCCTTCAAGTTGTAGTTTTAACTTAACTAAGCTGGCTTTAAGCAGATTCTGTTACAAATTCCAGGTGAATATTTGGTCAGCTAATGCCGAGTTTTCTGCTGTTACAGCTCAGAAGCTGTTGGTCCCAAACAAACCAATCAGCACTAACTCAGCAGCTACCATAGTTTCTGTCATGAACTTAACAGCAAAAGTAATGTAGATGCCCTCTGTGATTTATGTCTGGCTCTGTCAGGTTTAACAGCACCTCTATATGACGCAGATGTCATGCTGTTGCATGGACACTAAAGATGACAGATCCAGCTCTATGGCCAGTACACCCTTATAAACTTACACTGCGTTTGCTTCTGGTGGCCAGTGACCCCAGCAGAAAGGACAACAGCGAGCACTGGCATCAGTGGCATCTCATGGCACCACAGACAAATCCAACAGAGGTGGGACTGTCAGAGCCTGGGAGTGCTGGGAGATGAAAACTCAGCAGTGCATGGCTGGATTGAGGGCTTTTCTCTAGCTTTTCAGCTTTCCTCCAAGCACCCCATATGTGACACCCTATGCAGTACCACTCCCCACAGATCTCCAGCTGGGCTGTAGTGACCGCAGCTTTATGTAGCACTACTTAAATCAAAGTGTTTCATCTTCTATACTAAGCCAAACTATTTGCCTCCAAAAAAGCTCATATCAATCAAAACGTTTCATTTCATCCAAAATAAAGGTTTTGTGCTGTTTTTGAATTATTTAAACCTTTAAAGAAAATCAACTTTGAATCAAATTAGCAACAAGGTTCATCTTGAGAGGGCAGACAAAGTGGTTTGCATTTTCCTCTCTCAGTCTGGTAACAGGCTTACACCTGGGTAGGTAGGAAAGGTCTGTCATGCCTGGACCAGAAGCCAAGACCTCAGCTCCTCATCCCTGCTCAGTCACCAGAAACTACAGCAAAACTTTTGTTTTCTGCTTGGTCAGCAGGACACAGGGAAAGCAAGAAACCCTGAACTGGCTGAAACTGCTGTCTGTACTCTGGGTTGAAAGCTTAAAACTTTTTTTTTTATCCTGGAACAGGCAGAGTCTAACATGAGTATGTTCCAAGATATTTCACTCATGGAACCGGAGAGGGGTATAATACAGCCTAAAACCAGAATTAATTCTATACTGTTATTTTAGCTCTTACTACCTATGAGAACAGTTCCTACTCATCTCACAAACTCTATCTGTGACCTGTGCTGTTTTCAAATCAATTTGGTTTTGCTTTTGATAGCTTCAACAGAATTGTTGAATGACATTTCCTTTAGAAGGAGTTTTCCAAAGAAATTAACCTAATTTCTGCTTGCAAGAAATGGAAAAAACATGTTTTCCTTGTGCCTGCTTGGAACTACATGTACCTCTGAGGTCCAGAAGGTGACATATCTTTCACAAGTGTTTCCTTTAATATGCATAGATAGGAGAAACTAATGATTGTGACCTGTAGCTACTGGAAGGTTAAAAATATTCTATACTGAAATATGCTAACCATAGCTCAGCATTTGGACTTGTTGAGCATGGAGCTGACTAGGTTGAGCCCATGAGGAGAACTGGAAAGCAAGCAATTAAAGCTCAACTGGAAAAGGAGGCCCTCTGAATTTAATGGGATTGGACCAACTCAGCAGGACAAACCCTACAAGAGCATGGCTGAATGCTGATGTGAGTATTTTTGGCTGAATTCTTCACGTCGTCTGGGCCTTTTGGATACAGCCAGCATTATTGCAGTGAAAGTAAGATATGTTGGATATTTTGTTATGATTGAGGGTAGAATTGGAGAAAAATGATAAGTAAGATGGAAAGGGGGGAGAGTAATAGGGACAATCCTATCCATGGCTCTGTGACTATAGCTAAGTAAACTGAAAAAAATACAAGTTTGGATTCAGCAAGTCAGTGCAGCAGGACAGAGCTGTGTTAACAAGGGGGAGTGCCATTGCCCAGGTGCAGTGCAAGGACAGACAGACCCACCATTGTCCTTGCTGCTTGGAAGATGGGGGGTACAACTCAGTCCCTGCATCCCTGGATGGCAGCAGGACCCAGGTGGAAACACGGCCCCCAAATGTGCTCTTCCTCAGCACAAGGAAGAAGTGCTGTCTTGGGTCCATACCCTCAAAGCATACCTGGGGTTTCAGTGGCTCTGGCTCGCTCACAGGCTACCTTGGACCAACCCAACTCTTTGCATAAAAGCAGAATCCAGCACACCTAGAATTACACTTCACTAAGAGAAATAACAATGCATATCCTTTGTGTTGTTCAGCATTATGATACTTCCCCATATCTGTCAGTCTGAATGTCAAAAATACACTGTTTAACAGATTAAATTGTTTTATCAGTCCTCTATTTGGAAGGCAAAAGCTCAAGAAGAAAATAAAATCTAGTGATGAAGGACCAGACCCCTATGGAACTTCTGCTGGAGAAAGGCCTACAACAAGTTTACCTGTTTAATTAGAATGCAGTAAAATGCAATTTCCTTTACATCATTACACTCTAATGTCAACCTTAGAATCACAAATTTGTTGAAAGCTGTGCAAAATAGTTCATCTGTGGTTAGCTCTTGGTAATAACAAAACACAAAAATAAGCTTTTAAGGAAATGTGTGTTAATAATTAAAAATAAATTTAGTGTTCTAAATGAAGAGTACTGATGGTGCTAAAAAGGGCAATGACTTAATTATTCTTGTTGATGCCAGTTATTCATTTGTGGGCCATCAAACTATAAACCGAGATACTTTATTGACTGCAATATTCACTGGATATGTGCCATATTATTCAAGCAAAACAATACACTGCAAAAACAATACAGAGAAGAGGTAATCTGTACAGAGTTCATGAGACAATTATGTTATCCAAATACAAAACTGAGTCACTATGCCCCTGGTTCTCTTTATTAAAAGAGAATTGAAGGATATACTAAACATACTCAGAGTCTAGTAATTTAAAATTGAATCCTGCCCATACACCCAAGCACCCAGGAACTGGTGTGATCCAGCACATGGATCATGAGTCCCGAAGAAGGATGCATTGATGTGGGACTCGGGATACTGCTTAATTTTCTTGTGTGCTAGAAATTAAACTACTGCCCCATTTTCCTGAGAAGAGCTTTGAAACTCACTCAGTATCACAGAAAAACATTTAGTATTGTTGATAACACACACACAAAAAGTACTTATTTCAAAAGAGGACAGCAGTTTGAAAGCTGTCTATGTTTTACGTGCTGTACTGGTGCAGAGCCTCTGGAGAAACATAGCAGGAGCATTTAGGTGCAAGTGGATGTGTTTCCTGTTCAAACAGAAGCAAATCACTGAGGTGCCTGAACAGAAGAGATAACCAAGGCTTTGCACATATCACTTACTTGCTCACAGAGAAGCTCATCAAAGTACAGAAATGACCAAGGCCAAAACAAAAGTAAGTTTTGTGAATTTCCAGATTGTAGCTGCACTGCAACATTTTGAACCCTCTTCAGTTGTTTTTCCTTAAACTTTTAATGCTTTTTAAGGAACATATAAGTATTTAATTTCCTGAACATGTAATGAACTTTATGAAATAAAACCTTTTTTTTTTAATCTCTCATGATGTTTTTTATGCTCAGTTTACTGTACATTTTGTATTTGAATAGACTTTAATGGGTGACATCTAACCATACTACAGTAAACTGTGGAGGAGGCTTGTATTCAGAATGATTATAAGCTGTATTTGTTTATAAAACAGGAAAAAAAACTCAGGGTCTCTTTATTTGTTTTTGTTAATAGTAATGCTGGCTTGCATACAATAATTTTAAAATGAATGCTAAGAGGATCTAGGAGACAGAATAGCAAATGGAGAGCCTGGAATATCCAAGTCTGGTTTTGAATCAGGCAGGGAAGATATAATTCTGCATATTGGAAGGTACAATTCCACAGCACATTGGCCTTGATGTAATCCTGGCTTAAGAAATCCTCTCCCAGGAGGGAATCTTCTGCCTGGAGGAGTCACTCCAGTGCCAACCAGTGCAGCAATCCACTGCCTTTTCCCAGTTGTGTTAATGAAATTCCTTGTGAGCCCACACTGGAAGAAAGACCACTGAAATGATTACAAGTAAAAATAGCTCTCGCTCTCTTCCTCCCACAAAGAGTTTATTTTTAACTTCCATCACCTCAGTGCGCTGATTTAAGCACTGCTGTACACACAGTTGTTTTGGCATGACTGAGGAGGTGACAAACTGCAGGCCAGAGGTGGGAACAAACATCTGGGGCAGGAGCTGGTTGCAGCAGCTTAGCTGCCAAAGGCAGTGTATTATGGGACTATGGTGTGATAGTTCATAGTATGAACTTAAACTTTGCCTTTCCTGTCTGTTTTTATAGCCATGAGGCATCTCTGCTCCAAATTCCTAGTGTGCTGGACCAGTGTTGCTTTCCTGCCCCAGCCTGGTTCATTTTACGTTAGAGATTTTCAGTCATGTGAGGTCTATCCCTGGGAAACACAGTGCAAGTGAAGCCTCAGCTGAATCATGAGGGTTATATCCTTAAAGACATTTAGATGGCTAACTTTCAGTCAGTGGAAGGCTTAAGTGGACAGGGTTAGGAGCAGGCATATGGTCAGTGACAATGCCTTGGACACAGGACAAAAGCCACCTAGGCTCACAGCCTTAAATGTTTTGCTTACATTCAAAGGATCAAGCTTTGTATGTGACTCAGGACTGAGTAAGAACTTCTGCCAGGTCATTTTGGCCAGGATTTAGGATTCTTCCATCTTTTCTTAAAGCACAGGCCGTGAGTCACTTGCTGAAATCTTCTTCCTTATCTCTCCAACTTCCTGACATTTTATGGACCTCAGGCTATGGTGGCCCTTTGACTTCTTCAGTCCCCTGCCTGTGATTTTTTTCTTTTGAGGACTTGAAAGCTACAACCCAATTCGAATTTTTGTTAACACCTATGTAGGCACTTGGGTGAACTTGCATAGCCTTTAAGCATATGGGAAGTCAGATAATATCTAATCTTATACCCATTAGGGTAAAAGTGTGTCCCTAGCACATTATTAACCCATGCATTGTACAGCAAACAACACAGTGCATCACATAACCCATCCTACAGTTCCCTATATTAAAAACAATTATTTGACTGGTTCACATGTGACAGCATCACAGCATGACATCATCTAGAACCCGCTGAAGTCTATGGAAGAAACACCAATTCAAGTGAGTTTGGAGGTCTCCTTTAATGCCTCAGGTAACCTACCTTACATACACATCACAGTCTGGCTTTTCAGCCTCCACCATGTTTATAAGCCTTTATTTTTCCTGCCAGTCTTGACCTAGACTAGGAAATTGGATGATTTTGTTAATCATAATGACTGGCACTTCTGGCAGATTTAAGACTTAAGTGTTAAACTTTTCTATAAAAAGATCTTGTTTGCCAGCACAAGCATATGGCTTCTCTTCTGCTCCATGTGCACTGTTCCAGTCCTCCCTGAGGTTAGCAGACCTTCTTGTAATGCAAAGAAATTTAAAATAATATAACATCGCCATGGCTCTAAAGGAGCACTTCCATGTCACTCTACTGTATCCTAATGTAATAAACAAAATGCCAAATGAAAAGTCAACCTTGAAAATCATCTAGCTCACAAAAGCATGATTTTGTGATGGAATGGAGTAGCCCAAGCTTGGCTGGACCACAAAGACCTCCAATCCTTTAAGAACTCAATAGAGTTTTAGTCCATTGTCTACAGAATTAGCCTTGGAACTATTTCTTCAAAGGGTCTCACTGACTTCAGTGACTTTATCTGCACTGGAGTATTTTTCTGTTTATCTGTTAACCTCATTCATGCCTTCTCTTTCCTCACTTCACAAAGGTAAAGCACCAAACAACCTGTATGGAATATACAGAATCTACACACTCACTCCGAAGAGCACAATATATGGCATGCAAAAAAATTTTTAAAAACCGGTGTATTTTCCTAGCAATCCTTACATATCCATCAGGCTGCAAGCTATTTCAGAGAATACTGACACTACTCATAAAAAGCCACTACCAAAGTCAGCCAAAATTCCAAGAAAAAAGAAAAAAACCAGAAGGGCAGGCAGATAACTAATCCATTTTGGAGCTGTCAGGTTGTGACCTGTGGTATGTTTTCACAGGAAAGGCAAAATTGAGGTTCTTTCCCAAATGAGGAACAACAAAGTGATTTAAATAAGGAAGGATAAATGATGAACATACAGTTCTGCCTGCACAGAAACATTCCCAAGAAGAAGACTGATCTGACATAGTCATAGTGGATGGCTACAAACTGCCAGACGGTCAGTGTTGAATCAGAGCTCCCACTCCTGCACTCCCTGTCCTGGCTACAGCTTGTGTAAAAGACTATAAGGAAGGAAAACCCATGGAATAATGAAGATGAATGCAATAAATATACCTGAGCCTGTCTACTTGTTCTAGTGGTTAGTGACACTAGAGAAACCCTGCAGGGCTTTAAGCAATTCTTAGTAATGAAGATTTATGAAGCCCTTTTAAAAACTTCATTAAGGGGTCAGAGAGATTTAAGTGGCCCAGTGCAAGCTCTGGGCTAAGCCAAGAGATTCTCTTTGCAGAAACTCAGCCAAAGGCAACAAGGGCAGAGCTGGCTTGCAAGGGCTCTTCACACACTCTGGCCTGGGAGGAACAATGCTGGGTACCCTATGTATCCGGGCAGTACAGCATAGTGCTGCAGTCCCAAGCAGGGTTGTGGCAACTAAGATGGTTAAAGGAAGCTGCTTAGTAAAAGTATTTCCTCTGAATAGTGTTAAGGCCAGTGTACTCTGGTAAGCAAGCCAAGTCTGCATACACTGCTAGCATAATTTTCTTCTTCCAGTTTCCCTTAGTTTGTCCAAAATATGGTAAAGCATTTTTTTGTAATTCAGATGTGTTTTCCTCCTTCTGATGGCAAGTGCTGCCCAAACCTCATAAAATCATTGCCCAGAAACATACCTTCCCTACTGATGCCTCCAAGCAGTTGTTTAGGACTGTGATTATTTAGATATAAATAGCAGTGCTCATTAATTTAGCAATCACTCCCAGCTATGAAAATGTAAATTGGGTTGGCTTGTTTGTGTTTTCGAGAGAGAGAAGGTGGTGGTGGTAGGTGGGAAGGGGAATGTTCCCCAGGTGCTGCTGTTTATCACCTTTTTGTCTCACTGTGAGCCAGGGAATGTTTCATCTGCACCCTGCAGAGCTTTGCTGGTCTCTGTTCCACCACCACTGAGGTGGGTGTGCATCACACACATCTTGTAAAAGTGGTTCTTAGACTGACAGATTGGGTCAACCCCATAAAAAAAAAATTCTGGACTTTTTTTTTTTATAGGTATGCAGCAGAATAAGCTCTGGTAGCTGGCAAAGCCAGCAAACATTGACAGAAGAAGAGATGAAGGCTGCTTTGGTAGTTTCACAGGTAGAACTACCATTCCCTTTGGCTCACTGAGGCTGCCGGGCCAGCAGGAAGCAGCCATGATGGAGCAGACCTCATGAGCTGTCACAAAATTTGGTGTAACCAAAGCAGCAAATCTTCAGAAGCTGTGTTTCAGCTTGACTGCCCACCTGAAGCGAACTCCCTTTACTAGATGGCTTACAACCCAATACACTGTGCTTCAGATGGAGTGTGGGAGGCAGTACGCAGCCTCGGAGCCTAGAGAGGAGGAGAGGGCGTCCGCTGGAGCTAGAATGAAAGAAGGTAAAAAGAGAAAGACAGTAGAGTATGGAGAAAGAGAGACCTGAAAAATCTGCAGCAAGAAGAGAAATGCTGGTCTGAGCCTTTGAAGACCTCCCTCACCTCACATCCTATTCCTGACAGCTGCCAGCAGCACACACTTAAAGAAACCTCCCCTAAAATGCAGTATAAGGTAGCTCGTCTGCCTTTTTTTTTTGATTGTTATTATTATATCCAAGATGTTAAGTACCTTCAAGTCCAAATGCCTTTAGCATGAATTGAAGTGAGCACCTGAATTTTAGCACTGTGTTATTGCACAAAGAGTTTAATAACGGAATCAGTTTAACAGCTAGTTTTCGTGATTTTGAGATTGTTCATACCAGTCTTCATTTAAGAACACTCTTTTTACATTCACAGAGCTTAAAACACCTGCTTTACACTAAAGGGGAAGGATGGGGGGAACCATGCACTTATGAATGGGGCTTCTCAATGAGGTTTCATGGCAGAATGGCTCAAGCCTGAGGTAGCCTTCGGTAAGGGTTAAATTTACAAAGGATGCAACACATAACTCTCTGAGTGACAGCCTTATCTGTCACTACTTTAGCATCTATTAGAAATACAACTGTGCCTACAGACTTTCCCAATTGAGCTGTAGCAATACTTCCCAAACAGTTATTTGATAAATGATTCAATATTAATGAACAGCATAAGGAATTTTATCTACCCCTTACTTCCATCCTGCAGTTTCTTATAGGAGCCTTACCTTGCTATCCTCATTTGAAAACAATCATTTCTGGTGCATTCCTGAAGCTAGCAACAAAGTCAGGAGGTGTCTTCCGCTCTGCAAGAGCAAGCAGAGACTCAGGAGTGAGTAGATTATGTTTATGGCTGGCAGGAAGGAGAAGCCTCCCTCATGACAGTGAGTCACGAGATCTCGGCCTTGACAAGAACTACTACAGAAGAGCCAATTGCGTAATATCCCAAAGAAGAGCAATTAAGTGGTTTCATTGACAGAGGCTTTGCATGAGCTACACACTAGAAATAGCAATTTCATTCAGGCCATTTCAATGACACATGCTAGAGATAGGAAGATCCGAGATAATAATGTTTTGCCATGGCATTTTGGGAAACTGGGGATCAGGAATTTTTCCAGAATGGGAAGCTTGTTGTGCTCCCTGAAGACTTTGTTTTGATTTCAAGCACTGCTGACTATGCACTGTTGTCACATTGTTTAGATACCTTTTTTTATTGCTCTCTTGATCGTAAGGCACAGGGAGATTTCTTCAGCAAAGACTTTTCTGAGGCATGTGCTATAACAGTGGAAGGAATCTGCTCCAGAACTTCCACAAATACAGGGTTAGCTCACTGTATCTAAGTGCCTTTACATCAGGAGCATTGTTCTTGAATATCAAACAGAGACTGGAGATACAGGGTGACAAAGGGAAGCAGTGGGTGGTTCAGGCACCCATGTCTGAGTTCTTGGGTGCCAGTGTCAGACCTGGGTGCTGACATTTGCCTCCACAGCCCTGAGGTGCAGCAAGTTTCATCTCTGTTGGTTGTGTCTGGCTGCTACACCTTGTGATATGTTGCAATGGCTCAGGTACAATAAAGCTGTCCTGGGTCTGCTGTGCATAAGCCTCTTTCACTTCAAGAGGCAAATCCCTGACTTGTATGGTTTAGAGTAATAGCAACTTGGTTGCTATGAGAGTAAAAGCACTTGGATGGCTTAATAACCGTGCCAGAAAACATATTACAGTGGTGTGTACCCTGATCCTTCATCTGCAGCCATATTTATAGTCTGCCAGAGTAGGAAATGTCCACAGTGACAGGAATGAATCAGGGAGCTATTTGCATTGTTGCTTGTTTTTTCTTTTTTTCCCCTTTCATTTTCCACATGCAAAACAATATAGGTTATCATAAAACTTAGGGACTTTTGATGATCCCCAGTTTGCACTCCTAAACCTTCTGCTCACTTCAAGTTTGTGAGCGAAACAAAAGATAAACTGAAGCAGAATGCAGTCCTGAGTTTCCTTGAGCCAGCAGGAACTTTGCCAGCACTTGATTTTTTAAGATCTGGTTTCCTCTGCTAATTCAGTCATGCAAAATTAGCAGTCTCAAGAAGAAAAGGGTAAATGTGAGTGTGCTACTCCTGTTATGCCCAAAAGTGGGTTACTTTTCCCATCAGCTCCCTCAAGCAAAACCTGCACATCTGTGAAGCACTCCATTTTTTTTTCTCTCTCTCTGATGAGACTTTAGGGACACATGAGCAGCAGTGTTTGTTGCAAACCTTCTTTTGGGCTTTGGGTGCTGTCATAGCTCTTACCTGGGGGCTGTCAGCCCAGCCACCACATCTTCTTTCAGCAGAGGAGAAGGAGAACATTACTCTTTCCTTTCCCTTCCATGTGGTAAAAAGCCACAGGGATGACACAGAGCTGTGTCATCCTGAATTTCTGTGACCAATTTGCCAGGGTGCTTTTCCCACTGGAAGGCAAAAGTGCTGTGACTGCCTGTCTGCCTGTGCACATACCCTGGGCTGTGTGTAGGAAATGGGGTTGGCAGAGCAGCTCCTGCTCAGTACAACACTGTGAGTGGTTCCCTTGTACCATCCTGGCTGCAGGGGATCATGGAACACAAGCAGGAGTGAGAGCATCTGGCAGTGGCAACCACCAAACACTGCCATGTGGGCTCAGGTCCCACCTGCTGCATTGTCTGAAATGAAACTGGGTATTTCATGGCTGACTTATCCAATGAAGGAAAAGGTAAGTGGGTCTTCAGGTACCGGGCTTCAAATATACGAATTAGGCTGCTGCAAAGAGAAAAGGAATATTTTGTCTCTGTTGGCAGATGAAAGGTAAAATGTTAAAGATCCACCAGAGAAAACTGGGGAATTGTCATCACCTGTGCTCTTAAAAGGAGGTTAAACACCCCAGGAGAAGGCAAGACATAGGAAAAAAAGGATTTGGTATCCCTCTGAGGTCCTTCCCAAGAGAATACCTCTGAAGCTCTGCAAATGTGTGATTATCCACATCTGTCAGTGGATAGTGCATTCACAGGGGAGAAAAGCTGCATCCTTGATGAATTAAACAAAAAATCAGCAACCCAGTCCAGAAACAATCCACTGTCAGTGTAGTCACGAGACCGAGAGGAGTTAAAAAATGAAAAGCTGTGTCACAGCAATGAACCCCCCCCCAGCAATTAAAGCCCACTAATAAATATTGGCGAGTGCTGGAATGAACTTTTATATTTCTAGAAATTATTTTAGCTGTGGAAAATATAAACTGTGTCTTCCCTGCAGACACAGCCAAAACTAATCAAAATACTCCTCATAACACAAAGGAAATACCTCTGGGCTGCGATAAGGACTATGAATGTAGTTCTTTTACGTCTCCACTACCTAATAACAATAAGATGGACTGGTGGCACTGTTTTCAGCACAGAGATTAATAGTCAGGGAGAAACCGAGAAGGAGAAAGTACACTTTCAGTTTTCTTTCCGATGGCTAATTAAAAAGCCCATATCTGAGAGGAAACACGGTGGAAATGAGAGCTATTTGGATGTGCCTTCCCCATATACTATCACTCTGCTTTGTGAGGAATGCTTTATTAACGCTAATCTCATCCCTGTGCTTTGACAGAAGTTACAGTTTCCTTCCTTTGCAGCCGCTAAGGCTCAGTCCTATTACAGGGTTTGTTTAATGGGAGCTTTATTATTTTACTAAATTACCTCATCTTCTGGGAACAAACTTAACCTTGAACTACGAAGCTAAATGTCTTTTTAATGATGCAAGTCTGTTTGGAAATTGTACTTTGATGACTCTAAATTTTCTTCATTCTGCATGTTTAATATGTGAAATATACACAAAAAAGTAATTAATTTCTGCAGGCTTTCCTGATTTGGTATTTAAAATCAATTTGTTGCAATTATTAAGGTTAAGACAAGAGGAAACAAACATTCTTAATGGTATTCAGGCACCAGAGAGGAGCCCCTTGTAATCACTAGGGAACCCATCTTCAGTAAACTGGAAAATTATACAGTACTGATGCTTAAATATTCCATATTGAAGTGTTTAAATTCTAAGGTAATATAAATAAAACTCCTAGGTGCATTTTGGAATGGAGCCTTCTTGTGCTGCCATGAGACCTAATGAGAAACTGTGAGAAACAATGAGAAGCCACCATTAACCCAAATGAGATGGTGATTTGATCCATACTTGGTAGTCAGACCAAACAAATGTGATTTTCTAGAAGTCTATGGTATGGTGGATCTCTCTGATTCCAGGGAGACAAGGCTTTGGTTACATGATGGTTGTCTGAGCACAGAGGGTGAAGCAGGGTACAGGGCTACTTTGTTAAGATCTGATGTACACTAGAGGAATTACTGTCTTGGTTCCTGGTTGATTCCCTCCCAAATGCCTCTGAGTTGCTGCAAACCCACACAAAAGACTTCTTGACTCTAGAAAAATGTGTGTCTATGTTTAGGGTGTGTGCAGTTTGGGTACTTCTGAGGCTGTATTGCCCAAAGGTCACCTTTGGGCTAAGTTGGGGGCAGTGTTTTTTGTTTGTGTGAGACTTGAGTGGGAAGAAATACATGAAAATCAAACAGAAATATTCTGTTTGCTAGTGGGGTAGACACACTGTGATGACTTATCTATTTAAGAATACTGTTAAAGCTTGTGAACTTCTTTCCACATCTCCATTCAGAAAAGTCCTGTACCTTCCTGAAGTAGGAGCAGAGATCTGGGCACTGCCTCACCTTCCTCATCAAGCTGTAAGACCCACACAGCCAGGCACAGTCTCTCCAGTGCTTCCTGGAGACACTGAGTTGCTCCAGACCTGCTGCATGTGTGTGCACACATGTCCCTTGCCTGTCATCTGTGAAAAACGGTTCAGGCATCTGGGTGGTTAGGGAATCAGCATTGGAAAGATTGATGCTTTGGGGAAACAGCAATTTCTTCCCAGCCACTATATCTCCAAGTGAGAGGAGCCCTGAAAGAAATGGCAAATGTGTCAGGTTGCAATACCAGAATAGTTCATCTGGGGTGCCAGGAGGTTCCCAGGAGAAAAATATACCAGGACCAAAGGAACAGGCTGGATAAGTTGTTCTGAGGGCTCCAGACAGCCCTTACCTGCATCAGGCTTCCAGTTTTGCCCCACAATGCTAAGGTATTAGAAGTAGAGTTGCATGAGCAGGTCACTTTTAGCACAATTTCTGTTCAGCCTTTCTCATCCTATGAAATAGTCCTGGCACATCTTGTGAAAACAAATTCTCTGACGACAGCCTCAGAATTGGCACTAGTTATTTCTTCTGTTGTTAGGCACCCAAAGTCAGCTACATATCATCCAGAAGAAAAATCAACAGTTCTGATACCTGTTTTCCTGGTCCTGAGAACTTGCAAAGCTTGTCTGAGCTCAGAGGAAGAGAACTGGATATTCTCATCAGATGATCCAGTCTTGTACTATAATGCATCCCAATCACTCCAGATCAAACTTTTTATCCCTTTTGGTGCCATGCCAGTAAAATCGCCTCTCATTCCCTTACTGCATCTTTTTTATACAGAGACTTCTGCACTTGCCCAAAGGAATGCTAGTTAGTTGACCTGAAAAGATCACAATCAAGCAAGTGCTTCCCTACCCACAAACTTTGTACTCCCTCCAGCACCCCCATTCCTGTAATAGTCTTGGGCTGCCACAGTGTTATGAGTCTCTGAAAAAGTCTCTTGCCCTGCTAAGCAGGAGGGCCAACTTTCCCCTAGGCAAACTTTCATAGACATGTGTCAAAATCTTTTCCAGGCGAGAGCCATGGAACAACATAACGCTGTGGGCATCAGAAAGCTGAGGGAGGAGATCTGGCTCAATTCATTATTTGGGGATAGCAGCTATTCCACATTACTTTCCAATGAGATGGGGATGATTTGGATGTGGATGGGGTTACAATGTCATTTAGTCATGTTAGTCTCAATGTACTCTGCCGTTTTGCTTCCCCCAGCACCTGGGATTGCCCAGGAGCCTTATGCCAGTGCAGGCCCAGGGTGTATCTGAACTGAGTATGGAAAGAGCACTTGCCTTGCACGAGGGCTCCCCTTGTGCCTTAAAAACTGCAGCTTGAGCACCTCTGCTTTATTCCATCTCTGATTGTAGTGTGCATATAAAATGCCCTTCAAGAAGGCACTGAAAGTGAGAAGTCTGTATTTCCTGTAGATCTTTTATGTGCTAAGAATATATTTTCATTTTTATTTCTCCCTGGTCCTAGGGTTAGGTGCAAGTTTTACCACTACAGTTTTATGGCATTGCTTGGAAATTCGGTTGACAGACAAGGTCCTGCTGTGCTACTAAACATAAACATGTCACCTTCTTGTCGTATTAAGCCTCGGCTGGATT
>JAWWLV010000088.1:104655697-104721220 GCA_035041135.1 Platyrinchus mystaceus | reverse complement strand
CACCTAAAAAATCCATTGCGCAGGCTTGAAAGGTAAAAAGACCTTTCCCAAATCTTCGTTCGCGAAGACTGGCCACTTATCTTACATATAAGAGTGTGTTTGTATATATATATATATATATGTGTATATATACACACAAACACACATGTATAGACGTCTCCTATCACTGTACAGCTCTCTAGGAAGCAGGACTGTGTTCTCAGTGCCTGGCCACAGTGAACATGTCCTCCATGTCCCCAGAGCATTCACAGCCAGGAGGACCCCCTAAACTTTGGGGCCCTCATGACCAGTTTCCCCATATCTGATTGCACAATCAAAAGCTGACTTTGGCTGATCTCTGCCTTGGGCATCTTTTCTGCCTGGACAGGGAGCTCAGCCTGGGCTACAGCCTGTTCCAGGCACCATACTGATGTCTTTGATTGCAATGATGTCTTTGAGACATCTTGTAGCAGCAAGGCTGTGCTTCAAGCTGAAGAGGCAGATGTTGTTGCATCCTCTGTAGAAAACTTCTGGGAGAGTAAGACCAAGTCTTGAAGCTTTCACCCAACAAGCTTTGACCCCCTTGGAAAAGGCTGCCTTTTCCCTCTTTCCTTCCCCCTCCCTTAGCAAAACAGCTGAGCCTGTGCCAGTCCTGGGGCACCAGGACACCATGCCACTCTGCTACAGCTGTCCTGTGACAGCCTGACAGGGTTGGTAGGCGTTTGGGGCCGAGAGGAAACCCAGCACCTTTGCACACTGGAGCCATTTACAATGACTTTTGTTGCTGATGGCACATGTTTGGTTGTACTTGTTAAATCTTGTTAAACAGGAAACAGGTTTCGAGGCGAGAGGGTCCCTTAGAGTTCAAGCTCCCGCTTTCAAATGTTCTTACAAGATGCACAATTGGCACTGACTTACAGGAAATGTTTAATTGGAGTCGGAAGGCGCTGGCTCCACCGACCTTGTATTACATTCCTCTGTGTGCTCCTTCCACAATGATTTTCACCTATAGCTTAAATCAGTGATTTATTTATACCAGCCAATGATGAGTCCAACACCATCAAGGGGACGAGCAGACCATGGATATGCAGTGAACTAAAGGAGGAGCAAACAGCAAGGAATAGTCTTATGAAGGAGAAGGGGCTGCCACAAACCCAAGAGTGACATATTTATGAGTCCAGTATCGGTTGCCTGCACTGATAAGCCACGGTCATTAAAGGAAGGAAAAGTCACCTTTGTGTATATAAAATATACAAGATTCATAGTCTGAAAAGACTTGACAGGAAAACATTAGGTAAATAAAGGATATCCCATAAAGCATAATGTGAAAATTAAATTACCTCAAAGGGAGGGAGGCTGTCTGTCCCAGCAGTGAAAGTGAGGAAAAATGAAATTCCTCTTTTCCATCTCAGAGCTGATTTGGCTTTAGGGTTTTGGGTGGATCTAGAAACGTTGTCATTGATGTCTATAAAAAAAAATTAAAGTCCATTACGCTGGACTGGAAATGCTGCAGCTTCCCATAAATTTTCACTACATGCTCACAAGGTGGTGAGAAGCATGTTATGCATTGCTGCTTACAGTGGCCAAATAAAAGAAGTACTGTTTCAGGGGTGAGCTGGACTTTCAACATCATTTCTCGTTTTCAGATCTCACCAGATTTTTTTTCATCAGATTTTGGGAGATACAGTTGTAAAACACTTGGAAAATTTTCTGTCCTCGTCCCCAGATTTTTCTTTTCTGGTGAGTGAAACATATCCAGGATCCACCTATTTTTTCTTTAACTGGTTGGTGCCCCTCCAAAGCCAAGGAAATGTTGAAACATCAGGGACAGGCAAAAGGAGGGAAATTGAAGGAGTTCACTTATTAAACTACTCAGCAAAAAAAAAATAAAAATGAGAGGGTGAAGAGAAAGAAAAAAAGAAAGATAATCCAGAATTTAAAAACTTAATAATTAAAAAAGCATTTTTTTTTACGTTTATTTTTACAGAATGAACAATTTCACAACTAAGAGGTCTGCTAGAGGCTGTCCCCATGGAAGGCATGCACAGACCCTGCCTTGCATACAGGTGGCCAACAGGCGAGCAATGTATGGGTGTGCAGCCTCAGCAGCAAGTCACTGTGGGTGCAGCCCTCAGCCCCTCCAAAGCTGATAACCCAAAGCTTCACTGATGCCCAGGGTCTTTGTAATGCTTTTGTTGGTGAGGAGCTGATTCAACCTGAACCAAGCCAATCCCCTTTTTTATTTCAAACCTTTATCCTGAAGACCTTTATCCTGCAGTGGTTACGTAGATCCGAATGCAGCTTGTAACCATTATTAAGATCTTATTGATTTTTTTTTTTTCCCAGCAGAATTCACAGACCAACATCTATTTATAAATGTGACAGTCTACTTTACTTGTCCTGTGACAGTCTACTTTATTTGTCCATCTTAATGGAAGTAACTTCCCCAGTGTGCTGTGGGATTTTGGAGGCATAACTTAAGCAAAGAGCTCAGCACTGGTTCCTTGGGTTTCTGTTCCCAGGGTCATGTGCCACAGTTGCTGATCCAACTGAAAACCATTTGATTGTGGTGCATCACACAAGCACAAGTCTCTCTGGTGCCCAGTGAGGGGCCCAGGAAAGAGAGGCACTTATTCAGCACAGCCTGCTTTTTGCACTGGAGTTTGCATCAACATCTCTTCCCACCCACTCCTCTGTTTCAGATCTTTATAGGTCTGGATCACATTACTGTCACATCTCAATCTGCCTGAGAAGCCCTTTGCTCTCCAGGAGCTGACAGTGTCCTCTCCAGAGCATCTCCAGCCCTTCAGGATTCTGCATCAGGCAAATGTACTGAGCATTATTATGGGTGACCACTGAAGGGAAGAAAGGGACTTGTTCTGGGCAAACTGAATTGAATAAGTGAGGGTGAAACTTCATTATGTTTGCAGACCAGTTGTTTACTGGCATCATTTTTTCCCATCAATGCAACTATTAAAGGGTCACCATAAAGAGCTCTTCCATTTTTGAAATGTCCACATTATAGACCCATGGTGTTAAACTTCGAAGTTTCTTTTCCAAGTCAAAACAAACACAGGGCTTTCTATCTTGGCAATCAGCATTGCTTCAGTGACCTCCATTGAGCTGGCTTTTACCAGAAGACCTTGGTCTTCTGGAGCTGCCTTGTCCTTCCAAGTGCATGGGAGGAGATCTCTTATTTTTACCATGTATCTTGAAATTGAAAGGTGCCTCTGAGCAAGTCAATCACCATCACAGCCAGATTTGAACTTAGGAAACTGTGACTAACAAAACAATAAATCACTGATTTTCCACCTCTGGAAATACAATTTAGTCCAACTGTGTCACCTTTATCCACAGCCCTTGGGGACATTTCTTTATTTGTAAGGGGTTTACTTACAAAACTCTGCATGTGATCCCTCATTAGATAAACAAGGTGAGATCCAGAAGAGAGATCAGTTTTGCAAGAAGCCTGCTAGATGAGACAGCTTCATTTCATTTTTCTTTTATTCACACTTTGGCCCTTTGCTGATGTCTCAGCTCCCTCTCTAATAAATAACTGGTCCACATCACTAAACTGCTGCACATAACTCAGAGCAATTTGTTACTGTTGGCAATGTCTGTGCAGCAGGGGCCCAGGAACAGACCAGCATGGAAGCAGTAATACCTCCCACTCTTCAGGAACATGATTTCTGCCTGATTACAGAAGGGGTCATTGGTAGGACAATGCAGAGAAGGTCATATACAATTGCTTCCACACAAATTGTATGTGTGCAAGATACTCACATGAGCTGCTTTACCCAGGAGTATCTGAGAGGAGAAATCAGTCCTGTGATATCAGCACCACAGATGTGGCAGGACATTAAAAAAATTAATACGTATTCATAACAATCAGAACATAACGAAAGTGTCTGAACACTTTATACAGCCCTGGGCCCAGAGGGTAGTTTAAAATACAGAAATTCCTCTAGAAACAATGATATAATAAATCCAGTAGGCCTAAGGTCCTTCCAAAGATAAGACTATAAACACAGTCTCCAAATACGTAGTGAGACTGTAACATTAAGAGTCATGTATAGTTTTAAAAAGAAATGAGAAAGGGCTACATTTTTTTCCCCTTAATCCCCATCTGTCTATCTTTCATGAACCCTGAGCAGTGCAAAGACGGCACAAAGTAATTATCTGGGAGTCAAGATGAAGGGAAAGAGGGAGTTTCAGGGTCCTGCCTGGAACAGGAGAGCTCAGATGTCCTCTGCCTGCAAAAATGTTTGAGAGTTGGCTAAGGGTATGTGGCACTATGCACATGGGGCACCTACTTTTTCTCTTCCCAGAAAGGTCATGAGGGCTGAGGGACAAGGAAAAGCAGCTCCTGGTCTTTGGAAAAAAAAACCTTCATCCAAGTACATGGCAGTTTCTCCAGTTCAGCAGGACCTTTCTCAGCTTTCCTTTGTCTACACACTTATCAAAATAAAGTGTCTAATGCACCTTTCTCATTATAGCCACCTTCCTTGAGAGCCCTTTTAGATACATGACATGGAGAGAGGAAGCAGAGGGAACATTATTTCTGTACACACTCTGGTCTTCTGTTGCCAATTAGCAGGTCTCTGTGGATGTTGGTACTTGAGCCTGCCTGGAAACCTTGGGGCTCAATGGAAGAACATCAAATGGAAGGTGAAAAACAGGTCAGCAGAACAACTGGAGGGCAACTGTGGTTTCTCAGGGCTGTAACATCTGGGTTTAGTGGCACCGTGTGCCAGTGCTTTCCAATTTCAAAGCTGTCTTACTTGTTTCTGTGGGAATTTCGGGGAAGTTTGTTATTTGCTGTTGGTTTTGTGTTTTTGTTTTGCTTTTTAACAAAGCACCTTTAGAAAGAGTATGCTTTCCAAAAAGGCATTGTTTAAGGTAATAATACAAGAGGGAAAATAGAGGATGTGGGGTAAGGCAAGAAAGTGGCAAAGCAGAGAGAATCTCCTCAGTTGCTCTCGACACAAAATCACTGGGTCTATAGGATTTGTGATGGATCAAAATAGAGAGGGCCTTGTGGAAATTTTCAGACCCATTTCTTGGAAGACTGTTTACTCTGGGAAAAAAGAAAAACCTCATTTTATTTCTTGAAATGTTATGTTGTTGTTTAAGAGCATGGGAGAGCCAAGCAAGGAGGAATACCAAACTCCCAGAGCTCTCATGCACAAAGCAGAAAGATCTATGGCAAATTAGGTGTTGGCTATGGCTGCACTAATGATCAAAATACAGGCCATTTCCTGAGGGAGGACTTGAATAAAAGCCACAGATTGCCCAGGACCCTCACTTACATCCTCCACCACTAGCTCTTTGGCAGAACTGGCTTGCTCATTTCTGAGGAGGCAGTCAACTGGAAGAGGAAACTGATACAACTCAAATTGGAGAAACGGAGGTAATTTGAGCTGCTTGGCTCCAAATGCAACAGGAGGCAGCAAAGGAAAGATGAGGGAGCAAGGAGGAAGGCCGGGGCTCAGACAAGTACAACATCCCATGGCTCTGCTGTGTGAACACAAGAACAGGCTTCCTGCCCCGTATGCCACCACTTTGGCAAATTCTGGGAAGGGTAAGAGCATAAAAGGTGCTGGTGATGGATCCTTCCTACGTCAGTCATCTGCAGAGGAGAACAACAAACAGCTAACCTGCTGTCTTTGACATCAAGCAGAAAGATAAACTTTAATATCAGAACAGGCAGAGAGAAGACCATCTCTTTCCCCATCCTTTTTAAGATTTTCCTTGGTCAGTCGATGATTAACACTAATATGCAGGTACCTCTAACAATGCACAAGGTTCAGATATCCCCAATGGTTACCAATTAACTGTATGAAGGTAGTAACAAGCTATTCACGAGAGGTTGATACTAAACTAAAATTACTAGTTTTACTTGCATAACTTACATTAGTGACAACTTATTGGGCAAAAGGGTGAAACCAGCCAACTTGAGGTAAGAATAAACTTCACAAGATGGTGGCATTCACCTCATTCTGGATGTTTCACAAACATCTGAATACTTAATGAGATCTCACAAAGGAAGAATTTTGCAGGGCATCTCTCTGCCTTGTAACACTTGCTGTAACCCTCATCCTCTGCATTAGTCACACAAAAATAAAGGAGCTACTCATACTCTTAAAAGTCAGACACAGCTACTTGTCTTGGTGGATCAAGATCAAATCTCTTGTGTTTCTGAAAAGGAACTAAATGAAACTAAAAATCACAAGTTCTCATGTGATTTTCAGTATTTCCTATCTCGAGGCAGGCTACAAATCTTGCTTGAACATTTAATGGTGCTACACCTTGCAAGCTAATTCTGGTCAGACACAGCAATGGCCTCCTTCATTAAAATGGAAAACGTTTCATGTAAGGTATCTATGCACATTCAAACTTCAGGTTTCAATATAAGCTTGGTTCAAGTCTGGGCTTTTAGTTTAACTTTGCTTACTTACTTATTTTTAAGCTATATTCATTTGCCTTCTCTTAGTGTGATTTCTGATATGCTTGTACTTTCCTGCTGTTGCCCAGCATTCCCAAACCTGCTAAATCTGCCCCTTTTACCTAACTTATTTCTCTGGAAAGAATGAGCCTCCACCTGCCTCCCCCTTATGCCTGTGTAAGTAACATCCATCACTGTATCAGCACCTGACTGAGCAGCACTAGGGAAGGGTCAAGGTATTATTTCCTGCCCTTGACAGGTGTTATAACAACGTTGAACTACCTCAGCTTACAAAAGTTTCCATTCTACAATCTGCTGTGCATACTCTTCTTCTTTCCATTCCACCCTCCCTGGAGGTTTCTTGGCTCTGCTTGTGCCAAGGCAAAAAGCCACTCACACTTCTGCAAGTACAAAAGAAAAAGACAGACTTTCCCCATGTTGCACAGTGCCAAGAAGAGCCACTGCACATGAGAGCAACCTCAGGGGTCTTCTGTGATAGCCACAGGTGGCATTGCCCCTCGTAGGTCAGGCATTGTCTGAGGCACGATGCTGGGAAAACCCCCACCAAGCAGGGCCATGCTTGGACCGAAAGAGGAGATCCAGGGATAAAAAATAACCACACAGAGACACAGGACAGCTTCTCAGACACCAAACAGTCCTTATCCAATCAGCCCACATGTGCACTTAAGAACTTACTTATACAGGCAACATTATAACCAGAACTAGGAAACCGGCACCGCAATAGACTCTGGGCAGATAACAGAGAATTTGAACTGTTGGGATGCCACTTTGGTTGCAGCAGGTAAAAAAGTCAGAGGAGATAACAAAATGCCAGTGCTAAGTAGAAGCAGTAGCACAGGCATGCACAGCACTCTGGAGTGCTTTTCAGGGATATGTCAGATATTCTTCTTCTCACTGCCTTCCTCACTGTCCTTTTCTGCCTAGCGTAAGTGTCCAGAATAAACTAGGTTAAATCACTCCTTGCAAATAAATCTCTATGGCCATCAATTAATCAGGACAATTAGATGAAACAGAACATCTAACTTTCAAGTAAGTGGGATTATTTCCTCCCTTGGGACGCAGATGCTTTTATGTTATTCAAAATTTCTCATTTTCTACAAGATGTGTTTCCCATTATCTTTAGCATTCAAGACACAGTGCAGCAGGTCATTTGTCCAAGAAAAAGAGGAGCTCCTTGGAGGGTCTGCCTTTCAGGACTCTCCACCCCATGTACACCTTTCCCTTTAGCAGTGATATATTCCACCTTCATGCACATCAAGCAATTACTCCTGAGCACACCATTGTCAAGGCACAAAGGTTATGCCTGGTCTTAACCTCAGGAAATGTGAGGAAATTTGTATATTCAGATAACAGTGTGTGGAGAAAGCATACAGGGGAGGTGAGAAACTGTATTTTTTTAAAAAAATTAATATGATTATATATTATTCTACATGCTCCATTTTGCATGGAGCATTGTAATTTTTTGGGGTGTTTTATTCCCCACAAAGAAGCACTGTGCTTAAGGAGTAACTTAGTACATCTTGCATTCAGTTGCTGATGACCATTACGGAAAAGCTGCTGAATTCAAGCCTCAGAAGCAACCGAATAGTTAAAGGTTGACTGGACCTGTTCAGAGGTAGATTGACAATATTTTTGGCATCCTGAGGCTGGCAAGCCAGTGGAGAGGATCCCAGCACAGCCCCAAGCATTAGTTATTTCTGCCTTCCACTTGGACTCCTGCAAACTGAGAGGTGAAATAAACATTACAGCAGCCTTTGACCATCAGAGGCATCCCCTGAGCTGATGAATCCTTGCAAAGACTGCCTTTTTAGGAAAAAAAAAATCTAATTTATTCCTTAATTGTGATTAGTTGTTTAATGTAGTTTGGCTATAATTTATAAAGCGAGTTTAGACATCTGTCCAGCAGAGACATGCACAGCTTCTTTGACAGTGGCACTGAATCTCCTTATGCATTGGCAAAAGTGCTTTCAGTAAAACCCAGAAAGAAACAGCAAAAACAAGAATAAAACAATATCCTATGCAGAGGACAAAGAAAAAGCTAAAGTCAGCATTTTATCTGATAGACTGTCTTCAGGAAATGCCTGTGAAAACAGTTTTGGAAAGGAATAGCAGATCTGGCTGCAGATATTCTCTGAAATAAGAAAGGTGCAAAATCTTGGTGTCTTTTTTTATTTTTTTTTTTAAGAAAACAAAATAGTTCTCACCAGAAGAAAAGTATTCTGCCACCCCTTGAAGGCAGAGTGCCTTATTATGGGTAAAGTATTAGAAGATACAAAGTTGAGAGGAGAAGGATTCATATACTTGTGATAGCAAAAGGAAATAGTTCTGTATGAAAAATGAGGGAATGGAAAGGGAGAGACAAACACAAAGGAGGCCACTATGATGTTGAAGTGTTTACCTAGTTAGGCTCTTTCTGAATCTCTGAGTGCCATCATCACAGTTTTCCTCATTCTCAGAATTTTTTATATGCTTTGTTTTGGTTGTTTGGTTTTTTTGGGTTTTTTTTTTTGGCAGACAATTGTACCCATGAAAACCTGAACTACTGAACCTGATCTACTCTGCTGTATACCTTCTCTTCTTCACTCACTTGGTGGCATGTATTCTGCAGGAGAGAGAAAGAGATGGAGAGCTGGCAGGTGTCATAATCCCATTAACAAGAAATACAGCTGCAAAGATCTTTTAACTGTTACAACCTCCTGCCTAACCACTGCAGTTAACCAAAGCACTGTAAGTGTTGCTCCTAAAAATGAGCTCCCCTTCTTTCCTCATATTCATCCTTATTCAAAACATACGTGCTTCTTGTAATGGCAGTGGAATTGATCTCACCTTTTTCTGGGGACAGAAGTTGAGTGCAATGCAGAGCAGACACATCTGCAATGCAAATGCTACCCTAAACGTGTCTCCAGAAAACAAATGCACAGCACATGGGAGCCTGAGAGATGTACTCTGTCTTGAAACCTGGGAGCAGCATAAATAACACTACCCTCGCTGTCAGCACCCAAAGTCCTGAGGCAACACTGTCGTGGGGACACATTTGGTTGCAGGGGGATGCTGACACATAAGAGGGCATCATCTACTCCCGTTCATTCTTTATTCTCCATTTTTTTAAAGACAGTGGGAGGCTCCTGGGGATGAGACATGGAGAGGTGCTCCCATGCCTGGAGCTGGAGGAGTGGTCCATAGGGGATCCTATGGCTACTTGGCTGAAATGGCAGCTCAAAATTTCCCTCAATTGTGGTTTATGGTTTCTTGGGAGGAGGGGATCTCGATGGGGAACAAGGGAATTGATGCTATAAAACAGACCATAAAGTCAAATGTCAACTTTTATGGCCAACATGAGTATTTGAAGGAGCATATTCCCGATTATCCAGGCTGTTGCATAATGGGATGGCTCTTACTGAGCTGGGCAATAGTGGGATCATGCAAGCAGCATAGTGAAAGCAGATCTGCCACATTACAGGCAATACTGGTGTTGGGAACACAGTGGGTAGACTAAGATGGGTGTTTGGGGGCTGTAGAAGCACTTGCATTTTTGTTAGCTGCCGCCAATTGCCGATCTCCAGCTGTAACTATGGGGCTGCAGGTGAGGGAACCCGAGGCAATGCTCAATAGCTTCGGGAAAAACTAAGACCTCAACAGGATCCTTATATGGGGGAATCTTTCCCAGAGTCCCTGAAAGTGTCTGGTATATTAAATACTTGTAAGCTCAGGTACTGGATGAAGCATGCCTGGAAATTGTACTATAGAAATGAAGTGGCAGCCTGCCATCCAAGTCAGCCACTTCAGCCTCCATGTCTTCCTCTCATCTAGTGCCAGAATCAATCAGCCAAACCAGATTCTGATCTGCTATAGCTGTTACTGGCATGGAAATGGGAAGGGAACCATCACAAACAATAACAGCAAAATTAATATCTCTTTAGAAACTGTTTAAGCAAACAGGCACAATAACCTAATCCAACCAAAAATAAAAAATGATGCCTCTGAACAGCAGCAAGTGGAAGATAAGAACTAGCCTTTATGAAGTCCAGAGGCCTCCTGGACAGAAGGAAAAACAAGTGGAAGATCAAATGGATTGTGGGTCAAGAAAAGCACTAGGCAAAGAGGTTTGAGCCAAACCACAGGACACATTTGTCAAGCTCTTAAAAAAAATAGAAATGCAGGATCAAAGCAGAAGCACTTTGCAAATATTAACATTTGTCACCTACTTTTACTTTTGATGTACTTCATTTTGAAGACATTTTTCCCTTTTCTCTCTTTTTTTTTTTTTTAAACAGGATAATCTAATCTTTCAGTACACACACTTGCCTCCTTCAAAAGAAACACAACGACAATATTACTGAAACATGGAAGACTTTAATAAGAACACATTAAAAGAATCAACATATGGAAAATAAATAATAAAAGCATATTAAGCAGCAGGCCAGGGAAATGTTTGTTGACATTGTTGTCAAATATTCTAATATAAAGATTTCGGTACTTCTCCCAACAAAATATAAATGAAACAATAACTCCTTGATTAACAGGATCAAAATATGGTTTAAAATGAAAAAAAAAATATTAAAAAAAGCTTGAAAGCTCCATCAGGAGCATTTTCAGCTAGGTGCTTGTCCCTTGTCCCTGCTACACCAGCCCTGCAGCTCTTATCCTTCACACAAAGACAGCGAGAAGAGTCCTAACTCAATGGTGTGCTGATGTTCCTGCAAGACTGGGTTACAGTTTTCTTCCACCCTTCAGTCAGAAGGTTTTCATGTCTCCACTGACATCCCAAGCCGCAGGACTGTAGAGAGTTGGAGCAGCACTGAAGGACTTTCATCACTGGCGGACCTTCAGCATGTGTTGAGAGCAACCTCCTGCACACTGAGAGATTGCAACCTCCTGCACGCTGCAGCCAAGGTATCGCTTTGCACGGCACAAGATACACAACAACAACAATGCCTCAGGCTGAATTTAGGAAATTTGGTAATTGTCAAGTGTGGTAAATAATCTTTAAAGCAAACACTCTCAAAAGCAGAGCGATAAAGTTCATTCCCCCACAACAAGGCAGTAGCGAGGAACACAGCGAGGCTGCGGGCAGGGTTTCAAAGCAGCGCCATCACATTGGGCGAGATACTGCTGCCTGCTCCTGACGGGGTTTCTGAGACTGCTGGCACCAGGGCGACAGGCCAGTAATCGTTAACAGGGGAAGTCTGTCTGGTGCCTGCTCTTTGTTCCAGCCCCACTTTCATATTTGAGAACCCTTATGGTATACTTTCTATTCACAGCAACATTTTAGCCTGTCGCAAGTGTGGCCCCAATGATTATAGTTAGGCAAATACAGCAAGAACCCACACATGCTTGAGCCCTTCAAAGTATCTTTTTCCCCCCCTGCTCAGTTTCCACTTGTTAATATTTGACTGAGTCTGTAGTTTGAACAAGTACTTCCCAAATATATTTCAGCTTTCAAAAAGAAAAAAAAAGAAAAGCCACGGAACGTTTACGGTGTTCAGAGCATTTATGGCTGAAACTCGTTCTGCAAGTTCAGCCGTCTGTCCTGCCCATCCTTGCACAACTGTTCCCTTGTAAAATGCAGTCCCTTGTCTTATTGGGGAACTCACGACACTCCTGGCACCACATTCAGTTCCTGGATATCTCACCAGGATGACTTCTGGGAAACAGTAAAAGCAAGGTAGACGCTAGGAAGGTATAGCTCAAGATGCTTACAGCTGCAAGAAGGAAGGAGGCATTGAAATTCAGATAACAGTCTCTCCAGGGATCCATCTGGAGGAAGGACATAGCCAAATTGGGGATTGTGATCAGCTCCACAGAAAGATGCTGATGGGACACACGCTTCTGACTACATGAATGGGAATTGCAGTAGTAGTAGGAACATCAGAGATGGGCCAATATGATTATAACTCAGATTAACAAGTGGGATAATTGCCATTACTAACACATAAAAAAGCTTGCAAAGGGGATCCATTCTTTCTATTCACTGTTGGAGAAATGTACCTGGGATTTCACAGAAGCTGGAATACACAGGGTCCCATTAACTCCAGCAGCTGCCCTTCCAAGCACTTTATGCAGTCTTAGCACAGGTGATTCAATAAGATCCTACACAAAGGCTTCTTCATTCTGCTTTTGGCAATATAAACCATTTTAAAGAGGATATCAATGATGCCATTCTGATAGAAGCTATAAGTATTGTTCTTATGTGATTTTTTTTCACCTTTTTTAATCTTCTTAATCCTGTGACTGGACAAATGTGAAATCAGAGAATTTTACAAACCCAGTTTCTTTTTTTTTTTTTTTTCAGTCATGCACATACATCAGTCCTGGATTTCTTATTTCTGTACATAAGACTATTCCCTGTACGGTGATATTGTTTGTTCACCAAGATTGGCAAACAACAACACTGCAATACTAAAACTAAGGCAGCCCATTTTCCCTTTGAAGAAAAGCTCTTCTTTAAAAATAAGCTTTATGATATGTGTAAATAATTGTGTGTTCTTAGAAATTATAGGTATTTTTTGACATGAAAATACGACATTATTATAATAACCACATGATCCCACACTGGCCCCGAAGACATCCTGGGTGAAGGCACAGTTTTGTTGAGATGAGTTCTGTGTGGACAATTAAATAAATATCAAATTTTCCATTGTTTTCTTCCTATTCTTCTCACAAGTCCTAGATGCTGCCTCTCCATCTCTGCCATTTCACTGACTGTAGATGTTAATGTCACATCTCCATCATGTCTCCTCTGTTACCCCTTCTTCCAGGTGCCACTTTACCTTTGTAGACCCTTATTCCACTGTATCTTCTAATCTTCTAGTTTGCCACAGGGCAATCACAGTTGGAGCTGTCAAGTAATTTTCTCCCTGGAAGACACCACTTTTACTGTATCTCATGGGAAGATGACAGCTTTGCCTTCAGTAATAACATCCCACCAGCTCAAGCAGGTAAGCAGAGGCAACCTGCAAGCTCTGGTCTATGGGGTCTATGGGTGCTGCCGAACAACCTCTGTTTGTAGCACTTCTTCCTCCTGAAAATGCAGCCAGGGAGCAGTTAGCATTTTCAAAGTGTAAATCAGGCTCATATCTTGGATGCAACCGGTACAGTTGGAGCATAGTCAGTTTAAATCAGGTCATAAAGTGAAAACTAAATAACAAATGAGCACAAAAAATCAGCTTGGCAAAACTCCACCACAATGATTTGTTTTCCAAAGTGCAGCTGATTTACAGATTTGAGGCCTTCATCGGTGCTCTCTAGGTTTAAAGCAAGATATTTCAACAAAAATTACAGCTGAAGAGCCGTTCTGCTAATCCAGGAAATGTTGTGAGGGTGACAGTAAACGCTCGAGGTATGTGTGAGAGGGGTATATCCCAGCTGGTACTGTTACATTTCTACACATAGCAGCCAAACAATCAGAGTTCCTGAATTTATTGGCTTTCCAGGCCCCTGCCCTACCTGTGGCCCCAGGGCAGCCCCACTACCCCAATGGGCCAGGTGGGGGTTTAGCCATGTTCCTGCAAATTCCCAGTGAAAAGGCACTCTGTGGCTGGAACGGGCACAGGGAGGCACGCCTGGCTCTGTGTAGCTCCCAGCTACCCACCACCAAAACCACCCCTTCCCCTGAGGGCAGAGGAAAGCCTTCAAGAGTTAAACCACAAGTAACAGTCCTTGAAGGAAACAAATGCTAAACAAGGTGCTTCCTTGGGCCTGCTGCAATTCTCTTAATGAAAGGAGAACATCTCCACGTGCTAGCTCCTATCTGCTTTCCACTCCTAGCTTTAACTTGGATCAAATTCTTGAGTGAGGAACAGTAAGTTCTTGGAGAGACTGACCTATTACATCGTAATGGAAGTTTTATTCCTTAATAAACTGGAAAGTGACTCTATTTTGATGGCAGAAGTATTGGTAGCTGACATCACGTGGAACACCTGGCTGCTCACCTGCTGTGGGAAGGTGCTCACAGGCATTTAGGAGCTCTCCAGCATGGATCTTTTTTTTTCTGAAGCATGCAATTAGATGATGGCAATTTAAACTAACTTAAGACACAACAAAGAGTCCATCAGAGATTATATAAGCAGTACAACCCTATTAATTTCAGTGTCCTGAGCATAAGGACCACATCAAAAAGCAAAACAAAAGCAAGAAGCGAACTCAATAGGATGGACTGTGCCCTCACTTCAAATTCAATACTGCACTTCAATCCTCTGGTATAAGGATATGATTAAGGGGGTCAATTTGTCTTTTAGGTGATGTGACATTGTCTAGGAAAGTAATGGGGGTGTTTATTAACAGCTTCCTCACAAATAAAAATGGGAAAAAGTGTTCATTAAACTTTCAAGCTTCTAAAGTTACGAAGACAGACACAACCCATTATTCCATGTATGATGTGAAGAATGGAAAGAGACCCTTCCACTTTGGGGAGAAAGATGGCTTTGTTTCTAGCACACCTGAACTCTAGGAATTATGAAGAAATGGAGATTTCAAACTATTAATTTACCAGGGTCTATGGACAGAGGAGCTTAAAAGTTCTGCCAACAATATTCTCATGACCAGAAATACCGACAGTTATCAAACCACCCCCAGGAAGCTGGGAAAGGTTTTAAGAAGAAGAGCTTTTACAGGACAGAAATTGTAAGGAGACACACTGAAATTACCCAGAAATGACTTGGCTGCAAGAGAGGCTAGTCAGAAATGTAAATTCGGGGTTAAAAGCATGAGATTTTCAAAGGGTCGACATGATGCCTTCCACACCACCACCTGGACCTTTGCAGCATGTAGATTTTGGTGGTGTAAAACCAGCAGTGTAAGGGGCATCCTCTCCAACAAAACCATACAGAGAGCTAAAGCCCTGTCCTGATGCCAGGATGTCCCCACTGAATAAGCAGGGGGCAGTAATGCTCGGGGGCAACTGGGAAACATGGTCCTGGCTAGTCCAGCTGGGCAAACAGGGCTGGGCCTCTACTCTCCCTGCCACCCAGCATCTGCCCAGCAAGGCATTCAGAGGCTCCTTTTTCAGTTTTTTCTTTAAAAAAAGAAAATGTTTCAATTTTTTGTGACTTTTTCCTTGCTTCACTTTCTAGCCCTGGCTTCTTTCACTCTACAAGTTCTTCTTGAAGAAGACTTTCTTCATTACTTTCTTTTTCTCACAAATAGAAGTGTAAAAATGTCATAAGAATTATAGAAAATTCTCCAAGAACTCTTTTTTTCTGAAGAAAAATTCTGAAATGTCTTCTTTTTATTTTCATTTACAGATTTTCAAGCTGACTGTTTTCTATATCTGTAAAATAGCCTTGGAAAGACTTGATAGCTCCTAAGGGCATGTGAAACCAAACTCACTGTCCTGAGACTTAAAATCCTCAGAAGGACAGCACTCAGCAATGCAAAGCATGAGGCTATTACTTCTTGTGTTTGCACATCATTGTTATCTACTTGGAACTGTAGCTGAAGGAGAGACAGGGAAAACCACTGGGCTGATTTCATGTGGCTACCAGAGAAAATTCTCAATTGCCTTTATGTGGATAATATTATTTTTTCATCAATGTTTCCAGGAAGGTATAAGGTGACAGCTTGGCACTGTACATGCCATTTACACAGAGTAGCAAGTTGGTAGCATGAGCAGAAGTTTGGGTGCTTGGGCTTTTTTTTTGCAAGTGCTTTACTTTTTACTTTTTTTTTTTTTTTTTCCAATAGACCTGGGCAAAGTTTTGTGTAATTTTCCAGTGACCTTGATTATGCAATTGGGTATGACTGCTGCCCTAGACAACATGAAAGATGCCACTTTCATCAGGTGGCAGGCAGTCCTAGCCAGGAGAGGGATACCCTGAGGTTCCCAGAAGTGCCAGGGGCAGATGGCTCTCCAGCCTGCCTTGTTTAATAAACTTCTCTTGGGGAAGCTCTTATTGCTCCATCTCTGGGTTGTTTTTTTTTTTTTTGAAGGGGGAAGTTACAGAGCTGGCAGTCATAAAGCACACAGAGGCATCATCATGTAGATAATGATATAGTTCAAATCAACTGAGTCTGTTTATTTCCTCTTCCAAATGGAGAGAGGAAGGTCCCAACCCAGAAACAGCACGTGCTTAACTACAACCAGGAGCTCAAACCCCACTGAAGTCAAAGGGTTAAATTTATCCCCCTTTGAAATCAGAAATGGTAACCCTTCACCTGAACAGGGTCAGTTCTTCCTCCCAGTACTAAGTCCCTTGATGAATCCACACTGTAACACTTAAACGAGATGAAAAGCAACATCATCTCTTCCCAGGTCCCTCCCTGAGGCAGGCACAACCCTTTTGGGCCAGTCTGGAGCCAGAGATGGGACATGGCTCCTCCACCCTTTCTCCTATAAACCACCAGGAATATCAGGTAAGAAACACCACCCTCAGTCAGTCCTGGCTCCTCTCCACAGCCTGACCATGGGCAGACAGTAAGGACCGATGACCCTGCAGAGGCAGTGGACTGAAAGAAGCAGAAGTGATGTTCCCCCAGACTGTCATAGGAGTTTGTGATCTTGCTTGATAGACCTCCTTACCAACCTTACAGGTACAGGAGGAAACCAACTACAGTCTCAAACTGCAAAAATATGCCTAACATTACCCAGAAACCCTCCCATCACAGCCAGATTCAATTTTACCATAATTTAACCCTTCCCCCAAAGACAGATGAAAGCCACCTACACCCAGTGTTTCAGGTGGTTGATTATTAGTTATTTTTGTGGTAGGATCTGGAAAACTAACCTGTGAGAGGTTTCTACCTGCTCCTCTTTGAATATTCATCTCTTTTTGGTCCCTTTTCCACAATTTCTTTTCCCTGCAAGCCTGGGAGGGAGATTTTAGTAAGTAGGTGATCTGTCTCCCAAAAGCTCTTGATACAGTGAAACAGAAAAGAATGAAAATTGCCCATTAATCCTTGGGTTTCAGAATTTTTTTTGCATCAAGAATTTTATGATCAAAGCAATTTATTTTCAAAACACCTTTTTTTTTTTTTTTTTTCCCCAAAAAGGTAGAAAATTGAGTGAAAAATAAGAAGGAAGAAAAAGAAAAGATAAGCTCTGGTCAATCAAGCCCCAGGTCTCTTGTCTCCAGTTTGTGATATGTTTTATGATCTCAGACACAACAGATTGTGAGCCTGCAATGTTTGGAAATAGTAGATGATTAAACCTTCTGGCCAGGTGTAAATGCAACCTTTGTCTTCTGATGACTGTGTGAGAACTACCTTCCTTCTCAAAGTCCCTGGCTGGTCCTGGTCTCTCCAATGTTACAAACATCCCTGCTCAGAGCTACAACCACAATGTGCTTCCACTTTATTTCTCATCTATCCACAGGCATCAACACAGTCCATATCACTCCAACTGTCCTGAGACAGGGGGAAAAAATGCTGAGCAAGCTACTAAAAATTTGAAAGATTCTGCCCTGTGAGTTTTCCTACTTCTTCTCCCAGGGGGATTTTGTACCAGGTAAATAATAAAAAATGTGTAATGATTGACTAGGCTTTTAAACCTGAGCTGAAGGTAAGTTTGCCTTGCTGTTCCAGTTAAATATTCCCACTAGCCCCCTTCTCTTTCTCCAGCTGATCATGCCACAAAGTCCTATTCAGCCTGATGCATTCTTTATTCTTTAGAAATTTGGGCAACAATCAAATCTGACCTTTAGAGCCATAAACAAATTAAATTGTTTCACAACCAAATAATATGAAACAATATTGAATAGCTAGGCTTCCGCTGAGTTTCCTCTTAAAGAGAAAGAAGCCCCGAAACAGCAAAGACATGGGAGATAGAGGGAGAGAGATGGAGGACAAGGCATGCTGATACCCCACAGGGCAATGAGATGGTGAAGCACTGAGGTTTAGCTTGGGACTGACAGGTGTCAGCACTGCGGAATTATTTCTTCTTCTGGGAGCAGAGCACTCCCCAAGAGCCATACCCCGTTGCAAGCCTGCTGATGAACAGACACCGGTGCCAGTGGCGCCCTGTGCTCTGGCTATGGTTCAAGGTGGAACCCAAAGGTGGCCAAAGTGGCCTCGGTGCCACTAGGTTGGAAACTATTTCTCCTCTCCACTGTTTGCCTGAACTTTGGCTGCATGCAGTCCAGCCTTCCTGCACACACAGCGCCTGATGCCATACACGGTCCCGCTGACACAGGTGAGGGGCAGGGCTGTGTCACCCACTGTCAGCTTTGCAGGGACATCCTTGAGAGCAGGGCTGCAGGGCTGTTCCCTTCCCCTTGGCTTGGGTGCATGCAGGAAGCTGACAACTCTTGAAGTGGGAAGAAGAGAGCCCTCTTTGGAGAGATGCTGTAGGGCTCAGAACATTTGTGGAGCATCGCTGGAATGTAAAGCATCTGGGGCCGATGTGGAGACGTGATAAGGTTTCTTGCTGTCCTTAAAAACACTATGAAGTGGCCAGGTAGGGATTCCCCTGGCAAAGGGGGATTCCCCACCTAGTACCAAGCAGATCCCAGTTGCCAGTGAGGCTGTGGGACCACCACAGACAGCCCAGCCTCAGGCCCTCGGGAAGATCCCCTGTGATCCCCCCTCTTCTGTGGGTGGCACCCAGGCGCCTGCTCACCCTGTCACCTTTGCAAGGGTGCTCCAAGTGCAAACAGGCCACCCCTGTCCTCCCTTGCCCGTGCAGTCAGTTATGCAGTTTTTGCATAAAAGCACCAAACAGAGAAAGAAACAGAACAATAAATGGTGCCAATGCCAGCTGCACAGCACAGCAGCCATACTGGGAAGGTGGGACCCACAGGCCCCTCACTCAGACACTGACACCGTGGCCTTGTGCCCCTGAACACTCATCAGCACAACAACGGGCACCACCAGCATCTGCACCAGCATGGGGACCCTCCCCAGGGATGGTGCACTTCTCTGCCATGCCAGCAACTGAGCCTGGGGAAATTCACTGTCCTTGTCCCCACTGCATGGAGCAGCTCCAGGCTGAAGAAGCATTCATAGACTGGGTGCCAGGGACACCTGAGCACTGCGTTGGTGTGACCCGTGCCTAAACAGCAGCACTTTGAGATCAGCTCACTTACTTACACTTAAGTGATATAAAGTGATCCCAAACTGCGATGAATTCTTCCCGTATGTGATGTCTGCACACGGGACACAAGCAACAATCTGTTTATAGGAGATGTACGAACAACACTCAGAGCTGTTGCTTTTCTCCTAGAATGGAGACTCAGCTACAGATGTGCTGTGGACACCTAAAGTGCCATTACTGTCACTGATATGAAAAGCCTCTAATTATCTATAGGTTTGTGCCATTTACAAAGCAGAGGCAACAGTCATGAAGCACGTTTGGATGCTTTAATTAACTTGAAGAATTATGAAGTCATGCCTGTGACTGAAATATAGTTTTGCCTTTTGTAAACCATTTGACATAAGAAGGATGAGTCTAAGACTTAAATGTAGGAATACATCTAAATATTTATACTATGTTCATTACACCAGTATCTGAGTGTATGTTCATGTTGTAACCTCCACTTTTACATCTGTTAATTCTGGTTTGCTGTGTAACACCGTGTAAGCCACTGCACGGTGCCATGGGTGCCCTTCTACAGGGACTAACTCAGGTTCAGGATGATTCAGGGCAAAGCCCTTTCTCTGGGCAATATATTTCCCCTCTTGGTGCAAGACTTGCTGAGGCTTCAAAACCAGGACACAGGACTGAATAGACTCCTGACCTAAACCAGGCTGGCAACCCCTACCTTGTATAGCCCCAACAAACTGAACCTCCTCACGTCGTATTTCAAAGTCCTCTGACACAAACACAGCTCCAGCCACCGCATTTCATTACAGCAAGGAATTGCTGTGGCCGGGATCCAGTAGGTGCCGTCATCAGAATGCTGACAGAAACTGAAGTTAAGGGTACTAAATGTTTCACTCGTAACAAAGCCAACTTAATGTGCTTTTTTGAAGACTTGGGAAAAGGAAGGCTGTGCCAACAGTGATCCTGAGATACACGCAAAGCTGTGAAAATAACATTGAATAAGGTTTTACAAGTCTTCTAACTAGATGAAATACATGTGCAATTTGATCAAATGTTTTCCTCTTTTTTTAATGATTTTTTTTTTCACGTAAAATGTTAATGAAATGAAGAACACTAATTTTGGGTAACAAAGACAACGCAATTGATTTTGAAAAGTGCAAAACAGAACTTCTTGTGTCTTGGTATTTTGCTTCTAAAATACATTTGCTAGTAAATAAATTGTTATCCAGAATAATCCATATAATTCCACATTTATTATAATAAAAAGCAAAGTTAGTAATTATACACCCTCACACACTCACACAGGAATATACTTTTTTTTTTTGCCCGTGGAACAGAACTGCAAGTGCTGCAGGCAGAGTTTTGACCAAAGAGTGTTTTGGAGCTTTTGTATTAGAAAGTAAACAATTTGAATGGGTATTTCTAATTTTTCCTACTAGACACGATGACACTTGCCCTTTGTCCCATTCCAGAAGATCTCTTACTGTCAGCAATTTCAAGGAGGTGGTCCCGTCAGAGGCTTTCCCTCAGCATCCTCTGTTCTGCCTTCCCAGCCCAAGTCTTCTGTCACCCCAAGCACTAGACACGGTGAGATCATAATCACAGTGAGTGACAGCTCACGAAATGGACTGACATTAGTCATTTAAAACTGTTACTTTGTTTCTACTAAGCTATTGAAAAAAGATATTGTCATTTCCCTGAATGCATTTCTTTTCCCTACACACACACACACACACACACACACACACACACACACACACACACACACACACTAATTTCACCAGTCAGTGCCCTAAGCATGGCACTGGACAGTAACACTTCCATTGCCATCCTCTTTGAAGAATGAATTTTGTTTTTCAAGGGACAATTTGATTTTGCCAGCAGGGTGAAGAGGAGGAGAGCCATCCTGGTCTTGGCAGCTGCATTCCCTTGGGAGCGGGTGGGAGATGTGTTGGCCACCGCTGGGAGCAGAGCCTGGGAGAGCCAGTTTAGGTGGGACAGGGATTTGCCCCCTTGACACGTGTTGGCACGTGGCTGCTGGGGAGCCCAGCATGGGTAGCCCAGGCTCCTTGCTCAGGGTGGGCTTGCCTTTGCACTGCAGCGACAACTCTCACCTCCATCTCCATATCTCATAGCAATTCTGGTTACTGGGACTCAGCCCCAGACTGTTTCATGCTATTTCTATTTCATCCACCTGCTATTATCTTCTGCTGCTCTTCAGAAATTACTGCCAAATTATGCTGCGCTTTTTTTTTTTTCCTCTCCACCATTAATTTCTTTTCTAGGGTGGAGAGCTTCCCAGATCACCCTCCACCCACTTACACACATGCATGCACACACACACACTTTATAGAAAGTGTTTACTTATGCGGGGGCAATAGTTTAAAAGGTAAATGAAATAGAGGACGCAGCCTGGATTGGCTTAGCAACACAAACAGTGCCAGCAGGTAAAGGGCCCAGGCCTGTTCTTTCCCACCTCAGAATTGTTTTAAAATGACACCCCTTCATAATTAATTGTACAGCACCTGATTAGTCACTATTGACAGACCTAGAGCCAATTCACTTCGGTTTTTTTCTTCTTCTTTTTCTTCTTTTTTTTTTTTTTCATCTGGCTGGGGAGAAAATATGAAGTGCCTGCAGCCACACACCCAATATAGGTACTGGTGATTACATCAGGCAGCTGAGCAATTAGAGCTGGTAGTACCAGCTCAGGAGCTGGAGGCTACAGTAGCAGGATCACAACCAACCTTAGCCTTTAATATGAAAATGAAGAAAGGAAACAACAAATCCAATAAACCCCAGAAGTCAAACAAAGCCAACTGGGAGTTCGGTTGCTGGTAAGCCGAAGGAAGAAATGCGTCTGATAAAGCCGAATGCTTCTTCTACTGCTCTGGTCTCTCTCCTGGATGGGGAGGATTAAACTAATCAGGAGGCAGCCCCAATCCACCCAAGTGGGCAGACAACCCCTCTGCCAGAAAACGTGTGTGTACTTCATTATCAATGGAGTTGGGTCAGAAGGCGTGGGTTTGTGTCCCTTTCCATTTTCAGGTGTCTGTGAATGCTTTGCAAAGCAAATGAGTTTGCTCCAGGACAGGGCAAGGACACATCACACTAGGGGAAGGCACAGGCAGCTCTTGCTTAAGTTGATCTAAAATACCATTATCTTGCTGGAAGCTTTGAAAGAACAGAGTTAGTCTCCACTACCAGGAATGCAGTTGAGGTCCTCCATCTCCAGATCTCCAGCAGCCCACTTCCATACACGCTGATTTCATGCACCTCAGTCAGCCTGGTATCAGTTCTACTCAGCCATTGTACAATCCAGTAAAGCCGAGTCCTGCCACTGTGCAAACACTTCACTCTCAAAGAAGAGGATCTGTACAAGACCTTAGCCAACTTCAGAGTACTTCTGAGTAAGGTATTAAGCCAATATCAATGCCTACATAGGAGCTTGCTCCAGTGTGAGTTAATCAGTTTAAACCCATACCTTTAGGTAAATACTTGTGTGCAGGCAGACAATGGCTTGGGATTTGACCAAAGCTCAGTGAATACAATGTGAATGACTGTGTGCTCTGAATAAATAAATAATTAAAGACGCACATAATTAAGACTCCTCTGTGGCCACTCATCTTGTAGATGAGGCACTGTACGCAGAAAACTTTGGGGTCAGCTCTAAAGCAGATTACATGAATTTATCAAGGGATCTGCTGTCGTGGAAGATGAGTTGTTCATCAGGAATATTTCGCTTGGAAAAAAACTCTCCTGCATGGAAAGGCTACACATAGCCCGTATTGAAACTTATTAGACATGGTTGCTTTTACATCTGAGCTGTAGTGACTTCCAAACTTAGACCCCAAAGCACAGGAGACTGCAGAGCAGAGATCCTGCAGCTGACTAATATGAACTGCTTGACTCCAGGAGGAGTCCAAGCCACCTTGGGTCCAAGGTGCAAACCCCTGCTAAACATGCCTAGCCCTGGAGCGGGTTAGTTGCATGGTCCAAATGCGCATGGAGTCCCTTTCTCAGTTTAAATCAGTATAAAATGCAGCATATGGTTAGTAGAGGTTGCACCAGTTAAATAAGAACCATACTTATAGTTACAGTTTAGGGTTCAGTTCTCTCTGGAAGAATGAGCTGTACCAGTTAATTCCCACGGAGCACATAGATGAATCCTGGGATCAGGAACATAGCACGGAATTACAGAATCAATTAGGTTGGAAAAGACCTCTGAGATCACAGAGTCTGACCTTTGCCAGAACAGCACCTTGTCAATTAGACCACAGCACTGAGTGCCACACCCAGTTGTTTCTTGAACACCTCCAGGGATGGTGACTCCACCACCTCCCTGGGCAGTCCATTTCAAAATTGAACACCTCCTTCTGTGAAGAAATTCCTCCTGATATCCAACCTGAACCTCCCCTGGCACAGCTTGAGGCCATGTTGTCCTCTTGTCCTATCACTTGTAACCTGGGAGAAGAGGCTGACTCCCACCTTGCTACAACCATTTTTCAGGTAGTTGTAGAGTGATAAGATCCACCCCCCATCCTCCTTTTCTCCAGGCTAAACAACCCCAGCACGCTCAGCTGTGAGGAAGTACTGTCTGGGGGTGGCAGGGCAGTGCATTCAGGCTGAGTGCTTTACACCAGGCACCAAGGAAATGTTGGCAAACATGGATCGTCTGAGCATGGGGCACATTTTTCAAACCTTTGTGGGAGTCCCACCTTGATCATCAGGGAAGACCTACCAGTGAGTTTGTACTCCTAGAGTTATTTATCCCTGACATTCTCGTGCTGGCTCTGGCTGTATTTTTCCAGCTTTTGAGTTTGGAGGAATGTGAAGAGGAAAGAAGAGAGGGAGACTAAGAGGTGTCACATCAGGGTGGCTTTGCCTCCACAGGTTTGAAGCTGTGCAAGAGATGTGTCTGTACCCATATCAGCAGATACACATTAACCATAGGGTTATCTAGGGGATAATCTGTGTGTAACGGCTCTTACAGATTTGAATTATTGTTCTTTCTCAGTAGTAGTGGCTAGAAATGATAATTTCTATTCTGCAGATTATTTTACCTTTGCAAAATTTTGTACCATTATGACACCAAAGCGTAAACCTCAATTGCTACCTTATTTTAAATTACAGAACAGATATTTTGGAAAGCTTGGTTGGGATAATTCCAGGAAACTTCACTTTACCAAAGATGATGACTCCGTAGTTGAACCTAGAGCTACTTAGAGCAAAATACTGAAATAACAGATTTTAATTTCATCCTCTGCATGAAATGCAGAAGACTTAGTTGTTTGTTTCAATGTATTCTGTCCCATCAGATCTGGAATTCTTTTTGTATGAAATGTTTAGAAATTACAGAAAGAGGAACTATTCTGCTCAGGATTTAATATATCCTGAAGTTATGACAAGCATCACTGTTGCTAGTTTGTATACTTTTTATTCTCTTTTTACTTTGCCTGTGAGCATTAGCCAAGAGGTAGGGCCCAGAGGAAGATCATTCAGAAGACTTAATAATCCATGAATAAACTGTCTCTGTCTAGGAGAAAACAAAAATTTTGCCACAGTAGTCCAGCTCTCACTGTCAGGATGCTTCACAGTACTCACACAGCATACCATTAATTCCGGGCAACTTTTGCTTGTTTTTCAATACATATTTGATCAGGTGTTTGTTCAAACTGTGGAATGATACTCTGAAGACACCTACACATGGGTAGCATTTGCTCTTTACTGTTTGCATCTTCTACCATCTTCAAGCAATTGAGTAAAGACAGAGAGACTGCGCTGTGGTACCAGGGCAACGTGCCACAAGTTGTCTCTGATAAGTCTTTTATCAGATAAGCAGCATGTTGCTCTAAGAACCTGTCACAAAGAGAAAATTTGTTAGACAGCTTATTTCCAAGAAAAACTTGATCAATTTGAAACTTGGCAATCTCTTTCCAGCACCAGTCAAGACCTACTGAAAGAAAAGAAAATAAACCCATAATGCACCTGAATTTTTGTTACAAGAAAGAGCTCTGCCTCTGCCCCTACTGCTTCTGGTAGGATGGTAAGGGTGTAATGGGGTCTCACCCAAGAAGAGGCAGGGGAGTGAAAACAGTGTTAGTGAATTACGGCTCTTGGTCTGGTGTCCACACTTCCAAAAACACCAAAAAAATTGGAGAATGTGTGGGAAAATACAGATCAAAGGCAGCATCTCTCAGTCAGTGTTCTGCTTTTTAAAAGAAGGCTGAGTGGTCTTGCTGATGGTACAAATTCATTCAGAAAGAAATGGCTTCATGTAGTAAACCCCACTCAGTTTTGGTAGGGAAAGACACAAAATGAAGAGCTGGAAGCTGAAGTCAGATTTAAAAAAAAAAAGGTGCTGTGAGAACTAAGACCTACATTCTTCCCAGTGAAGCATGAGCAGAATGCCAGCAAGCTGCCAGGCTCAGCAGAGGGATGAAATGCAGGGAGGAACTGTGTGGACAGCATGAGGTGGGAGACCAATAGAACTGTGCACTGGTGCCTTCCAGCCGTCACGAATAACGTAGGAAGGACTAAACCCACTAACACTTGTGTTTAGCTGCCCCTGTCAGTAGCCATGTGTTACACAATTTTTTCATCTTTCACAATCATGTCTATTTCTGTAGGAAAATGTTTGGAACCTCAAAAGCATCCTTATCCACTTACTTCAGTGCACATATAATTTTTCACAGGGCAGACCACCCCCATCCACTTGCTAATCCCTTAACTTTCCCAGATTGTTGCATTCCCAGATGCTAAACACTAATCACTGAGCATAGAGGCATGTACGACCACCAAAAATAGATCTTTTACATCCTACATTATGTGATGACAAATGACTTGCGATTAATGAATTTCATCAGGACTAGCAGGGTGGGGGTCACAGGTGTGGTTTTCAGAAATCCCAGCAGCAGTTGTTTGAGGTCCAGCAGCCACAGAGACATCAACAAAAGTGCCTGCAATGGTCAGACCTGAGAAGAGTTTGTCCAAAAGACAGAGACGTGAAGAGGTGCAAGAGACAGAGTGGCCTGAGGTCAGTTTAGGCTGACATTGCTTGAACAAATCCAAGCTTTACAAAAGACTTGTTGATTTAGAGTGCTTTTCCCTCCTTTTCTGCTGTTGTTTTTTAAGGCCTCCACCTGTAATATGCCTTATGCTTTGATTTTCCACAGTTCTCTCAGTCCATAGTTCCCCTTTCCATCCCTGGCCTATTACTTCTCCACTGCTAATGAAGTAAACTTCAAGCAGAGGCAGCATTGATGGGATCATTGCAAGTTAGCCCTCCACAAAGTCATTTTGGTGCTGGGCCTGCATTTCCTGAGGGTGGGATGGGGTCACATCCTGGTGCTTTCAGTAGCACTGTCGATGATGCCATGCTCCCCTGGATGGATGTCCTGCAGCTTGTCAGACCAAGGGACAGTGGCAGAAGCTTCCCGCTGCATTCACACAGAGATGCTTATTTCTTCAACACCATCACTCTGCCTCGCCAAGAAACATCCTCCCTAGCCAGACATCCCATATTATGACTAAGGCAGAAGGCCACAGGTTTAGTCAGTTTGTGTACAGTTTGCAATTATTCAGCTGTTTTAATGAGAAGAAAGACCTTGAGGCCCGTGATGTCAGAGATAAGAAAGTGTGGAAAGCAGCAGATGTGTGACCTTGCGGCTCTCTTATTGCTTTCTCCTTTGTTGTGTGTGCTGCAGCTCTTCAAGGTTTTAATACCAGGAAGGGGTGAGGGGAAGGCGAGATGTAGGTTTCACAGTAACTCAAACTCCTGGCTCATGGAGCAACCCCCTGGCTTTTAAGACAAGCCACTCTTGGTAACTTAAATCCAACAGCTGCTCTAGAGTTGTGGTCTTGTAGGCTGCAGCCCTTTCCAGCACCTGGGTATTTGTTCTCATGGGTAAGTCGGGATAAAAGTTTCCAATATGCAGTATCTTCCTGAACAGAGAAGTTTTCCCAAACAAAAGTGCCAGTTCATGGACACTGGGAGCCTTTTTTACACAGTGCACCATCTCCAAACACATGAACATGATTGACTGAAACATTTCAGTTTGACGTGTGTTTGTGCCCTTTAGCCTAACAGGGAGAGCTGCACTGTGAGAGCTGGTGTCAGCAAACAGGCATAGGTGCCTAAACCAAACCTCCACAGTCCCACAGGCACTGAAGTACAAAGGTTGGATGCTTTGCTTTTCTGCCCAGGTGCCATTATGCCATTCAGACCTCTGGGATGCACTTGACTTCTTAAGACGTGGCCAAGCTGAGTTGCAAAACACCCAAACCCTATGGCTCTCTGTGCCAGGGTGTTCTCCCATCTGTCTTGCCAGCAGCACCTTCTCTTCTGAGCAGAGTCTGGAGGTGGGGTAGCTGCTGTCTCATGTGTTTTCAAGTAAACCAGAAAAATACAGCTTTGATGCAAAACTGGTTGGATAATGTGGTCCAATGAGCAGATGGTGGTGGTTCATTGGCAAAAAGGAGAAAGATACAGAGAGGTGGGTACACAAGGCTTGTACCAGCTCTATCTGGCATCATTTGTCAGAGCATAAGAGACCACAGAATGCATCAGCAAATCTGTCAGATGCAGGCATTTGGGAGAGAGAATTGGAGTTTAAAATTCAAGAAAAGGGAAAAAAAAGGGGGAAAAGAGACATTGTTTTGATGATTAGAGAAAAGGTGTGACAAAACTCGGTGGAGAAGAGTGCAAGAATCTTCGACTAGACAAATCACAAAGCTGAAATGGCTGGTTGAGAAGCAGTTCAGCATAAAAGACTCTAAATCACACTATTACCAAAACCAAAAACAATAAAGCAAACATCACGTTGGAAGAGAATAACAAGCAACATTGCCCATACAAAGAAATGGCCCTTTTGCTCAGTGCAGCCATGGTATGCTACTGCTGGGTGGCCACTTTTAGCCAATGCATTTCAGGAAAGATGTGGACCCTTTGGACAGAGTCCAGAAACAGCAGAAGTCTGGGAAATGCAACCGGCATGGGAAGGCTGAAAGAACTGGGCAGCCTAGGTCAGAAACAAACAACTGAGGGGGATGCAGTACCAGTCCTCAGCTACACAGAACAGCTCACAGATGAAGAGATGAAGATGGGAAATGTCTGCTCCCCTGTTCTTAATTGACAGGGAGAAAAACCTTAATAATGGTAAGGGGGACCCTTAAGAGTAACCTAAGGACACCTTTCACAACACAGTGTGTGTATAGTTGGTCCCTTCTTTGGCAGAGAGATGCTTCTGGAGATCTCTTCTAATCCCTCCATCCATTTCTGTGCTCCATGCATAGGATCCCTCACCTGCAGGCAGGCAGTCACCCATACCTACCCAGTACCAAATAAACATCCTCACTACCAGCCTTCAGGCCTGGCTCCCTTTGCAATTATTCCTCTTTCCACGGAAGGACGATGAAGCCATTTGTCTGAAGATGGAGATTGCTCTTGCCTGGACTGGTCTGTGCAGGTCTGCTCAGAGCAGTGTGGATTGGAAGAAGTTGTCACAGCTGAGGGTCCTTGACTGACCAGCCAGCTGCTCCCTTGGGGCATTGATAGGAAAGATAGGTCTATTTGAAGAGTATTTAGAGCATCTGTGTTACCCTCGAAAATACTTCCTGAGGGAGTTTCTCTCCCTTGCTCGACTATAGAGGTAGCTAGGACGATCAGGAGGCTAGATAAGCAAGCTAGGTGCATTGGCTTATATGATCTCCCTCTTTCCCAAAATGCCCTGCTTGTAAAAAGTGGCATTTTTGCATACATTTCACAGGACATTTAGTCACTTTGTTGCATTTCTCCACGGAAGATATGGACCCTTGAACTGCGAGGGGGAAGCTAGATATTAAAAAACATAAGCCAGACGTGATATTTATTTTTCAAATGAATAGCCCACAGCACAGCACCTTATTGATTGCAGCTGGAAGTCACCACAGCAGGCCATTCCCACTTGCAAATATTTTGCCTGACACGTCAGGGAACAACAGCTCCAAGCAAGCTGTGCCAGCCACAACACTGGGACGAATAGTGCCTGATCCCAGAGCTCACCCTGTGTCTGTGAAGGGACCACCACGTTGCCCCCAGGCCCCAGCACTGCCAAAGGGATGAAGGAGAGGGAACAGAGAGACTCTAAGGCTACAATAATGGGAGCTATGCCTGTCCCTATCATTACTTGGCTGCTACATTCGTCAAGGCAACTTTTTGGTGCAAGGTGCTGTGTGCACAGCACCCGCAGCAACGTTGTGGCCACAAAATACCCCTATTCCAGCCATACAATGGCTTTCTTCCACTTAACCTGCATGGCTTCCCCAGGAACCTCTTCTTTTATACCTTCAGACATGTATTAAAGGCCAGTGAGGAATGCCTGGCAGGGTGCAGGATGGAGGGCGAGTGCAGGCAGGGGCAGCCCCACAGCCACTCTCCCTTGCCCCACGGAGCAGGTAGTCCGTCGTCAGGGCGCTCCCCACTCGCAGCCCCTGAGCACCCCATTGTAATTCTTATCGGGCTGATGCACATTTTTCACTCAAGGTGGCAAAACGCCCAGGACTGCCAGGCTGCCAAACTTTCTGCTAAAAATACCGCTCAGACACTTTTCAGACTGGGCTCATTAGAGAAAAGAAAGAGCAAGCGCATTCTGGTTGCAATGGAAGTGACGTGGAATAAGGCAGGGGAAGAGAGAAAGGAAGAAGGAGACAGAGGGAATGAGGTGGCACAAAGGTTGGAGAGCTGCCCATGGCAAGTCAAAGCCAGGCTGAGCCTGAGGGAGGTGTTTGCCATCCCCAGGGGTGCTGAGTAATGTCACTGGTGCTCCATCCTGCTCCCCCTTCTCACGCTGTAGAAAATGTTTGTTCTTGCCATGCTTCCTACATGTGGTGCCACCAGTATGGCAGTAAAAGAGGGAGCACCCACTGGGATGTCCCCCAGCAGTGTTGCAGACCTGGCATAAGGGACAGAGGGACCAGGGTGAGGGCAGGAGGAAGATCGAGAGACCAAAGGGAGCCTAGAGAGTCAGGGTGAAGTTGATCTGGTATGGAAAAGGAGGGAACTTGAAAAGTTAGGAGAGCACACCCAGCAGTGCATACAGAGCTTGGGAAAGGACTGAAAGCAAAGTGAGGGTGATGCTGGGTGGGTGGCAGTAGAAGGGTAGAGGAAAAGATAAAAAGAAGAAGAAAGAAGAAAAGAGCAAAGGATAATAAAACACTCTTAGCATGAAAATCCCCTGACCTCATTCTCTATCAAGCGGGATCCCATTAGCTTGAAGATCCCCAGAGAGATCCATATTTTGTAAGTCCTGCATGGTGTCACATTGACTTTCCTGGTCTTCAACAAAGTGAATTTCCATTAAGTGTAGCTGATTATGTTTTATCCATATTGCAAATGGAAGGAGCAATTTAAGAGGGCAGGGGACAGTTAGGAAGGGGCTTAGGTTTTTGAGAGTCAGGACCAACTAACACATCTTGCTTTTCTTATTTTTAACATATGCCTCTATGTTTAAACTGTATGAGAACTGAAGAACCTTCACTAACACAGCCTGTACTTCTCTCTGACCTTGCAGATAACCATGAACCAAAACGTACAGCTCTCTAATTGCTGTTCCTGGTGGCACTTCACAAGCTTATGCTAAATTTAACAAGGAGGAGGAGGAGAATCCGACTGAAACTTTCCTAACGTTTCTTTCCTGTGGCAGGGGGAAGGATTGGACATCTAGGAGGATTGGAGTCATGGTGTGCCTCCTATAGAGGGCAACAAAAGTGCAAGAGATGCAGAAATAGCCAGAGAATCCAAATTTACTTTATGAAGTTAATCCAACAGGAGACCGGAGCCTGCATGCACTTACATCAGCATATATACGGCCATACAGCCATAACAAAAATAATCAGATGTTTCTATGTTGCTGGTCACAGTCCCTGTGCTTCGGGTCCTGCCACACACACACGTGAGGTTGGTATGACCAGAGAGAACCCAAGGCATGAGGAGTCTCTCCTTGGCTGGGGTTCCTTCTGCCCCACCGTCCTGGGGAGACCCCCCATGGTGGCAAGGATGTGAGGCAGCAACTGGGTCCACAGGGATGACATGCAGCTCCTGGGAGCTCAGCACTGGCCAGGGCAGCATTCCTGGCACGCAGGCACACACACGCCCACCACCGGGCCAGCCTCGGTGCCAGAACATACCACTGACACACTATAGCTGCTAAAGGGTATTTTCTTTTTCATTTTTTAGGGGATTTTTCTTTCCCAGTTCTGTCCCTTCTGGCCTGGTATGTTCCACACTTGCGATATGTCAGAGGAAGCAGATGTTGCCCTGACCACAGAAATTGCCACAGTGTTTAATTTTATTAGTTTCTTAAAAAAAAGACTCTTGGCATCTTTCACAAGCTCCATATGCCAGCCTGAGAGCTTCAGATGACACCAGACAAAAGCCTTCCCTTGGGAGGATTACAGTGTATCCAGAGAAAGACCTTACAACGGGAGACAGCAGATCAGCTTGAAATTACCTGCTTATTGAGTTAGTACTGCAGGGGGAAAAAAAAAAGAAAAAGAAAAAGAAAAAGAAAAAAAAGCCCGACCAAACAAACACCAGAACTCAAGCAAAAAACCCCAACTTACCAGAAACACAAAGAATAAAATAAAATAAAAGTTGTAACGATCAGAATATTCAATGATCAAGTAAAAGGGGCTATAAAAGTCTATTTAGAGTTGGTGTCTAATTTGGTGGGCAACTTGGAGCCCTGGAAAGTCCTTTATGAACAGGAACCTGGATTTAATTACTCCTCACTCTGGTGCCCATCTTCCCAGTGACTCCTCTCCCTTCTACCATCTGCAAGCTTCTCAGGCCGGGGATTGTTTCTTACTTGGGTTTTGCATATTCCTGGGGCAGTGAAGCTTGGTTGCCTCCCCCCTCTGAGCAGTGGTAGCAGGAGCAGCAACAACAAACCAAACCTTTGGGCGCTCTGGATGTCAACAAGCACTTCTGCTGACTCTGTCGACAGAGCGGAGACTTTGTACCGCATCAGAGCCCTGGCTGTTGTGTCTTTTCCAATTGTATTGTATTGTTTGTCTTTGGAAAAGAGGAGAAACACATGACTTACAAGGACATGGGAGATTCTCCCATGTCCCCGTTGCATATTTCAGTCAAGCAAAATTTATCTCTTCACAGGAGATGAAGATTTAGTGTGGGTAGAATTACAGTGAGCATGGTGAATGCAGCAAGGAGGAACAAATCAATTCACAAACAGAGGAAACATAAAAAGGTGATCCAGATAATCCAGTCCAAAAAAATACAGACCAGCTTCAGAGAGCCACCTGAGCTGGAAAAAAAAGATACAACAGCCTGTGCAGTACATGACAGATGAAAACCCAAACTGGTCTGAAGGATTGGAAAGCTACATCATTCTAGGTACATACAGGCCAGATGCTACCATGGAAGTGACAGAAGTCACTTCAGCTTCTCAGGAAATATTTAAAGGAAGACTCTGTTTTCCAGTGTGTGAGGGACAAGGGTATGGAGGACATATTGAGGGAATGAGCTATGGATGAGCTTCACATGGGAGAGGAGCATTTAATAATTCCTGCTTGTGTTGCAGAGAACCTGTTATCCATTTATTTTTCCTGAAAGAGCATTCAGCCTTCAAATAGTGCAGGAAACACCGATTAAGGCAAACACCCACACTCCTGCAATGCAAGGAAGTGGGCTGTCAGCAGTTAGAGTACCTGCACTATGTTTTCTCCCAAAAGCTGATGTGTTAAACCATCCAGCTAAAAACTCAAACTCCTGTTCAAGCGCACCAGACAGTTTCCCACCTTCCCATCCTGCCTGAGCGTGCCTGTGTGTGTGGCTGTCAGCTGGGTGCTGCAGCATGGGGAGAGAATATGAGCAGGTGGCCCAGGATAGCAATTCCAGGGTGCTGCCCTAACGTGCCATGTATTCAACAAAACATCTGAACTGAACATCATCAGTACGTTAAGGAATAAGAAACACAAAGATTCAGGTCTAAAATGTCTTTCCTGTCTCTAGCTGTATGTGAATGCACTGGGATGTAGTACCTGACAGAGCCTATGTGAATGTCTGGTTTCATTTCTGCTGGAATCTAGGCTAGAGAAATGACCTCGGGTGGAAGACAGGAAAACAGCAATATTGGTAGCAATATTGGTTTGATCAAAATTGTGGCCTTAGCACAAAAAAATACAGCTCTTGACATCTGCTCATATTCCCTCCGATCCTTGCCAGCACTGGCTCCAAAGATGACTGCTGTGGAAAGCTGAAGAAGCTCTAACCCTAGTGCAACCAGTGGTGGGAATTTTTGCCCAGAATCAACTGGTTAATAATAATCTTTACATTTTTCCTCACTGCTGTGTTCCAGGACACTTGAATTAACAATTCACCAAGCATGTTCACTTTGAATGACTTCATTGAAATCAGCACAAACTCAAACAGAAGCCCTATAAAAAGCCAGAGCTTTATCGTGTGCTCGGTGGTGGCAGCAAGGAGGCCTGTGGGAAGGAAACAATACCCGTCTGAGTGGAGCGGCGGTTTATCTGCTTGCCATCAGAACAGGCCAGTCATGTTGTTTTTCCGCTCGTTCACCATGTAAGCCAGCTCCGGTGTACAGTACCAGCCTGAGCAAAAGCCCGCGGCTGGGTCCTTCTGTTTGTGGGGCTTGCTGACATAAGGTGGAGCTGGGGTTATTGTGGTGTGGGACGTTTCCTGCCGTGGCCGCTGATAACCGCAAATCCCAGCAGCCTTACAGGCTCCCTTTGTTTGCCGGTCCAGGACCTGAGCTATGTATAGCCCACACCCGCCCAGCCCGGGGCAGGCACGCTCGCATCCCTGTGCCTGAGGATGCTTTGCTGCACACTGATTGTTTCCCCGGCGAGCTGGGTATGCTGAAAACCTTTCTACACACCGAGTCCAGCTGAACTTTTTACCTCCAGAAGAAAAGGAGGAGACTGAGGATGGGTCTGTGCGGGGCAGTCCCAGCCGTCGAGCACACATTCTTTCACACCAGAAGTAAAAGGATTCAATTGACTGCTAAAACCTGGCTTCATTTATACCAGCTGAGGTGTAAATGAAGACCTTGCCACGAAAACAGCATTAAGCTCACTTTGTGTTGTCTGTCTCAATGTGGACAGCGACAGGGTGACACCTCCATGTCAGCATGTGTCCCCTGCCTGTCCCCCTGCCCGGGCAGTGTCAGTGTGGTCGTGCCAGCCGATGCGTGTGGCGACGTGACTCTGTGTGTGGCTCTCATGAGGAGAAAAGCAGTGCAGGGGATGTGTTTTCATAAAGAGGTGATACAGGAGTAGGTGTGGACAGTCGGTCAGGAGAAGGATGAAGTGTGGGGATGCGGGAGAGGGGAGCACAGGCACTGGAAGGTTTGAGCACCAGCTCCCAGGACATGGGCAGCACAGAGGCACTGCAGAAGCCAGCGCAGAGAGAGAAGGACTGCTCTGGGAAAATGATGGAGCAGCAAAGAGGTAATACACAACACAGTGCAAAACCAAAGAGTTCCCCCAAAGCCAGGGCTCTCTTCCAAACTGTGCTGCCTACCTGCTGCAGGATCACCCCAGGGACCAAGCTCTGCCTAGTGCTGAGTGCACACTGCAGCAGGGAAGTAAATAAAATGCTCCAGGGCTGTCCCTTGGTCCCAAAGCCTGCCAGCCCAGTGCCATTTGCAGCCATGTGGCCAGTTCTCATACCTCTAAAAACAAACTTGACACAACCAATGTGCTCAGTGGTCACAGCTGCTGCACATACCTTAAACACTGTAATCACAGAGTCACAGAATAATTGGGGTTGGAAGGGACCTCTGGAGATCATCCAGTTCAACCTGCCTGCCAAAGCAGGGTCACCTAGAGCAGGCAACACAGGAATGCATCCAGGTGGGTTTTGAATGTCTCCAGAGAGGGAGATTCCATGACCTCCCTGGGCAGCCTGTTCCAGTGCTCTGCCACCCTCAACATAAAGATCTTCCTCATTTTCAGGTGGAATATCCTTTTTTAGTTTATGGCCATTGCTCCTTGTCATATTGCTGGGCACCACTGAAAAGAGTCTGGCACTATCCTCTTGCCACCTCTTGCTTTTGAATATTTATATACATTAATTAGATCCCCTCTCAGTCTTCTCTTATTTAGAATAAACAGGACCAGCTCCCTCAATCTCTCCTCATAAGAGAGATGCTCCAGGCCCTTCATCATCTTGGTGACCCTTGGCTGGACCCTCTCCAGTAGCTCCTTGTCTTTCTTGTACTGAGGAGCCCAGAACTGGCCCAGAGCTGGACACAGCACTCCAGATGTGGCCTCACTAGGGCCAAGTAGAGGGGGAGGATCACCTCCCTCAACCCGCTGTCCACTCTACCCGATGCACCCCAGGAACCCACTGGCCATCCTGGCATCAAGGGCACACTGCCAGCTAATGGTCAGTCTGTCATCCACCAAGACTTCTGGATCCTTCTCAGCAGAGCTGCTCTCTAGTAGGTCAGCTCCCAACGTGTACTGATATTTGGGGTTATTCCTGACCACGTAAACAGCATGCTTGTCGACCCATCCTGCCATGCCATCATAGATGGCATGACCAATCAGATTGATCAAGCGTGATTTCCCCTTGGCGAATCCATGCTCACTACTCGTGATGACCTTTTATTCTACATGCTTGGGGATGACCTCCAGAACAATCTGTTCCATCACATTTCCAGAGATGGAGGTGAGGCTGACTGGCTGTTAGTTTTCTGGATCCTCCTTCTTGCCCTTTTTGAAGATGGGGGTAATATTGGCTTTTCTCTAATCACTGGGCACCTCTCCTGTTCTCCATGGTTTTTAGAGATGATGGAGTGTGACTTAACAGCAGAAGCTCAGGGAGGTCGTAACTGGCATGGGCCAAAACCATGCAGATGCAGTGATAACAATTCAGTGATACAGAACAGCTACATCCTGGCCTCATTTAATTCACTGGCATAGATGTTGCTGGTGACATGGAATCCTCTTTCCCTTTTTTGATCCTTTGTGTGTGGGTGACAGCCCAGACTGGGTACTCCCTAAGCTGCCCTGTACTGATGCTTTCCATGTCCAGGCCCACCAGTCAGAGCACACAGATCATCATTCCCACTCAGGCAGGCTCTTCTACCCTGACACCTCATTGTACCAGCCACAAGAGACAGGGCTGGTGCTGGAAAGATCACCTAGGTCTGTAAACTTCTCCGGTGCAAGACAGAGGGCCACAATCCCTTCCATCAGCTGGGCATTGGGACCATGCTGCAGGGAACACCAGCCTTAGAGCCAGTAGAGGGGGCAGCACAACTTTCTTGAAGACTGGCAACCCCCTGATTTCAGGATTGATGCTGATACTTGGCAGGGAGGTGTTAACAAGCAGCAGTTTTTTACCCAGACTCATATGAAGCCTCAGCAGGCTGTGCCCTGTGGCTATGTTGTGCTGGTGAAACAAGTGGCAGTCTCCCTGAGCACCCCAGGGGGCTTACTAGGTGTCCCTGGTGATATCTGTTATCCCAGCATGAAGAATTTCTCCTCTCCATCCCACCTGGTGAGCAGACCTGCTCTTCTCAGAAGATGAGGCTGCCCAACAGCACCCATGGAGAGGATGAAAAATATTGCTGGCTCCCTGTCCCTTACCCCAGTACCTGACTGCTCACTGAAAACCTGGCCATGAGATGGTTCTGGTGTGGGTCTGTGCATGGCACAGCAAAGAATGGGGGGGGAGTAATTAATTCAAACCAGGGCTTCAGGGTCTTGGTGGCTACACCTTACTGTGCTTGAGATATCATTCACTTCTTGCCTCCACAAACAGCTCAGCAGCTCCTGTTACTGCTGGTACAGAGCTGGTACAAACTGTGGAATGCTACATTCTTCCCACAGCAAACCAAACTAATATGCCCTCCAGGTAGGAAGCACTAAAGACTTTCACTTTTATACGTATTTGCTTGACTGCATTCACACCAGCTTGGGAAAAGAGCACTAATAACATCAGCTATCAATGTCTGCCTCCCATAATCAAATATCCTGCTCCCCATGAACCTCAGACACCAGGAAATCAACATTGCTACTCCCATGAGGCTGCAAGGCAGGAAAATCCCCCATCTCCTGAGCAAATTCAAGTGCGAAAATTATCTGAATAATGTGCCCTGCTTGCCTCTATCTGCAGCTGCGATGCCTCGCATTCACAAATAACCCAGCCATGGGAATCAGACCAGATCCCATTTAACACAAATGTTAATTTATCATGTGTTACATCTCTCTTAAATGTTCATTTCAGTGCTGTTGGATCAGACAACATCCACATCTTTCGTTTGGCTCAGTGTTTTTCCACCTCTTTGAAGGATCAGGGTTTTCATTCCTCTCTTCAAATTTGTCATAGAGTTTGCCCGATCTGGGCACTGCCGTTCTCTCTGAGTTGAGTCCCCCTACCCTTTGTGGGAACAAACCTCTATGCCCTAAGGATACTGCTTCACACATGGCAGTGATGTGGCGGTGGCAGAGGCTGGAAAAGGCTTTGGAAAAAGAATGTGGCAAACACAGCTAAAGCAAAGCTGCTGTCGTATGAAGTCCGTAACACTAATGGCATAGTGAGTCAGACCTTGGAGATTCCTCTTACCTGAGTGATGTTTCCCTGTGCTTTGTCAGAGTCCAACCTGTGGCATGGGCACTGGATATTCTTCCCCCATCCCCAAGGCCCTTCCATCAGCCAAAGGGGTTCACTGAGTAGTTTGTGTGGAGCAGAGACCCTTTGAACCCCACCTTGAAGGCAGTTTTTTGGGTGTTACCACACCAGTGAGAGAATGCCCTCCCTCCAGCCACATCTGAGCTGGAAATTCTACCCCAGCTTTTCTAGAGCCCAGCAAGCTCCTCTGACCAGCCAGCTGTGCTGGCCTGCACACCAACCACAGAGGGCACAAACCAACACATAGAATGGAGCAGGGAATAAACAGGCAGAACATGGAAATGTGCAGGCTGGGACTGGAGCAGATCCACTGGCTGTGTGTGGTTTGGCAGGGCTGTGCTGGTAAGAAGCAGCACAGGTTCAATGCTGCGGAGCAATGAGGACTGGGAGGGAGAAGCCTCAGATTAAATCCCAGTGGAAGGAGGGGAGCATGGGTACAATAAGCTAGACCCACGGTGACATCTCAATCAAGGCCAAACAGCCCATCTATCTAGCTGTGCTAGTCACTGCCGGCAAATTTTTCTCTCTGTGAATATTCTACCCGACTCCCTCAACTCACCCGGATAGTGGCATTTCTATTCCCGTTGTTTAAACTAACAGCAGCACAATTCGCAGCCAGCGGCTTCGGCAGCTTTGTGTTCATTTGCTCAATCAACATTCACCCCCTGGTAAGTGACTTTCAGAGAAAACTGTCACCGGCAGACAATGGGCTGGCAGTTAACAGCAGCAGTTCTGTGTCTAAATGTTTGCAGACGCTGGGGTAAAACGTCTCAACCCAAATTTATAAGGACAGTCACCTCTCCGCGGTGCGTGGGGCGGGAGAGGCAGCAGGGAGATGAGGATGCCTTTCCTTCTTCCCTGGCGCTGTGCTGGGAAGGTCGGAAAAAGGCGTCTCCAGGCGGTGAAGCTCAGCGCTCCTGCTGATGCTCGGCCTCCCGCCCTCCCCTCGCTTTGCACCGACGGGGAGCTCTTTCTCCAAAGGACATGACTCTGCTTTGGAATACTGCTGCAAACATCCACGCTGCCTGGGCTTGACAGCTCCCCTGCCACCAGCAGCTCCCTGGCATCTTCCCCAAACCTCAGAACTTCATGAGAATAATTTGCCTCCCTTTCTGCGGCTCACTTAAAACATTTATTTTGACAATGAAAGCGATTATTAATTCCACCCATTGATTTATTTTTCCTAAAAGCCCATTGTTACCCCCTAAATGTGCATGATAACTTGCCATTTGAGATACCAGCAAGCGGTTTATAGACTTGTCTACCAGGAAAAGCCATGTCAGTTTATAAACAGGCTGGTTAATGTGGCTCCCTTGTGGCAGTGTCCTTATTTTGCTTTGACAGTAAAGCTTGATAGTGTTTAAACTTTAGACAAATCATTACTTATGTAAATTAATACAATTTTCTCGTGCAGCTGACACCTCACATCTTTGATCTTGCTATACAAGTACTATACACCAGCAGGTCATCCAGAAGCTACTGCTGGATGACAGGATCCTTCTCATCTTTCTAATAAGGGTGAGGTCCTGAAATGTGAACTGATATGTCTTCCCTGAAACTTTTAGGAGAGTCTTTTAAAAAAGGTCTCTACTTTTATGCCTTAGGAAAATGAAAAATACATTTCTAACCTTCCTGACTGTACAGCAAACCTTGACAGACAGATCTTCCAAAGATTCAAAAGCCAGAAAGAGAAAAATAGGGAGCGCCTTGAATTTTAATCTGTTTCTTCAGGTTTGCAAGAGTCTCCACCTCCTTAAGCCAGACCTGACTGCTGCATGTGTGAAGCTCTGGCAGTGCAATCTGGCAGCCTGGGCTCCTGTCAGGTGATGAAGCTCCAGGTTTTACATAGCTTGAGAAAAGAGTGTCTGTTTTTTACCACTAGTGTTTCTCACACAGCATATATTAAAATGAAAGCCAAAAGGCTGTGCTGACATAAATCACCCTGTGAACCTTCTGCCTGCTCATAGAGACCTTGCCTACCCCAAGACCTGTGGCCCTTCAGAGGCCCCCTCCCTTCCTCTCCCCAGTAACACCACCAACACCCCGCTCTCCCGGGGGTCTTTCCCTAGGGACATCCTAGGGATATCCCCTTCTAGGACCGACTGGTAGATTGATCCCAGCTCCACGACCCGGAGCAGTGAGCCTTGCAGCGCACCATGCATTTTGGGAAGGTAAATACACAACCAAAATATCCAAGCTGCGGGGCAGCTTGACCTTCGAGCGACCCTTAGCCTGACCTAACACTGGTCACTCTCACCAGCAGATTTGTTTATCTTGGGACCTGGAGCCTCCCAATCTGAAAGCACCGGGTTGACTCCCAGCTTCAAGGCCTGCCAGTGCTGGCTGCCAGCCCCCATTAGAAATGCCCAGCGAGATGCAGATTTTATTTTTAGTCCCATCCCCACAACCTCATGCTAGGCAAGCAGCTTCAATCCTGCTAGAAAAGCCTTGTTAAGTTAGAGTGTGAGCCCCTTCCCCAGCCTGCAGACCAGCTGTAGGCATTCACTCGGGAAATGGCTCTGAGAGGGGCTTTTCCTTTCTTCAAAGATTGGAGAAAATTTTGCACAGGGGTTTCCTCTCTTTTGGCTGGAGAACTGCAGTACGGACCAGGAAGCAGTTAGGGCAGCAGATGCAAAAACAGGGGGAGATATTTTTTTTTTTACCAAGGGAGAGCAGGATGAGGGGGGCGGGGGGCAGCAGCAGGACGCATCATTTCGGGAATGTCTGCTATCCCAGAACTGAGTGGAAACAACCCATCTGAAATATGCAGAGCCATTATCAGGCCAAGGCTTAAATAAACTTTACTGTCCATTCAGTGATCAACCTCCCTGGGAGCCACCGGCTCCATTCATCACTGTCACCTTTTCAAAGTGACTGTGATGACAGTTCATGATCATTAACTAGTAATGGTGTGCTTTGCATTAACAGGAGGGCACATCAAACGAGAAGGCTCGCAGCTCCAAAGTTAACTAAATTATATAATAAACATTCTCCAGCTAACCATGTGCAGATGGTGACAAAAGGTGGGACAAAGTGGCACGCAGGAGAAAGGGAGGAGTGGGAGGATACATCGGAAGAAGGAGCACTTTGGCACCTACTGAGTCGCTCTATTTGCTATTGATTAGGAATGGCAAAACATGGCTTTCCAGCCAGAGGGGCCAGAGCTGCTTGCTAAAGTTGCAGAATTTTTACTGTCAGAAAAGTTGCTTTAAGATTTCACAGATCTGCCATGGCCATGGGCTTTTTTCTGCGTTTTGTCTTTTTTTTCTCAAATGGCATTCATTGCAGGCAAAGCTGAGGCGCTCCGGGCACAGTTTGGATGGGAAAGATTGAAAACTGAAAAGAAAAGGGTGTGAGGAGAGAGATTTCAAAAATTTCCTTCATCTCAAAGGGCTGGGATGGCTCGTCACCACTTCCTGCTGGCACGAAGCATCAGGCTCCTGTGCATCCTCAGTGCGTGCTCTGAGCCAGAAGTGCCCATGCTTGATCAGGCCCACCAGCTCAGCTGGTTCAGGGAAAACAGCCTTGTTCAGAGAATAGCTTGGGAGGCAAGAGCTCCTAGCACAATTCCCAGTACAATCCCTACTGTCTGAGAAACTTAAAAAAAAAAAAAAAAAAATTGATTTTTTCCATCTATTCACAAGCAAAAAAAGGAAAAAAAGTCATAAATCTATTTTAGTACAATTTATTATATGACACTTGTAACCAGATCTTTCACACAGGCAAAAATGGTGCCTGGAGTTGGGTTCTTAAGTCCATAATTCAGCACTTTAAGGAAATGGAAATATATTTTAACTGGGACTTCAGCAGGAGCTGCTGGATGCTCAGGGCTTTTGCAAAAGTCCAGCAAAACTCCAACAAATGCACTGCAGCAAAGGGTTCTCCTGCCCTAGACTTCAGCTGCCTTTCTACTTCAATGCTTAACTATAGATTTGAAAGGGTTTCGTTTTAGGCACACATTTTTTAACCATTCATCTTAATACTTTAAATTAGTGCATGGCCGCAGTCAGGCAGACCTTCGTGTTCCCCATGACTTGGAAATCACAAAAAAATTCATCAGTCACTGACAGTTTGTCTTCCTTCTCCACACCTCAGTCCCTTTAACAATCTCTCAGATTATGTACTTCGCCGCCATTTACCCCTCTTTCCTATCTATGTCTTCACAGAAAAATGTCCCAAAAAAGGTAATCTGGACTCAGCTTTTATCCTAACCTAATTAGTCCCTGGAGGGGAGGAGAAGGAAAGAAGATGGCCTGATTTTTACAGTACCTCTCCCAACAATTCTTCAATCTGCACTTGAAGAGCTGACACTCTTGAATGATGCAGGAAACATTTTTGGACAGGCATTTTTCAAACCAATCAATTTTTCAATGCTAAAATTGTTGCAGGGAGGGAGTGGAGGGACTGACTTTTCTTCTAACTGCATGTAACCACCTGTTTTCAGGCACCACTGAGCAGTGTGACTTCCTACCGGCTTGCTGTAGCCATGGGGAATGTTGTTAGAATTCGGATTTTAAAAAGAGGGTTTTAGATTTGGGTCATCCACTGTTTGGGTGCATAATTTTGAAAGCATGTAGCTTGACTGTCTAAGGTGTCCAGAGCTCCCACTTGTGTCAGGCAGGTACAAAATGTTACAGGTGGGTGGGGACTCCCTGGGGCTTAGGTCACTAGTGCTCCCAGGGAGCTGAGAAACCTGCAGAAAGAAGGTCCTGTCCACGTATTTGAGCAGACAGATTGCACTTCAGAGCACGATCATCTGCTGCTGTCACCTCCTCTGTCCCAGAGGTTGCTGGGCCCCCATACCACAGCAACATCAGGAGAATATGAGCTCTCCATTCCTGTTGGCTCCAGCTGCTGGCAAAAGGAGGGCTGCTCCAGTACAGCAAGCTGTGAACTGCTGTGACTGAGATACAGCTCTGCCTCTGCCCCTGCTTGAAGCAGCACCTTGTGGAAATGGGTAGAGTAGGCACCATCAGCAGCTTTGGCCATCTGAGCACTTTCCCTCCCAAGGCACAAGCTGGAGCCCTTTGCATTCCCCTGCCACTGTGATCACTTTGTCCCCAGCCTTCCTGGGTCTGTCCTATCCTGAATGGATGTCCTATCCTGGATGAACGACTATGCCTAGTCTGGATCTTCTATAGCACTGGCTGTCTGAGCACCCCCATGCTGTATTCAAGCCACACAGAATAGCAAAAACAGTTGTCAGACACTAAGGCGAAACATGATGTGAAGTCAACAATTTAAATAAGGAGACACGGGTATGGCAACACCCCCCTTCAAGGCTGAGGAGATGAGAGAGAACCTTAAATTCCCCTAGAGCTGCCCTTTTCTCCTTTAAGCAGCAGGAAAAGAAGTGACAGTGTCCAAACGCTAGCAAGCCAGCTAGGACACCCACTGTTTTTCACCCCTTCTCTCATGCTCTGCCAGGATCCCAGCTGGGCTCTGCCGCCTGCTCAGCACAGCATTTCTCCTAGGGAATATGTGGGGACACCGAGCATATACTGTCCTACAAGGGACGAAAGCCTTTCAGAAATCAGATAGAATGAAGAGGCTGCATTATTTTCTCAGGAGATTTATATTTCTTGTGGGATGTTTCTTAACAGATCTTTCTGTCCCTCTTCCGCGGTCCTAAAACAATGTGTCTGACAGAACAGAAAAGCAGAAAACTACAACTGGTTTACGATTTTTTCTTTTATACATGCAGATGTTTCATAAACATATTTAAAACAACAATCCACCCTGGGAACATAGTGGGCAAGAGAGGCAATACAGCCAAGGATTTCTGGGTCCTAGTCCTAGCCCCATCAGTTGTCACTTGTGTCGTCTCGCCTGAGTCACTGCAGGATCACTTTGTGCCTCATGTCCTGCCTCTTTTGCTGTTACCTTTCTTTAAATGGTGAACACATCACAGGGCAGGAAGGCAGGCAATACTTCTTTTAAAATGTTTGTGCAGCCTCCAAAATAATGAGGACCCTATGAGTGACCGTCTTGCAAATGAGATGCTTTGTATTTTAGCATCAACATAGTCTTTCAGGCAGCCCTAAAGCTGATAGTGAACGGGAGCTGATGAACTCAGATGTACTCACAGCAAAAGCAAACAAACAAACAAACAAGAGCTGAGCTATAGTGTAATATTAACCATATGCCCCACAGGGGATTGACAGAGATTTTGCACTTATTCCTGAAGGTCTGTGCTGGACTAAAGGTTACCATATGCCATAGGAATGCTCTGCAAACACCAACAAGTGGCCATGAAAGTTGAAAACTTGAAGTTACTATACAGTCAAAGGTGGTTAATTGAAGTTTCTACAACCTGTTTGCCCAGGTATATAGAGCATTCAACTGCTTAGTTACAAGGGATGTTAGCTTTTCTCCTCACACATGACTGACTAATTTTCTACATACCATTCAAAAGAAAATGCAAATAAAAGTGGTTTTCAAACAGAACAGGATTTCTTCTCCAGTGTGGCCTCTACAAACCTTCACTATTTCTACAATGACTGGTCAGGAAGAGAGGTTCAAAAGCCATAGCCAAGTGGCTTAGAAAGGAAAGGGAATAGAGTCTTTAGCAGGAAAAGCAAACTCTGATATTGTCAGGAACTGTTTTCTGGTTATGCTGTAAGGTCTCCATCTATTTCGCAATCAGTTAACTCCTTCCACACATCTCATGCACCAAGAAACTTCCTTCAGCCTCTGATGTGGGTAAGGGCATGTAATAAAATCTGTATTTGCCAGAAATGCTCAACTCCTTTATGTGTTATGGAAATTTTATCTTAAATAAAGAGCAAGAATGCAGATGGACAGACATCAAGAAACAGGGATTCATGGAGGCTACATTTACAGTGACAAACGGTGACCTGTCATTCTTCAAGGACTGGGAAAGCAGGGACAAGAAAAGTGGGGCAGGCAACTACATCAGAAGCATGAATGAGATTGGATTTATACTATCATATAACCAACAGAAAGGAAAAATAGCTGTATTGTTCTGCCAATATCTCCTGAATGGAGCTGTGTTCAAAGTGGGAGATGCTCCTCTGCGTGAAAGTGTCTTCTTATTCACAAAAATTAGATGAAAGAACATGCTGAGATAAGGAATGACAAGCTAAAATGCAATACAAAAGTGTTCCTAAGGCACATATGAGACTTTTTCTGCCACTGCAAGGCGTAAACTCAAGAACAAAAATTATAGAATATATGTAAGTGCAAAACCCACCAGAAATCAGTTTGACACGAAGGTGGAAGGCAGAGTGGGAATTAGGACTTCCAACAGTATAATCCAGCTATTCTCATACAGTCTTCATTCAAAAGCAGGTGGTGATTTAGGTTTTTAATTTCACCAGAGTTCATTGAAGCACCTCTGCCTCCCCCCTTACTCCCATGTGAGCAGCTGAATAATCTTTCACAAAATGCCTGCCCTGGTATATTAGCAAAGACCTAATCCAAACCACTGGTTTCTTTGGAAACATCTGCCCCCACACACACTTGATTCCTTCTTCCCAAATAAAAAAACCCAAAAACCCAAGAAAACAACAACAAAAAAAAAGACAAAGCCATTTCCATCTGGTTGGAGATATGAGAGACATCACTAGTAAAGTGATTTGAGGAGGAAAGCACATCAAAAGTAATTTAATTAATTCAAAAAGATTGGAAAAGACAAGGCGTGGGATTCTGTTGCAAGGCTTTGCTCTAAAGATATAGGAAATATAGGCAGCAACTGAGCAAAAGGGAAAAGAGAGCAAACCCTTAATACTGAAGGCTGGAAGGAAAGTGTTTCCTGCTGTCCTCCACTGCAGATTAGATCCCTGCAGCTGGAATTCCCACTTCCCACTTTCAGGAAAACAGCTCCAAACATAGAAAATGGCAAGCTCGGCGCTGACTAGGAGGCAGATCTGGTTAACGTTATGAAAGGCACTGTATTTCCCTTCCCCCAGCCTCTTCAAGGGCCAGAGATTTGTGTGCAAAATAACTCCAGTTTCTCCCTGTGGTCAAAGTCTGGTGTTTTATTTATTTGCAGTCAGTAATGTTGGACTTCTGTCATATTTTGCCATGGTACTCTATTATTTAATAAAGTTCCATGGAAACTGGCCAATGCCTTTGCTTGACAGGGACTACTTTCTGACATTGCACCTGGCCACTTTTTTTATTGAGAGAAGAATTAAAAGTACAACAAGAAATTGGTTTCTAGCCCAAAGGAAGGGGAACTGTCAACCCTTGCAGTGGGTTTTGGTTTCTTTTTTTAATGTATTAGATGAATATTGCTGCTTATGCCACAGAGCACTTGTGTGTATATATGAAGCTGCTTTTAAATCCTCTTAAACATGACACACCTCAGAGACTTCCCCCTGTGACCAAAGCCATAGCGTGTCCACCCTCTGCTTAAGAAAGCCTTGGGTTTTATCCATTCTAAAAGTCCAGAGACTCCTTGAACAGCTCCTTATTCCCCTGTCCCAGGAAGGCAGCTCAGCTCTTGCAGTCCCTTATGCTGAGAGCCACCCACTGTAATCAGATTTTAAAGCCTTTCCTCAAGATGAGGTACCTTACCACTGCTCTCCACCAGCCCAGAGCCTTTGTTACTATCCTGCAGATCTGAATCTTGAACATTACTAGACTTTTAGGATGGAGGTGTAATGCAGCAGCACTGTCATACCAAGTCCTGCAACTGCAGGGACGAAGACAGTGTGAAAACAGGGACCTCTCTGCCTTCTTAGTGAGAACATTTCAAGACAGCAGCTACTAGGCCTGGGAAAATAAACCAGGGGAATTAGACAAGAGAAAATTATAAACTGTTGAAGTGCTGGAGTACTTCCAGGTATTCAAACAGGTAATAGATTTGTTTAAATAAGTGGAAATAGTTTCAAAACGTCAACTTTGCCACATTGTCTAGCTTCTCCTTTCTGGTCTAGCTCCAGTCTGGGAGGTTTCTTAATGCATGAGCTCAGAGAAAAGCACCTACTGCAGAAACATAGCAAAATGCACAGCATTTCAGCAAGGGGATTTTCAGCTGGCACATGTCTAATACTTTCATGATTTCCTGTTGGGCAGATAGCTCTGGAGAAATGCTGATATGACCTACTGCCCAAATAGGATCAAGGAACTGTGCACAGAACTAAATAAGCAAGTTAGATAAATGCAACCCTTGTTACTCTCTTCCCTGCCACAGTCCTAAAGGCTGTTGGATTCTTGATAATCCAAACTCATATTTTGGCCAAAACTTTACAGCTAATTTCAATTAAGTAGGTGACACAATAGAACAGTGAACCTAATGACTCCCAAAGCCCATCAATATACAACTAAATATATATATATACACAATACCAATCAACAAATAAATCAGAAATAAAAAAGTATAATTATATTCCATCTAGGATGAAGCACACAAGTATATTTGCATCTCAGGGGAATGACAGCATTTCAAACCTATGTGGACAACCTGTTACTCCACACATGGTTTATTTTAAGACTTTTTACTGCCTCAGTATTCAACATTAATTTGCAACAAGGACTGCTATCTAAGTATTTCCAAAACTGTTCCTCTTCTCTGCAGCCCTGGCTAGGACAATAATAATATACTCATGAAGTACAACTGTCTACCTGAAGATATTTTACAATATAACTCACTGTTCCTGTAGATGTTGTCCTTGATTGAGAGTTATGGGAAAACAAGGCAGACAGTGATTATTGGATACTCACGGGAAATGTTCCTGGTGAGGAGATGATGCAGATGTCCCCTTTCTCATCAATGTTCACACACTTCAAGACAATCCCCTTTATTTATGTAAAGGATCACAAATTGGTTGCAAGATGTAGACCATTTTGTATTTAGCTATCCTATGAAACTGAACCTTGGGCAAGCCAAATTTGACAAATTGAACTCAAAGTTAGTAAGTTCAACAAAGCTTGAGAAAAATATACAACTGCATAAAGGGAAGAACAAGGGAGAGAGAAGGGAAAAGAGAGAGAGAGAGAGAGAGTGATCTGGAGAGACCAGCATGGTTCACTCATGGAGCAGCCGAAGCTTGAAGAATCCCCTCCAGCAAAAGCTGATGAAAATCTGATTCAGTTCACTCCATTGCTCAGAGAGTGACTTGTTCCTGCATATGCTCCATAACAAAAGCACTCCTGATGTCAGTAACATGTGGAAAGAGCAAATATTTCTCAATTGCGAATGATTCATTGACTCAATAAGCATCTGGCCTAAACATCTGATATATATTTAAAATTCCATCTATTTCCTAAGAAATATTCCTTATTTTTTGAGTGATCAAAACCAAATGACAACAGTAAAAAAAGTCAATAAGGTAGTCTTTTTTGATGGCATTTGTGATCAGAGGCAAAAGCTGTTTACCATTGGTGTGGACCAGACTGGGAGCAATTCTTTGCTAAAGCCCTTCAGCTGCTCCTTTCTCAAGCAGAAGAAACTGAACACAATGCCCCTAACTCCAGGCAGTTAACGACCACTGGTGCTACCGGGGTCTGCTTCGGCAGGGTAGGTGATGATAACATCCCTGTGCAGAGGGCTATTCCCAAAGGCAATTAGTGATCCAGGCTGCCAGGTGCACACCCACTCCAGGAGGACACAGCTCCTGGCTCTGGCTCTAAGTCACACCCTTCGCTGCTGGTCCCTATCAGATGACTTTTACCACGCACGGAAACCGGCATAAGTTACAGATCAATTTATCACTTCGGAGCTGGATCAAACACCAGCCCTTCAGGTCACTGTGGCTCCAGCCATAGACGAATCAACATTTAATATGGCATTAAAATTCTCTTGTGATTGCTTTTAACTTTTGCGCAGTGTGTGTTTAGGATTGCGGAGTGGGGGTTCTCCTGTGCAGCATTTTGTGTGCCAGTTTCAGCTGCATGTCCAGAGTGACATTCCTCCCCTTCTGGATGATCCAGAACAACACACTTGAGCTCCCTGCACACATTTCCCCTCTCTTTTTCTATTTAGAAGCAAAGCAGCCCGGGCACAGGGATAGGGTATGCAGAACAGTAAGGATGTGAACCACTATGACACAAAGGCAACTTGTTATCACTTACTCCTCCAACATTTTAACTTCTTTTTTTTTTCCTTCCCTGTTTTTGCTGGATTGAGCTTTTCTAATATAGTAGGGCTGAACTCTGGGTGTCTGGGCTAGATTTAAAGTTCAATGAGGTTCTTTATTTTCCAGGAAACATTCTTCCTTCCTCTACTTCTATGATTGTTCCCACAGGTTTTAGTTTCTTGTTGTTGTGGGGATTTTTTTCTCCCTTTCTGGGTTTGACCTTTGTCCAGTTGCTTTATTAGCAAGAGTCTTGAGGGTCTCATAGCAGGTTTCAACATAGTTGTGCTTCCAGTCCAAAAGGGGACTTAGCTGGGCAGATTGTGAGTCTCAGAGCTGGAAGCACGGGCTCAACCATTGCTTGGTCACCTTACTCCACACAGAGATTTACACCTCCCAGCAGACTGCACAGGGGCTGTTGCTCTCATTAGCTAAAAGAGCTCATTCCTGCCCCTGCCTACCACAAGAAAGGATGGCTACAAGACATTTAAGGCAGCATTATTAAGCAGGAATACCTTCCTAGTCCAGACATATCAAGGCTTTTAATGAAAACTACATATATATGTGTGTGTGTGCGCATATAAAATAATACAGAAATAATATAGAAACAAACTCTGCAGTCTTCCTTCATCACTTCTCACAAGAGTCTCTTCTCTACCACCAAGTTAAGCACTTACCATCTAACAAACTTGAATACATTTATTCTGAGCTGCTTAATACCACTCTACTGGCAGAGAAGAAAAGACATCAGACAAGTGTTATCTGATCTAAAGCCTCCACAGCTTTTGTTTTTCCAGCACAGTTTGTTTGGCTAAGGACTGCTCCTGCTCTTCTTTCCTAAGGTTCCCTCAAACTAGGCCATTGTAATGAATATTGCCCTGCCTGCTCCTGGCTTGATCACCTGTCTTCACTAGTCTGATAATGCATGTACTAAACACTTTGAACATTCATCAGGTTGTCCAAACTACTCATCTTGGAAGGTTCATCCAGAACCTCACTGCTCAAATGATGGGAATTTCCTCTTAAATCTGCAGCCTATACTTGTAAATCTACACTTCATGGCTCCCTTTACTGTTTTATGCTCATGTACACTCCTTATACTTACTTACGCTAATGTTTTCTTACACTCAGTGTTCTTCAGTTCCAGTTCCTCTTCTTTGTGCCTTTCCCCTTCTGTACCTTGTGAGTGAAGCTGGTTTAGCTTCTCACAAGACAGTTTTTTCATCCTCCTGGTTGTTCTACTAGCCATATGCTGCACTTACTTTCAGCATAGACTGTTTCTTGTTTCCAGTTCTTCCTACGAAGGCAGATGCCCAGAGCCACATGCAGCATTTCGCATGAGTCCTCTCTCCCCAGGACCTGGTTCAGCAGCAGGGCTACAATGCTCCCCTCCTCCCTGGAAAGGGTTGCACTGACACCCCATCCAACTAAAACTTCCTGTGACTCACTACAGCACCCCAGCTTTCACCTCCTCTGAACCCTTCAGCTCCAGTTCATTGCCAAAATGCTTATTGTTTCTCCCTAAATACTGTAGGATCTTATCTTCTGCAGTGTTAATTTCACACCACTTTTGCTACTGTGATTATTTCATTCTCCTTGTGAAGATCCAAATTCCATTCCACGGAAAATGCTTCCCAACTCCAGATCATCAGTATACATAGTATACATCAGTATACATAGACACTTGATGAAAATATTAGTGCAACTTGCTGTAATTTTATGAAAACTCCCTAAAATCTCATTTCTTTCTCCTAGGTAAGTCACTGTTGTTGCCAGTGTTGCCACTTAGTAGCCAGTTCCTTATCCATGTTAAATAATAATTTTAGCAGAATCCAAACTTTATAACAGAAATGAAAATGTTACATTTTAATAAATTTGTGAAAGATGAAAATAAGTGTGTTTCCTATCTATAAATAAAGATCCATTACAAAAGGAAACAACCCTGCCAGTCCATCATGAGTATTTTTTGCTCTTTTTTTGTTGTTCTTTTAGTCACTTGCCTGCATGTATTTAATAATTCTTTCCTTCAAAGCCTGCAGTGAATATTTTTTAATATTTGAGGCTGGATTGACAAGGGGGTAGGCATTAAAATCCCCTAACACTGCCTTCTTAATTAAAGGTACTTAGATTTCTTGTTCATTAACAATACATTGAATACCCAAATTCAATAATTTGAGTCAAAGTGCAAATAAAAATCATGACCAATAATTTAATGTGAGTTTTTCTTAGCTTTGTGAGATGGAAATGGAAAAACTTCTTTCTATAAATCCTCCATTGGTGTTACTCTGCTCTCTCTGCTCTGCCTTCATTAACTAAAGCAGAAGGAACAGGCACTCTTAATTTGAGCTATCTGAGTAAAAATCTGTGTTAAAAGTAATCAAACTTGCAAGTCTTGATGAGTTAATAGGTTTAAAGTTCTAGTAACCCATTTCCCACAGTCTTTAATTTAATGGGCTAACAGATATAAAACCTGTAGCATTCTTTACTTGGCCAGACTCTACTTTGAGCTGACGCTGCATCAACACTTCTCTCCTGGTAGTGAGGAGAAGACCTCAGACCAGCAACGTCTAACCAAGATCCTCCAAGTCTTTGACACAGTCTTTCTGGCACATTTGGTCCATGATTGCTTTTGCCTCCCTCTCCAAAGAATCCCTTAAATACAAGCAACATGAATTGCTTTGCCAGATGCCTGATACAATTTCTCTTGAAAAACACAGAAGTTGATGTTAATTTCACATGACATTGGGAGATTACAAATATATTTCCTTCAGGGATGAAAAAATAGAAAACATCTTGATTTTCCTCTTCTATCATAAAGAGCTGGCTACATGGAAGAGAGCACCCCATAGGTCTTATCTACCAAAATATTTTGTTCAATCATCCTTCTGCATCAAATTGCCCAAAATTTGTGGCTCTACAGCTATGAATTGTCCATGTTTCCTTAATTCCCAAACAGGCTTATGGGTTTGGAGACACCTTACTGACCAAATACAGCAAGAAAAATCTTATTTCCATCTTTTGGATCAGATGTAACGCTGGAAACCAATATAAAAGAAAAGGGAAAAAAAAAACAAAACAAACCAAAACCAAAAAACCAAAACAAACAGGTGGGAAAGAACAAGAAGCTGCAGCAGCTGAGGACAAAACTCCAAGTCACTTACCCAATATTACCACAAGCAATTCTGTTAAACTAGTAACATCTCCATGAATTCCAGGCAAGGCAAAGACTCACACAACTGATCAATCAATTCACTGGCACCAACCCACCTCTCTGGTAACCCACCACACAGCCTGGGTTTCAAGCTCCCAGTCTCCTATCATGGTAATGTAGCGGACCGGGGAGCTCAGCCCCTTCTCCATTCCTGCTCTTTTTCCATGACGGCCTCATCACCGAGGAGCAGGCCACTGAAGGTGGGCACACACGTGCTCTGCTGCCAAGATTCATTAGCAAGGACTCAACTCCCATTGCAACGCGAGGAAAACCGGGGCTGCTGAACGTCAGCGCGCTCAGCATCCTTTCCTGGGGGTGCCCAGCGCCTCTGAAGATCAGGCCCTCGGGTACTCGCTTCGCCATGAATAGACCTTTCTCTCTGCCCTTACCGGAGACACTGGCAGCATTGTTAAAGCGCAAGCACAACCGAGTCTAAACTGGCTGAAAATTTGGCTGGCCTTTTTGCTTCAGCGTGATCAAATGGCAGGATTGCTCACCCAGTGTGAAGGGCATGAAGGGATTAGCCGCCCTCCCCCACCAAGCAGGTGAGCCGAAACCCTTTCCAATTCACTACATGCCAGTTTACAAGTAAAACATAAGGTATAAATGCAGCTATTGTTAAGGTGAAGCAGCCATCCTGGCTGGGGAGTTAGATTAGCAATTTACCCTTTGTAAAAGGATTAGCAGAGCCCTATTGTTTAAGTGTTTATTTATCAATTTGCATTTTTAAAAGGGGACATATATCTGACAAGGGCCCACGTTCTCCATGTACCCTGGGCCACACCATTTCCTTTCAACTCCCCACTGCCAGAATCTACCAGAGCATTTTCTAGACCAGAAATCGAGGAGAAACCAAAACTTTGGCACCACTCACACAACATTTCGTTCGGCCGGCCGGCATTCCTGCATCTTTTGTCTGGTAGCCATGCAGATCAAACACCAGAACTGGTTTCCCACTTTTCCTCAAAGAGCTGAGCTGAATGCACAGATATTTACAGCCCATTCACTCTAGTTTCTAAGGACATGGGCTGCAGCACCCAGCCTATGGCAGGTTGCTCCCTTACACGGATTGCAGGCACCAAAGCAATGAAGCCTTAGGACGAAGCACCTCTGTAATTAGCACCGATTCCACACTTGCAGTCTTCAAAGTCCCTCAAACAATTCGTACAGCTTCCCCCTGGCTCACAAAAGCCTGGGTTTTTTTCACTGACAAGGGTAGTGGTGAAGGAATTACTTGGTTCATTAAGCACAGAGGTTAGCACTAACACAGCGCTTCTTGGCATTCCAACACCTCCAGCGGATCCTCCTCAATTTTGGTTGTGTTGGGTGCTTACAGAGTCTTTGGCAGCCTTGAAAGTGAGCATTTACTGCTGCAACGACTAGTTCAGTCTTCACGTGTTGCAGGGACTGCTCACTGGAGTTCAAGTTGAGGGAAGCGGTTTCACACAGAGCTCTTTGCAGCATGGGAGAGGGAGAACGCTCACCACAGCCAACTCCGCCAGGAGCACAGACTGGCCATTTGGCAGACAACAGCTGCTCACTCGGATTAGGTAAAAATTCCTTCTTAGAGGGAACAGGGATGTTTTGGAAGGTGAGTGAGAGAGCAGATTTTTTAATTAAAGTGATGCCAGTACATTTGCACTCTGGTGCAGCTCCACATCCCATTTCTCCATAAGACAGGGATTTAGGAAGCTATTCTTTTAAACCATAAAAACAGTTTGGAAGACGAACAAGCATCCAGCTGTGCTAAATTATTTTCCTTGTCCCCTAGGACCCAGCAGCAAACTACAGCATGTATTTTACAGGCGTATGATTTATTTACATGGACTAACATACAGGTATTGATTTTGACCCGTAACCCCCTCTATGGCTGGGGGCCTACACATCCCAAAGCCTTCTCCCAGCCTGGGCTCCACCACCACAGCTGTGCAGGAGCAGGATCTCCATTTGTAAGAGGGGGAGAAGAAACTGCAGGGTGTTCTCTGGCTTTTTGTAACTCCTTCCACCCATGCATTTCTTTTTCTTTTCCCAAACAATTCTAGTTTGTTGATCAGGCATCTCACACAGGCAATTCATTTTTTTTTTGGTCATGTGGGAAATGAGGAGGCTCCAGTGGGACATGTTGTTAGATTTTAAAATACGTTCTGTGCTGCTGGCTTATTACAGATACTCTTTTTGACTGTGAATCAGAGAGGCCACGAGTGGCCTCGATTAAGTACATGAATTTAGGAATCATCGAGGCAAGTGATAGGCATTCTGCTCTGAGGATTGTGCACAAACATAAAATAAAATAAATTAAATTAAAAACACACAAAAGGAAGGGAGAGAGTGCAAGGGACAGACCGTGTCCCACAGGGCTTTTGATTTACATTTAGATTAGCACAAGTAGAAGCAACATTGCAGGGAAGATGGATAAGGGTTACAACAACAGAACTTTGCTGCACTGTAATTTTACTAATTAGAAAAAATGAAAAGTTTCTAGTTAATTACTCAGTGCTATTGACATTTCCATGAATTTGAGGGAGGTACACAAATACCTGTGGGATAAATTCTTTGATTGGATTTAGCCATTCTACTCTCAAGAGTAATGGTTTTCAGTCATCAGCCTTTGAGGTTTGCTTTGAAGATCTGCAAAAGATTTCTTAAGAAGAAACAAGCCTATTCCCTAAGCTTACATTCACTGTATACCCCTGAATAATTCTGGCGGGCAGGAAAGAACAAATCACATAATACTGTAAGCAATTGCTCTAGAATGACAGACAGAGAGAAAATATCTTCCTCTTCTTACTCAACTGAGAAAAATCGATTACCTCATCCTCATGGACAGAGGCTGGCAATCTCCCAGTGTGTGGAGTTACTAACCTCTCCATAGGAGCTGGACTAACCAGGCTGACCACTGGTGAGCATCCAAGTGTCTGTAAACACTGACCTATATACGGATGCCACAACTTGCAGCTAAGTTTTCTCAACAGATCTGCAGAGGCCTCAGTCATCTTTTAGATTGGACTAGTGTGGCTGTTGGCAATAAATACCTAATCATACCTCAACATAGCAACAGCCCGCAGACATTCATCTATCACCAGGTGCCATGGCTACAACACAACACACCACAGCAAAGCAATGGCACCCCTGGCACCATCACTGTGCTTTATCGGTGCTGCACGCACCACCTCCCTTCACGAGGCAGCAGCGTGCCCCGGGAGGGTAGTGGTGTTGGCACACACCATTGTTCATGGCTCTTCCCACAACAGGGCCCCTCTTTTTTTCTGAGTTGCCAAGTTTCCCCTCTCAATATGGAAGCAGAGAAGCGACCGCAACCGTCTGATACCTCTTGACACTCCTCGAAATGCTGGTGTGATGGCAGCCTAAGGTCTGTGCAGACAGCTGCTGATGCCAAAAACTGTAGTGAAGCGTAGTTTTTGTTCGGCTCAGCGTTCAAGGTTTGATAGTATAGGTGGAACAACTACCAGGCATAGCCGAAATGAGTGCTGTATGAATACAACTGAATATACTGCTAGGTCCAACCAAGAGTAAAAGTCAACTACTCTGCTGAGAATGCTTTCCCATTCAGCTAGCTAGAAACATATCAGGGATCTCTTGGTACTGTTAATATTTAAACTACTTTATTTTTCTATACTGAACTATCACCAGGTTTTCAGCCTAATATTCTGCTGTCATAAACCTTTTGGATTTAAATGAGGAAAGAGAAATCAATATACATTCAAAGCCAATTGAGTTTTTGGATGGCAACCATGTTCTGGAAATACAGCATGTAAGCACATGCATCTGGGCACAGAAACTGGAAACCCTTCCAAAGGTATCTTTTGTTGCCATACTTCAGATTCCCTTTCCACAGCCTGCCAAAATTGTTCACCAAGCGAATGGCGTTTCCAGAACTCGGTGACTGGCTGGAACCATGAAATTTTCCATCTTAACTCGAAGACTACCAAAAGGCAAATCAATTACGGTTTTTGAGTGCCCCCAGTCAACTGTTTTAAGCAAAATGAAAGCTTGAGAACGAATTCTAGCTTTAAGGTAAGCTTCAAAAAATACTGTACTGCAGGATGACCAGAGAGTATTCCATGGTCAAGGCTAAATGGACACCAGTGCACCAGGCAAATATTCTAGAGAGTACCGTGACTACTGTTCAAAGGCAAATAGATAGAGTGAATTGATAAGACAGAGGTCAACAACTGGTTCTGATATAAAACATTTCACAAAAAAGCAGCCCAGATCATGCTACAGTAACTTTTATTGCAGAGATCAGTAGGCCAGCACAGCTATTCATAAGTACTATGTATACACAAGTGCCTCACGCTTACGCCAGCCAGCACAGGGCTAAAATGGAAGCATATAACCAATTAGTGTTAATAGGCAAACAATCATTAGAAGTGTTAACAAGTGATGGTGGAGAGGCTCTGTTTTTCATTTTATTACTGATCTCTAGTAAGTGTTATTATCCTCATAGAATAACATTCTATTATGAAATGCACATGCACAGCATTAAAGCCTTTGATAGTCCAATGTTTGCCAGCAGCAGCAAAATTGTAAACAAAGTGAAAGAATCATTTCTAAAATGCCGACAGCCATCAGTATTCACTAAGTTTATACGATGCAGAGAGCCAATATGCTACAGTGTAAATAAAAGGAATTTACTATGACCTGGGGATCTACAGAATCAATTGAATATTCAGTTTCTTCCCATTTTTCAAAAAAGCCTAAACATACACACTTAATCTCCATTGATTTGTGCTTGAACTGGGGTCTTGAGTCTGTTACATATTTTCAGCCAATAGATGCCTCTAACATTTCTCTCTTTTATAATACTTTAAGCAGCTGCAACTAATCATATTTTATTATGGTTTTGTATATCTGTTTTGCTTTAAAACAAATTTTACTTAACCAACAAAAATGCAACTGAGCAACTTCTGCTCACTGTAGAAATGAGATTTTTCTGAAGACTGGCAGAATTGGACATAGCATCAGATACCACTAAGAAAATGTATGTATTTTAAACTATAGTTAGGGAAAGTACACAGGTTGAAGAAAAAAAACCACAATGAAATGAAGTTTACAGGACAAGACAGACTTAATCTTTGCCTACTTTCTGTTATTGTTCACAGACAGACAATTTGAAAATTAAGGATACATTTGATATGACTACCTATTTATTGCAATCATTTCTTCAGCTCTGACGTACAGCCAGAACAGTAAGTCAACGAGGCTTACATTTCTGTGTTGCAAATGTGCTCCAACTATCAGGAAAAGCTCCAATGGGCACTCAACCTACTATATCATAACTGAGTAACACCAAGCCCCTCCCAAGCCACCTTCAGCAGCAACACAACATAGCAGGTAAGAGCACACAAGTTGCTTTACTGCCGTGTGTAAGCTAAACTTAGGAAAGTTTACTGAACCATTAAATAAGTGATTATGACAATGTAAGATATTAAATACAGATAGGGCTGTGTCAACCAAGCTACTAATTTTGGTGGGTTTTGGTTTTAATTCTTCCCTGCAGAATTATTAGAACTATTCAAGTAAGCATGATGCCTTCCCTTCCAACACATACCTCTTTCTTCAGAAGATACCTAAAGATCACCAAAGAAAGAAAGAAAGAATAAAAAGAATGTAATACAGCAAAGTCCTACAGGGGAATAGGGTTTTAATGAACACACAAAGCAACTAGGTGACATCTTTATCAGCCCTCATAAACCTTGATTGAATACACAGTGATAAGGCCTGTTTAAACTGTCATCCTCACGATAACATGGGCAGAGACAACGCGGGCCTTAGCAACGACCTGTGCAAGAGAGGCCCTTCCCAAAGTGCAGGCTCTGCTGGGTAATGGATATCATGTAAACAACCCAAAGCTTGCACGGCTGCTCTGTTTGTGGGGCCGTGGGAGGTGGAGGGCTGCCCAGGAGGGTACACGCACATCTCCTCACGGCATCAGCCTGGAAGGGCCCTTGTTTCAGAACCAGTCTGGTTTTGGGGGTGGCGAGCTGGGCACTTTGAGTCAGAGTGAACTTTAGCACTTCGGTCTGCAAACACCAAGAATGCCACATAAGTGGTTTTAAAGGATTCAAGGAAAGGCTTTTTGGGGTTCTTTGGTGGTCAGTTTGGCTTTTTTTTTAACCCAACATCACCTATCAGGTGCATAACATTCAGCACTAGGAAGCAAGTAGGCACTGGGGGCCAGCATGGTTATGGAAGTTGGCAGTGACATGACTTCTGTCAGAAGATCTGGCCTTGGCCATCTGGGATACTTATTAAAAATTTAAAAATTAGGTATTTCAAACCCTTTTCAAGCATCTCCAAGAAACATTTTGGCAAATTGCGAAGTTAGCAAATAATAATTTAACTATTCTCCTGCATTTATTTCTAACTTAAAAAAAATAAAACATACACTTGAACTTTTATTCTTTCTACCCAAAATTGTTCTTCTGTCACTTCAATGCTTGCAGTGACACCCACTGGCTGTGGGAGGTCAGAGAGTACTTACTAAAATGATTCAGCACACTGTCAAGATCACAAACAGAGAGAACCTCAGAAAAATGCTGCCACCCAAAAGCTGGCATTTTGTCCGTTCATTTAATGTTATAACTCAGTACCTGTATTCAATACAGCTCTTTTTCATTAATGGCTTTAATAAGGAAATAATGATCCAACGGTTACTTGTTAAGTATAATAAAATATGTATTTGTATATAATTACTAGTTAATTAATAACTCCCATTGCTTGGGTGGTGAAAGACATTAGATCATTTTATGCCTATTTGCTCTTTGGCAAGACTGTGAAGTAGCACTAGTACCAGGGTTCAGTTTTTCATCAGGATAACACTGAACTGAGCTGGTACACCACTGTGTGACTGGCTGGCAGGGGAGGCATTTTAGCTACTCAGGAACTGATTAGTGCTTTTGCAGGCTTCCCTGAATACACCAGCAGATTTCTTTTAGTACCCCCAAGCAGTAACATCTTGTTTCACACTTCATAATCAGGAGAAACACAGAACTAAGTTACTTGAGTAAAGACTCAGAGGAAAACCAAGGAAACCAAATTTAACAAATCACAATCTAATGGCCTCAATTAGAAGACAACTTGTTTCTTCAACTCTATTACAGAAATTTCTCTATATCACACGGAGGTTCTTAATGTTTAAACAAAATTATCCAAGTTTAGGCTGAAACACAAACAAATCACTCCTGTTACACAAGATATTCACCAGAAGAAAAGGCTAGGTTTTAATTTAACTACAACGCAATGGCTTGGAAAGGATCAAGGGAAATTTCAGAAATACTTAGAATAAAAAAAACTAGAAAAAAAAGAGAATTATTTTTGCCTGCCCCATGGCACGAGCCAAGAACAAATGGCTCTTGGCTGTGAGCACGCAAGGTGTGTTTGCTGACTTACTCAGATCAAAAATATTTTAGTCAACTTTATGTTATTTTCCGCATCTACAGCCACTAATGTTCTCTCCAGAGAGTCAGATGCAGAACTATTACATTCATGGAAAACACATTTATACAGGACTTCCCGCCAAGCTGAAAAAAAAAAAAAAATGTTATCCAATGCCTTCCCAGCCAAACTTCCTCCTGAAGTGAAAAATCCTTCCCTTTGATAAGAAAGCTGTGTCAGACTACATTTCTGTCCCTGACAAAAGAACCACTCTCCCTTGGCTTGCTCCAGTTTTGGCAGCTGTGCTCAGCAGAACCACGCTGCTCTTCCCAGCTAGTCACCACGCTTCATAGAATCATCAGCTTATCTTCCCTGAAATAAAAAATAAAAACGAACTATGCACAAGCAAGCAGTTACTGTGGGTAACACTACCCACAGCTCTGAGGCAGGCAGTTCTCCTCCAGGTTAGAAATTCCATCAATAACATAACACATCATTAAAGACCTCTCTCTCCTCCCCCCCACCTTTTTTTCCTATCCATACCCAAAGCTATCTACAGAGATCTTCAATGCTGGATATACAGACTTTGCAGCAAAACAAGCTAGGCTTCTTAACTTCCCTTCATTCTTTCCATATCAGGAGGAATTAAATTAATAAAGCAACAAGGAGGAACACTTTCACTTGAAAATGGAAAGCTGGTGCCTTTTAGATATTCGTTTCTAATCCACTGACAACCAATCCAAGGATACACATTGCTGCTTAGTAATCTTGTTCTGGAGTTTTGAACTAAGTGTACCGAGCACCACACAGTGGGCTATGTCCAAGTTCTGTGTGGTACCTACTGACCTCACCTCAGGCTACTCTTCCAGAAAGGCCAGATGTACCAACTCCTGAAAAATCTTACGTTATCATGGATGCACTGCACTTCTGCTGTCACTGCTAGCTACTACTGACACGGTACTGTGCCATCAAGATGCCTTAAACTATACCTACCCTTCAGGGGTAGGTATACCCACCCTGCAAGTCACACAGCATTGCCCAAGTTAGCAATAGGCCATGACAGCGAAGAGCTTAACCTAGGATGTGCTAAGCCCTTACCTATTCCCCTTACAAAAATTAATATTCCTAAAAGCAGAGCTGGCTACTTTAATGGTTAAACACCTCTACCTGATAAAACAATCAGGCTTAATTTTTTAGGAAAGGACATGCCAAATCCAAGAATTCCAGACAAAGCAATGATGCCATTTACTTCCTCTAAAAATTCCATGCCATCTGGAATAAAGGAATAAAATAAAGGGTAATGCTAGCTCTCCTATAACCCCACAAGTGCATACTCACACACTGCGGAAGGATGTTCTGGGGAGAGGTAGTGTGGTGCTCAGAAACAGATGGGACAGACACATGGGATATATGTTTGATTTTGGCTAATCCAGAGGGCAAGCAGCAATTACAGCAGCACTTTTGGCTAAACGAACACTGGCGAGAGAAATTAAAAACTAGGCACACTTCCCATCCCGTACAGTAAGCTCAAAAAAAAAAAAAAAAAAAAAAAAAAAAAAAAAAGATACTTCTCTTCTAAAATACTGTCTAAATGCTTTTTTTCTTTCCTGAAGACTTGACTATGTCCTCAAAGTTGAGAAACTCCTGCAAAACTATGAAATCAGCCAATGACTAACTTTTCCTGGAGTGCTCAACAACTGCCTGCCAAATCTTGGCATCACCATTTGATTCAGCATAGCAGATAAAGCCTAAAATTAAATGTCTGGTATCCCAATCTTGTTAATGAAGATATGCTTTTCATATCTAATTCATTTCCATGCCACTTACCAATAAAGCAATGTCAGCTCAGGACAGGTAGGTGCCCAGAGGGCTTGGCCCACTCAACCCTACTTGGCTGAAACACTTCAAAATGTAAGTGGCTCCCAACTTCTGACTGCTGCAGGGCAAGCACCTCACACAGCTCATTAGTGAGTAGTTGATTTGCAGTAGCTTTTTTATGCTGCTGCCTGTGTGCAGACAGCCACAGTTCACAGCAAATCCAAGTCGACATCACTTACCCCATTACATCCTCTCTGTGTGTTGTGGGAAGAGAGCTGTGTCAAACAGAACAGCAGATCTGTAACTTATGCATCAGGGACTGCTTGTAACACCCATGCCCTTCCTCCTCCATGTGTGAAATAGTTCCAGTTTAACTACAGAACATATTACTCCAAGGAGATTTGAGGTAGAGGGACATATTCAGGGTTGTAGGACATACAAGATGCAGGAGACAGCAGGGTTAAATACAGCAGGGCTCAATGTATTCATGCTACAAGGTCTCAGGAGAGGGAACAGAAGAATTAAAAATTCCTTAACTTTAGTAGATCACTCTCCTCCCAGTCAAATTTGCCATCTGAGTTTCTCACCTGAAAAAATTCAGAAGAACTGGGCCTATTTCAGCTTTAGGTTTCCCCATGCCCTTACTCTAATACAATTTCCTATCCCAACAAAAAGGTGTGAAGTGCTTCCAGACTATGTCCTCCACATGAAGTGGTGGGAGAATATTTCAGAGGACAATAATGACATGAAGACTTCCTCAGGCTTACATAGAATCACAATCACCTGACTAAAACCCAAGACTAATACGAATTAGGTGTTTTAAGTGCCATATGCTATAGAATGGAAAAATATAGTCAAAACCCTTGACCATGATGCTTTGAATTTTAAGGCTACAACAACACAAGGCCTTTGTGTTAGGAAGAGCAGCCTGGTCTAGATAGACCTGAAGTAGTCTTTATTTTACAGGTCTTTCACAAAGACAAAAGAAGAAATGAAGAATAATAGTACTGTACTTCAAAGCCCACAAACTATATGACATGCCCGTTGGGAAATAAATACTGTATAATTGCTATTTATTTTATATAGCTTTCATATAGAATATCATGAGACAAAAATGTAACATATATGCACAGGACGGATTATGGAATCTTAGAAGAAAAGTATTATTTGGAATGTGGTTTTAGATTAACTTAATTCAAAGAGGCAGAATTTTTTCCCTTCTTCTTTATGGAGGCAGCAAGAAGCCCCAAACCAGACTCCTTCTCTTTGCAAGTGATCCTACGGAACTTCCTCTGGTCAATGTAAGTGGGCAAGATGCCTGTGACTGGAAGACAGTAACTTCCATTTAGAGTGACTTTCTCTGAAATGTTCCGTAAGCTGTCATCACAAACTTGAGCACAAAATATAGTAAAAATGAAAATTTCAGGAAGTCTATGGGAAAAAAATACAACACCAAAACCAAACAACCCTGAAACATTTGTTTCTGAATTTCCTCCTGTGGTTGAGGACAATTGTAACTAGGCCAAAAGAAGTGTCCCCACCCTTTCCTCAGGTGGTGGCCAAAACCTCTTATACTGCCAATAAAGAGAAATAACGTATGTCAATAAATTAATGTGAAATTTTCTTATGACCAAGTTCAGGAATTCATCCTATCAGTACATGAATTTAAGAGTTGAGTCAGATACAAGGATAGGTCCTAACTGTGCTTATGCCAAAGCACTGTGCCAACTCCAGTGTAAAGGAGGACAGAATGACATTCCAAAGGGTCATAGCAAGAAGGAAGGGACACAGTTCTGCTGTCAAAAATACAGACATACAAAGAATTGAAATGGAGGACTTGAGTAGAGGGGACAGAAGCTCTGAGGACATGAAATGCAAAACCCACAACAGAAGAGAAACAGAGAATAACAACTTGCAAACACAATGGTAAGGAAGGCCCCTTGTTAATTCAGCAAGTATAAAAACCTGTGCCAACCTGAACAACACTGACCACCTCAGATTCCTATTCGTGGAACACGACTTCAGCACAAGGGTTGGAAATTTTTGTTGAAAGGAATAGCTGTCTGTCTGTTCAGCCTCTTGGTAGAAAGATAATGAGTTACTTCAAACTTCTGCCTTCAAGTAACTTGCATACTCAGGTGAGCCTTGAGAAGCTGGACATTCCTTCCACTGAGCAGACTGATAGGCTTCAAAGCATATTTAACTATAAGCTGTGTTACTATAGGGTGGAAAATATTAATCAGTTCTAGCCATCTAGGGAGAGTGTGGTTATCATTAAGAATATGTGGGACACTCACACAAGAATTCTTTTCCCCTGCCTGCTGGACAACCTCTCTCATATAATTTATCTGCTCCCACTGCATGCTTTTGAAAAAAAGCTAGACTAAATGAATACTTTCAACTAGAGCTAAAGGCAAACACTCCACTGGAACTTTGCCCTAATCAATAGTAGCAATGTTCATGTCACATGAGAGTCAGAGGATAGAATATGGTGCTTACTGAAGTCAGCAAATAAGCTAATTATACTTAGCCTGCTTGAAGAAGGGGACAAGTGAGGTCTGGTCCACCCACTTATTAATGCAATCATCATTATCCTTATCCCTTGTTTACTTTGTGCTGAAATTGTAATAAAAACTTGTCTCAAACAGAAGGTGCTACTGACCCCTTGTGGGAGAAATACTCATACATCCTAGGATGCACAAGTGTCACTGGGGAAATCAGCTCAGAATTAAGTTTGTCTCCTCCCACACATTTATTTTTAAGAAAAAAGTGAAACAGTGTTATAGTGTCACAAGTGTATTCTCCTGATTTTAGGCAATTTTGCAGAAATTCACGTTTTTTACTAGCTTCTTTAGGGCATTCAAGTAAGTGTCAACAAACCCTAATCATAATAGATACTGCACTGACTTTTAAAGTCTTGTATTGTTGAAGACCAAAATTTATACATTACCAGTAGGCACAGCTCTCAATTTTTAATGTAATTTAAACTATTTTAATCCATCATAGCATCACTCCCTAAAGACTGCTTTAAAACAAACAAACAAACAAACAAACCCACCTCCTGGAAAGCAAGGACATACTACTTTCATTACTGAAAAGGGAACAAAGTATTTAGATCCCTAAAGTATTTTTCAGCCAAACCCTTGCAAGAAAAGTTGATATGATTCATTCTTAAAAGTAAAAGCTTTCAAATGCATGCTACTGTGTTGCCATGAACAGGGCTGCACAAAGCACAACAACAAGATCTGCAACAATTTTGTCTTTGACAACCGAAATTACCTTTCCATGTGGTGGAAAACCAAGTCTGAAAAGGAAGGCTATTGCTTCTTATTCAAATACTACTGCTAACCTTTCTTCTCTAAATAGAACAGACTGCACCCATAAGGAACCACCCTCTGCATTTCATTAAATGTCAAATCCAACGGAAATCTCCATGGACTTTCAACATCCCTGTCACACATGGCCGCATAGGGGATATAGCTGGAATGAGTTAGAACAGCAAAGGACATTATACAGAGATTAATTGTATCACACAGTACTTATAAAGTTATAACTTAATAATTATTATTTATACAATACAGTATGAAGCGGCTTTCTCAAAATCTAAAACCATCAGTATCAAACACCGGCAAAACCTGCAGATTCCACTGCAACCAACAGCAGGGCCTGAAAGCCTCCAGACCACAGACACCAAGTCTTAATCCAATGCCAGCACTGCTCCCATCACATTCAGTGAACAGGTATGCAGAAGTATGTCAGGACCTTGTAAATCCCAAAGCAAAGAACAAGTGGCTACTGAAAACATATTTTAACAATTTGCATCAATTATTTTTAAATAAAATTTTTTCAAAGGTATCTAAAAATACTATATTTTCATATGTACCTGTCATATAAACTAAAGTTGAAGAAATCTCGAAAAATGAAAAGAAACTGAGAAAGAGAGCAACAAAGTTTTTATTCTGTCAGTTCATTTTT
>JAWWLV010000088.1:104627874-104650333 GCA_035041135.1 Platyrinchus mystaceus | reverse complement strand
AATCTGTTAGACTAAAGTGCAGTTTTGGGAACATAATGTTTCTAAAACACATTTTTATTTTTACTGTTTCCTTCCCAGCCCATCCTCAGCAAAAAAAGGCATGATAAAGTTACAGTTACCTTATTATTGTATTCTCAGGCCTCATCTTATGGGAATGGTATATTTATTACTAGTGTGTATATAATTTCTATTGATTTTTCATGATTGTATATTTCAAGATGGAAATTAATGTGAATCAGAGCTATCACAGGAAATGTGTCAGCACTTTCCAGAAAAACATAAAGCAAAAAAAATCCTAAATATTTACGTTTGGTAGTAATTGACAATATAAAAAAAAACCCCTTACATCACTTGACATCTGATATGTATATGGTACACATGAACAAAACCAAAACAAGAATGTCCCTTTAAACTTTAAGGGGAAGAAGACACAAAGAAAATGAAAAAAATGACTGCTTTAAACTAGCTTCAGGCTTAGATGTTTCAGAAGAGTAAAGCTAAAAGCTCACTGTTCAAATACTGTTCTTTTATTTGGTGTGTTCACAGTCTTTAAACAATTACCATGTAATGAACCTGTGCTACAGTATTAGAAATGTTTTCATTAGAACCCTTTACTGCCTTTTAAACTTACAGAGGTTTAAACCATCAAAATGACCTTATTATTTCACAACCTCATAAAAGACACCGGTTCCACTATCTAATACAAAAGAATCCTTCGTTCAATTGCCTTGCGGCATATAGGGCATTCACTCATTCGGTCTCCACAAAGCTGACACGTTCCATGGCCACAGAGAAAGATCATATTCTTCAGGCGGTCCAAACAGACAGGACACATAGTCTGTAAAAGATTTTGACAGATTACATAGTCAATGGCAGCAGTAATACAGTATGGACAATTTCAGCAATTTATATGTTGTGTATAACAACAAATACATCATCTTAAGCATAAAAGATAATTGCCATAGCATAACCCAGCCACTAACCTAAACTGGTTTGGGCTTTTTTTAATCCCATTTTTACTTGATACTGATTTAAAATATGTGAGCTTTTCCTACACAAACAACTATGTAGCTTTTTTCCAAATATGATCCCTTTAAGTAAGACAATCCAGTAGAAGGCTGACATCAAATTTTCAATATCATTGTCTTAATGTTGCAAACTTGGGTATTCTTCAGAAACAGTCTCCTGTATGTCATGTAATCTTCCAGGAAGCAAACACCACAAACAGCTTCACATATGCAGTGCTTGGGTAATGATTTACAAATTTCTTCTCAGATTATCTGGCCATTCACATACTTACCTTTAAACACCAAGCACTGAACACACGCAGAAGCAATAAAAATGCTGCATAATCAACAATATATGTAAAGATTCAATACTTTGTTCGTGGAAGTGATCTATATTTTCAACCAAAAGAACACCTCAAGTTTCAAATGAAGAACGGTTTAATAAATAGGTGACCTTCAGTCATAACAGTAGCACAGCAAACTTTTAAAATCAGGTTTAATTGCTGAATGTTAAAGTGACAGCCAATGCCCAAAGGAGATCTCTAAAAGTTCTTCAACAGCAAAATTCATTTTGCACCAAGCCACTAAGGAACAGCGTCCTTCACCTTTTGTCATATGCAGAAATTTTGGTAAGGCATGTTCCTTCACCATAAACATATTGCAGCCACATTAGGATTTCATTTATAACAGTTCATCAAAGGTTAGTAAATGAATAGAAGTTACAACAGATGATAATTGTTAAGACCATTCTATAGTCCATCAAGTCAAACCTAAGATGTCCTCAGATCTGAGACACACTATACATATCTAACAATTATAAATGTTGATCTTGTACATAATATGAAATACTGAGAGGGTTCATATTTCAAATACAAATTCATTTTATCACCATCTTGCACCTGTGACTTGTTTACATACTCATCATTGGGTGTTTACTTCAATTTGTTCATCTCAAGAGAGAAATCCATAGCAGGAACCCTATTCAGTATAACCTTAAAGCACACTTTCTGTGGAATTAGGAGGTATTCACAGAATCAACTAGGTTGGAAAAGACCTCTGAGATCATAAAGTTCAACCTAACACCTATCACTACCTTGTCAACTAAACCACAGCACTAAGTGCCACTTCCAGCCTTTATTACTTCCTAGGGTAGACAACAAAAAAACCCCAAATCACCATCATTCTGCTTATATAGTGTTTAAATTGGCATAGAATCTGGCCAAATGCCTATTTTAATCTTCAAGATACCAGTATAATGGAGTAGCAGGAGTATAAAACCTTAAGCCAATTTATGTTTAAAAAAAAATCTTGAAGGGGGTGTGTTCCAGCTTTGCCAGATTTCCACAGTACTATAACAAAATACCCTTAAACAAAAAAATTGTCCAAGACTGAGCATCTGTCAATCAGTCCCACTCATTTCTCCTCACACTAAGTCACCAGCTTCACATCCCAAGAGGACAATTAAGAGTATTCTTCCTTCAGTAACTCACAGACTTCAAATATCAGTGAAACAGCTATTTCCAAGGCAATGAACACAGAGCTGTCCTGTGACAAGTGTCTATAACCTGACAGCATTGGCATGATGTCCTTTGACAAAGGACTGACAAACACCAATCTTTTCTTTTGGGGAAAAAAAAAAAACAACTTGTAGCCTTTATTCTGTGTTTTAGCTAGTTATTTGCATTTATATCTAAATATAATGTCAGAATTACTGAAGTTAAAAGGATGTTTCTCTCCAAATGCCACAACATCATTTAAAAATGAAAACATTGATCAAGGAACTCAGAAATAATAAAAAATTAAAATCTGTTTAAACACCATTACTTTTAACTGTTTCAATCAGTGAAGCACAAAAATCCTAACATGTTCATCTTATAGACATTTTCTGCAATTGCATGCAGTGTTAGCAAATTGTCCAATTTCTACTGCTTAGTATGAAAGCAGAAAATATAAAATACATTAGCTGTTGAATTTCTCAACATGATACTAACTTAAATGTTAAATTACTTTCACACAGTAGGAGAACACAGTTGACAGGACAACCAGTCTTCCTGTTTGCTACACAGGGTTTTCTCAGTTAACAGTTTCCCAGTGGGGTAGAAGCCCAGATAACTGAGCTTCCCAGCTTCCAAGGAGAATTTCTTACTTAACTAACAGTTTATAAGTACTTCTACAGAATAAGCAGTATCTGTTTCTATTGTACTATTAGTTTGTTAGAACAGTCTCTGCATGAAAGATTTGACTCCCAGCTTTTGAAGAAAAAGAAATAAAAAGGACTATAAAAAAGCATTATGCCTCTTCTCTATGAGAACTACTTCTTTGGGTAAGTACTCTGAAAAAGTGCTCATAGCAACCCTAATCAGGTTTGCAATTCAAAAAAAATTTTATCACTAACAAGGTGTTTTAAACTGCTTGAAGTATCAATTCCTCCTTAGTAAAATCAGTTTTTCCAACAATATACAGGTGCACAGTGACAAAATAAATTTATTTTTAAGGAGGAAGAAAGTGATGTAAGTATGGTGAAGGAACATACATAAGATATTAGACAGATGATGATGATCATGTATGAAATGGAGTGAAGGTATTGCAATTACAGTCAAATGGGGTTCACATTCAGGGAATCCCTGAAGAATGGTGTGGTCATCAGATGTGGGAGATTCTGTTGACATCAGCATCACTTCTGCTTGCCACCAGAAATGGTTTTAAAAGCTTGCTGCACTAACATATTAGATTATCATTGAAGGTATGAGTTGAAACAAAGGATTATACCTGCTGAAAGAGAACAAATTAATTTTAAGTAGAAAAATATCAATTTAACACTGAATTGTTACAGCATAAATCAAAAGAATACACAATTATAGTAGACTGCTGTGCATCACTCTAAGCACAAATTTAAAAAATGACATTATGAATTTTTATCAAATCCAGTTTGCTACTGACAAATATGATATTCAATTTGCCCAATCACAAGACTAAGCAGAAAAGACACTTAGGAAAATACAGAAGAATCTCAAGCCAAGACGCACACAAGAATGACCAGAACCACTTCTTTCTAGTCAGAGGCATTGAACAATTCTGGCTTCTGGCTAGCAAATCCCAAAGGTAAGACAAAATTGTATAGAATAAAAGACACCCAAGGAAAACTGATAAAAATCTGAGATCTCATCTAATCAAGAAGAAAAACTGTAATATAGCTTTCTTTTCATGTGCCTACATATAAGAGTATTAGCATACCCAAAGAGAAATCTTTCAAAAACTCCTAAAGTAACCAGAAAAAAATATATCTGAAGAAAATAGATTACTTGCATTTATGCATTCATCTGTATCTTTTACATACATCATTTCAAATGCCAAAGCAGTAACCTTATTCTTTCCATTCCATGCTAAAAAGTAAAGCAGAAGCTAAACACTAGATATAAGATGTCAGAGATATCTAGAAATTCCAGACGTTACTGTTAAGAAAGACATGCATTTTTCAAATGACAATTTTCCATCTGCATGTTCTTTTACAGACAAAAACTACACAGGAATCTGTTCTGAATTTCTATTACTGGGGTGCTGGCCCAGTCACCATAGGACAGGAACAGCTCTTCACAGACATTCCACCGAGCATATCAGCTCCCAAATTTAAGGTATTTAGAGATATGGGCCATAAAGCTGGCAATCTAAACACTACAGCCTTAGCTTTCACATGCATGAACAACTGAAAGCCACAACTACCAGGACTATGTGTGATGCTACCATCACTGAAGTACTACCGACTGCTGTAAGCCTACAAGAGGAAAGGGCAAGTTAGAACACCTCTGTTTCCTGTATCCGTGAAAAGTTTCTTCCAATTTTGTTATACATGGGGAAGCCAAAATCACATTATTAGGGTTCTAAGAGAGTAAGTTCATACAATAATCAGATACTCCAGGTCCTTTACTACTGAAAAATCTAAAAATCAAGCTTTCCTTCAGATGGAAAAGCAATGAAAAAAATTAGTAATTTAACACAATTTAGACATGTAGCATGTAGACAACTACTTAAGCATTTCAATGGAACTGCACTTAGAGACATAACAAATTTAAATAGGTAACTGAAAAAATATTTTTTCTTCTCATTAGGTTTCTGAATGTCATGTAACTTAGCCAATGAATAATCAATGCAATCTGTAGTTAACCTGTGTAAATTTCCTCCTGCAAACACTGTATATAATTACAGATGACAAACCATAACATTTAAATTACGAATATTCAAGTTATTTGAATAGTACTTTTAAAGTTTTCACTTTGCAACCACACAATCTTTTGAAGAATATGTGAACTATATCCTTCATATGGCAGGTAACAGCCCAGCCGTTGTTCAAAGGCAGCTAATGAACAAACAAGTAAAGATTCAGGTAGATATAAAATAGTGAAGAAAATCTGCTTTTACCACCATTCTGTGAAAACAGCTTCTGCTGTAGCTACACACTCAGGTCAGCTGAACAGGCAGAGAATACACTCACTGGGCAGAGCATCCTTTTTTAGTCACGCCAACACAGATGCTCTAACAGATGGATTATCAAATCTGGCCACTTGATTTTTTTGTTCTTAACCTTGTACACAAAGGACATACAAGCCACATCACACAAAAAAATATTGGTCATTTAACTAATGATGTACTTTAACACAACATCTTGCTTTAAATAACAGAGGGTGCATTGGCTTTTCCAATTAGTTTAGTGGCCCATAAAATTTTTATTTAGTGCTTTTACCTGTTCCTTGATGTCTTGTAACTGTTGCTGAAGCTTCTGTACATCTGCATTGACGTTAGTGTTGTCTTTGTCTTTCTGCAAAACTGGAATGTTTCCACTTGCTGTAATGTAAAGAAAATAGAGATACATGATTATGCAGCAATCCAATGAGACGAGAATAATTATTTCCAGTGTCATAACTATAATTTGTCAATTATCTGAAATACTGTTAGTCAAACATCTTTGGTAACCTAATTGAATTCACTACATCATCACTGCAGCTCAATTAATAAAGAATTTCTTTGAACTAGTGGCAACACTTCTTTGACAAATATTTCCACAGTAATACTTGTAGTCCCTCAACGTTCTCAGAGTTCTTATTTGCCAGTAGTTCCTGAAGTAAATTTTTTGGGGTACACATTTAAAAAAAACCCAAACAAATCCTTTCACACTGAAAAGACTTATCTACACAGATGATTCTATTTGGTGTTCAAAACTGCACAAGTGTCTTAGAAGTAGTTTGTTCAGACTTTGAACAAGCTCTGATTAATATTCTTATATATGATTGACGTGGGTAGCAATGTTACTACAGGAAACAGAAAAACTGCAAAGTATTTTAAATTCCCAGTGTACTGAAAGAAAACATGATTTTACTGATTATCCTTATATTTATCTATTTCAGAACATCATGACAAGAACGAAGCAATATTCCAATTACCATAAATTCAACTGAAATACTGCATACCACACATACACACACAGAGTAAATGCACATAATCCACAGAAATTATTCAAAGAAGTCACAAGAAGTTTAAAAACCAGTCAAAGCAGGAGATGTAAAACTCTACATTCTGTCAGGAAAGTTGCTTGTACCTAGATGCAAAATATTTGACATGCCTTCAGAGTTCCAGAAATGAAAACAAACAAAAAAAACCCCAATCAAACATTTATTTGCTCATTTGCTCAATTGCAGACAATCTTCAGCTTTTGATTCATTGGACATTACTAAGTGGCTAAGTTGTCACACACACTCAGCTTTACTCTGAACGCTGGAAGCAATGCTCCAGTATAATGACCAGTGTTATTATCACATCTGCTGCTGCCACCGTAGAAGGTAATGCAAACAGCAAATGGATACCTGGGCTAACACTGTTTTTATTGAACTTTTCTTTAGAAAGGAGAGAAAGTATTTAGGTCATTTAGAAGAATGAGAATAAGAAGTTGGTGGAGGAATGTGAAAGAGTATGGGCTTTGGAGTCACTCACAAATATCATCAGTGGTATCTTCTGTACCTTTCCCTCCGCAGCACATTATGAAAGGCACTCTTCTCTCAACCACTGCCCGACACTGTACACACTTCTTCATCAAGCTTGCACAATCTGGTAGGACAGAGAAAGAAATCAACTCTGAATCCTGCTACTTAATTTTTCTTCTTTTCTATACATGAGCTTGTCTAATCACAGTAACTATACAGCGGCGACTGAACAGATGCTTGTAATACGAACAACTACTTTCTGTACAAACTTTCTGCAAATCACACATATAAACAATGTCCTGTTTGGGATTCAAAGTTAATCTATTCCCTTTATCTCCTTTTAAAGTATTTCAAGTGAACAGCTTCCTCTTTCTCCAAATGGATGTCTATTCCACCAGAACTGCAGAAGTTAAGAAGTAAAATTACATACATTTGAGATCAGAATTTCCAAGAATGACTCACTACCCACTTTTTCCTTTAGAGCAAAGAATCTCACTAACTGTCCTAATGGTCCAGGGGCAAAGAAGTGCTGCTCCTTACCTTTAAGAATAAACCTACATATTTTGATATAATCCTAGAAAGGAGGCTGCAATTCTTCTAGAAAAGGCAAATTATTATGTCTCATAAATGCCAGAAGGTTACTATGAATTAATAGAATGGGTCTTATAAACTACATAAATTTGGAGACTCTCTATCATCCTGTTTGAACAACATGTCCAGAAAAAAAATCTGGAAAGAAATCATCTGCATTTGTTAAACCTTTTGTTGTTCCTGTTACAGCTTAGACTTGGTAATGTGCATTGCACTGCCAAAATCCTTCACAGTAATCAATCTTTTTGTTGTCCTCTTTCTTGGGAAACAAATCAAAACCACTTTTCTCATCATCTTTCAACTGCAGACAGTGAAAAAGACCAGATCAGAAAAACTACAGTCAGTCATTCGATGTCAGCTGCCTCAGCCAGAACAGAGGAAGAAATGAGCCTTCTATAGCAAGACCAAGCAAGAAGTTACTCATGGGAATGATTACCCTCCCTCTTGTGCAGGTCCTCATCAATATGGACTGCTCTTCTCCAGGCAAATCACTCTTCAACAAGGGCCTGAAATGCCTGGAGACAAGGTGATGGCTGCATTCTCACCCACATATTTTCAAAACCAGAAAATTTCTGGCAATCTCCTAGATATTTTTTTCCTACACAGGATAAATTAAAGTGAAACACAACTGGTGCTTTTTGCAAAGATATATGATGTGTCTTTTAGAGAAAAATACAGCCCTTGTGCAAATCTGTAGATTAGTAATGAAGCATATTAAATGCTAAACGCTCAAAAAATATTTAAAACATTCTTTTAAAACACCATTTGCACATCTGAGTGCCCAAAAAAGCTGCAAAAAAGCAACAAAATTAATTCTAATCACTTCAGAAGTTTTAATGACATACAGTAGGCTTTTGTAATAAATAACTCTGATGGAAGAGCACTTGCTTCCTCAATTTTTGAAAATCTCTACTTTGTCCTCCAATTATTACCAGCATGCGAAATAATGTCAAAATTCTGACCATCACACCAGGCTATCAAGGACATTGGATATGAAATCAGATTACTGATAAAAAATCCAATTAAAAACATTCTGTTTCACGATTACTTTAAAAAGGGCTTCTGTCAAGTTACTTACTCTCACAGGCACACATATGACCACAAGGCTGAAAAAGCACCGCTGCCTTTTTGTCTGAACATACTACACATTCTTCAATCTGTAAAGAACAACAAACACATACGAGAAAAGTTTATCTCCTGCTCTCTACATTAATTTGCAAGGCACGAGGACTTCATGAAGCTTTATCTAGTAGGTTTTTTAAAATAATTCAGCACCTCAGAATCTAACTTTAATGAGTTATCACACTAACTTCTAAGATGATACATTTTCTAGCAATTTTTACACATTCAGTAAACTGACAGGCACACAGAAGCAGTTAGGACAGTATACATGTCTTTATCTTCTCTTCTTCTTTGTTCCATCATACATACTTATGTTGGGGTTATTCAGCCTGGAGAAGAGAGGTCTCTGGGGAGACATTATTGCAGCCTTTCTTTACTTAAGGGGGGCTTATAAGTAAGAGGGGGACAAACTTTTTAGCAGGGCCTGTTGCAGTAGGACAACAGGTAATGGTTTTAAACTAAGAGTTGATTTGGACTAGATATAAGAAGGAAATATTTTCTAATGAGGGTGGTGAAAGACTGGAACAGATTGCACAGAGAGGTGGTAGATGCCTTGTCCCTAGAAACATTCAAGGTCAGGTTGGATGGGGCTCTGAGCAACCTGATTTAGTTGAAGACGTCTCTGCTCATTGCAGGGTGTTAGATATCAGTTACATGACTAACTTGAAAGGTCCCTTCCAACCCAAACCATTCTACAATCCTATGAAATTCACTTATAAGTTACTTTTATATTCTGGATTATGGTTGTTCTATGTTATATATATATTATATTATATACAATTCTTATATTTACTCTGAAGTACAGAAAAAATACTCCAACATAGCGCACCTGCAGACTAGTCAAAAGTGTGGAAAAAATTTTAAAAATAGAGTTGGGTTTTCAAAAAAACTACTCAGACTGGGTATCCAAAATAGGACACAAATGGTTAATACTCTGAAGAAAAAAGACAGCATAATGAAACTTATGATTCCAAAGAAAGAAAAGGTGAAAGCTGATAGTAATTATTAACTTCAAAAACAAGCAAATAATAATCAACTCAGTTTACAGGCAAATTATCTTTTAAGCAGCCCTAAGGAATAAAAAAACTCAGAAGAATTAAGTATTACTGAGGGAAATTATACTTCAGAAAAAGCAGCAATTTATCTTAACATGAAGAAAAAAATACTGTGGATGAGGGAAATAATCTATTTCAACAAAGTATCCTCAGGTGACTGTATTAGGAACTCTGAAGACCTGAACATAAAAACATTGCAAGGTAGGGAGAGGTACAGGCAAACACAGAAGAGCAACCTACAATGTTGGGACAAGATATCATTACAATGCAAGATTAATTCCATCTAATGAGACACATGTAAGGCAAACTACCATATAAAATAAAATATGTGTTTCCTGGACCTCTTTATTTTTTTTCTTTTCCTTTAAAAAAGAGAGAGAACCAATGGACTTTGGAGGTTTTTACCTTTGTCCTAGACTGAACTTGTTCTTTACAGATGAGGCATTTTTTCACCCGTGGTGAGCACAGGGAACAAGTGGCAATGTGTCCACATGGGCCAAACAGTGTATCTCTCTTCATGTCTGAACACACCATACATTCTTCCAAGGTTTCAGAATCATTGTTGATCATAGACGGACTTCGGGAACCAACCTGACCACTACAAAGAAATCTCGCAGTCAAACTTTAAAGAACTAAAAAAAAAAATTAATCTTAATTTTTTAAAGTTAATTTTTTAAACACCAACTGGCTGTTTATATACTCCTATGAATCCAGGCAGCACCGTATCATCACAAAGCAATCTGAACTGCCTTTTCCCAAATGGACAGCTGACACCAGAGTGCAAGGTCACATGCTCAGATAAAACATCACAGAGAAACTGGACACACAAGTCAGAACAGCATGTCATGAGCATGTAGGTAAAAAGCTGCTACTTTACTGACAGAGACATGCCCTGCAGACTCAGAAGCGCGGAGCTGAACGCCTTCACCCTGACCACGTTTGCAGTGCCCAGCAAGCGACAGAGCCGGAGGCTCGGCCAGCGAGTTCAGGCCGGAGCGCTGTGCTACCGCTCCCCCAGCAGAGGGCGCCGCTCCCACGGCCCTCACCAGCCTGGAGAAACGGCCGAGGGATGAGGCCGAGAGAGATGGACACAGACAGAAAGGCTCTGAAAGAACAGCACCTTACTCCTTACCAGGGCAACATCAATAAAAACAGCCTCTCTCTGTGACATTCTGAAAGTACCGTTTTGATTTCCATACAGGAATTAGGGATGAGAATCATTTAAGGCATCATGGGGGGAACACAACCAGGACAAGCTGAATTATCTCATACTGCATGCACAGGGTAACATGACATCTCACTGAAATCATAATTCCTAAAGACATCAGACCCACTTCCTTATCTTCTTTTTACAGAATCATACAATTGTTCAGGTTGACAGGTACTCAGGAGGCCACCTGCTCAAAGCATCTTCAACATTAAATTTATACCAGGCTATAGTGGGCTTTGATCATTTCAACCTTTAAAACTTGTATGAACAGAGATTTCACAACTTCCAAGGCCAACCTGTTACAATGCCTTATTATTCTTCCATGAGTTCCCCCCACCCCACTATTTCTGAAGCTCTACCAACCTCCACCTGCAGATTGTCACCTTCATATTCTCCTCCTTCCCATATTAACATGCATGAAAGCCCTGTAAGACTAGGGTAAATTTCAAGTAATGTATTTGTAAATAGCATTCAATGTACCATAGAAAATGAAGAATTAATTGAAAATAAATAAAAAAGCTTGCACCTTTTAATGCTATTGCTAATAAAGGCACAATGTTTTAAATAAGTAAGTTAATCTATAGAAAGCAAAGATTTGGAAACTGTATTTTATGAATATACAAACCTGACTTTTTCTTTGTGACATTTAGCCAGTGCTTTGCAGAGACTCGGATCAGGGCAGAGATCAAGAGGAGACTGACCCTTCTTGTTACGAATGCTGAGATCAGCTCCATTGGCTGCCAGGAAGCAGGCAATAGATGCTGCACTCTTCTTCTCTGCTCCTTGAGTGCTAAGTCCCATTATTAACTGAAAGAAAACAAATACATAAGCAACTTGAAAGACTCTCTAAACAGTTAAGAATTGTTTGGCTAAAGGAAAACTGCTTGACAAGCACCCATGCACATGCACACATATATGTATAAACCTGTAAGCTCAAGGAAGCATCTCTAGAACTAAAACAATTGTACAATTGCTTAATTTTTAGTCAGCTAGACTCAATTTTTCTTTAAGGGACTACAATTCAGAAAGGAATAAATTAATTCAGCAAGGAATAGCTTGACTGTTGAAGCATCCTATACACCTGTACTCACATATGAAGGGCCTGTCCTTCTGTGTAAGCACTGTAAAGGGCAAAGTTCCAGTGGGTATATTCAGAACACATTTCAGTACACAGAAACTGCTGAGTTCAGACAAAATGCTGCCATCAACACCACACTTGGACTGAAAACATAGCTAAGCAGAGAAATGAATGCACACCTACTTTCAGTCCAGTGAATAATGTACCTGCCCAAGAAAGCAACCAAATTCGACTCTTTCTCAGCCTGGATGGACTTAAACTCACACACTGTCCCTCCTGTCCTAATCAGGACAGGACTTTGCCCTTTTATAGCTAGTACTGTATTTTTGTTCTACTGTACCTATTACACACAATCCACAGGGCCATCTAGACAAACAAAGAGAGAAGGCTCACTACCATAGCCCAGCAAGAAGAGGATTCACCTGCTCCAGAACATTCTGGGCCTGCTCCCAAGATCTTTTTGTATTAAAGCTTGATCAGATAAAATGCATTAAGTATAACACAGACTACACAAAAAACAGAACTGCAGGCACCACTAAGAATTCCTCAGCAAACTACATCACACTACATTCAAAGGAACAGCTTTGGCACAGCTCAGACAGCTCCAGCTCAGGGAGTTTTAAGTGCTGAATTCTGGAATTACAAAGGCTTCAATGCTACGATAGAGACAGGATTTTGTATGCACTTCTCTCCCATTATTTAAGTGCCCAACTGACTGATGTATACTTTTTGACACCATTTTTCACTTTGTGCAATCTATCTCTGTAGCTGGTCTTTTAAAAGCCCCCCCGAAAAATTAAGTCATTTTGTCTGGATTAACAACCATTTAGTGACTAGATGTGTTATTTTAGACACAACAGCATACAGGAATAAATTTAAAAGACCGGATACCTGTCACTCCAGTCCTAACATATCCAGCTGCATATCCTGAAGTCTGAACTATGAAGAAAACAGTTTTCAAACCCCCTCTAGTTATTTATTCCATCCCTCAGAGGTAACACATGAAGAAAAAGGCTTGGTTTGGGTTCATTTCTTGCAGCATGTGAAGATTGTATGAGAAGTCTTTAGCCTGCCTTAATAATTGCAAGGTTATCCTTCTCAACATACAGCCACCCTGTTTCCTAGGGAAGCAATTTATGTTTATTTCTTTTAGTTAAGGGTTTTTGCCCTAAACTAAAACTCTTACATCAATATGCATCACTGAGGTGCTACAAGACTCTTGAAGGTCACTTTACAAATTCACAGATGCTCATCCTACATTCTTCCTTATGATTAGGTAAGAACAGTACAGGTAGCAAGACTTCACATCCGGAACTCAGTAAGTTATGGAGACGCATTGCTTTGCGGTGTTCAGATCACAGAAAATTTTTGTTTATAAATTCAGATTGTTTTTATGCACTTCAATTACAGCACTGGCTGAAGTGAAGAAGAGATTTTATCCAGGTACTCTGAAGCACAACACCCAGTGAAACTGATTTGCTCCTGGGATGGCAGAGTAGTCATCACGGAACAGCCATCAACACTAGAAAACTTTGGGTCCTAAAATGCCTCTGCATGCTGTACTGTTTGAAAAAACCAGGACAATATTGCATCCCGTGACACTCCTCAGGAACCTACAACTTTTCATGCACACAAAATGAGAACAACACAAAACAAAGCCACAAACAAAAAAACAGTCCCCTTATAGCGCACAGTACAGCAGCAGAAAGCCTCCTCTGGAAGAGGCCAGCCCTGAAATGCACCAACAAAGGCCAGTTCCAACCAATTAACCTGTGAGGGAGAAGTCTCTGTGAAATCCAACAAATAGAATAAATATCATCTAAGTAATTGCAACTACTGGGCTACCTTTGACGCTGTAAACACCTTCCATTAGAGTTTTTTTCTTTTAAGTTAGGATTTAGGTAGTGGTATCACGTAAAAGCATTTTAGATGTCTGAAAGACACCTATATTAAACTAAATTAAACTAAATGTACCTGGGAATAATACATTTATTTAGGATAAAAAGTACCCTAGACCAAGGAACACTGCATCTGTAGTAAAGAACTCAAATGATTTTTTTTTTTTAGTGGTGGGGACTTAAAATATCCCAAGTTGGAGGAGACCCACAAGGATCATGGAAGTCCAACTCCTGGCCCTGCACAAGACAACCCCAAGAATTACACCATGAGCCTGAGAGCATTGTTCAAACGCTTCGTGAACTCTGGCAGGCTTGGTGCTGTGACCACTTCCCTGGGGAGCTTGTTATAACAGAAAGAACTACTAAAAAAATGAAATCAATGTTAAAGATTTCATTTTATATTTCCACTTACAAAGTAACTTCCTGATATCAGTAAAAAATATTGGTTTGTATTTTAAACAGTGGTCAAGGTAAAAAGCAAAAAATTATAGAAGTTCAATGAAGCTGCTGTTTGACCAACTTTATCAAATACGAAAAACCCCTAAAATCCTGCAAGTGAAATTTTTCTTTCTCAGTTTTTTCAACTGAAACTAAAGAAGAATAATTATTTGTTGAAATACTATACTACAAAGAAGCACCTTACAGGTCTTAGTAGGTTGGAATATTCAAGAGAGCAGTCCAAAGTTAATTAGAATGTAGCCAGGCAAAAATGAGGTCAAAAGTACTACATATTTACACAGGTGATTTGCTACCACATAAACTAATGAAATCTGACATGTTTCTCAACCCTTAAAGGAATTAATAAAGAAATATAAAAAACCCTCCCAAAACAAATCTTCAATTTATCACATTTACAAAAAGAAAGCCTTACTGGTTCCCAGACTAAATTATTAATCCCATTTATCCTCTATTATCCATCACCTGTATTTGCAATTCCACACAAGACAAATTACTGATATGTCTTTGGATAGCTTTAGAGGTCCAGATGCCTGCACATATTTGCACAGCTTAGATCCTTTGACACACAATTTTGGCCCAAAGATGGTTTAATATTTAAAACTGTTTACTGGTCAAATCTAGTTTATAGAATTTTTACAGTATCTTTATTTAAATAAATAGGTCTAGGTATTGTTCTCCTTTACTGTTTTCCACAAGACATTTTCAAGGTAGTTTGACCATCTTGAAGAGTTTTCAGGTATATTTTAGCCCAGCTTTACTCTATCTTTTATATTCCAGTGACAGGTTGCCACATAAAATAAAGATAAGCAAGGTTTCACCTCTTCTCTGAGAGCACATATCTTCTCCATGCCATTTAAACCTCTCAAATTTTTTAGTTAAGGGAAAAATTTTCTCTGCAGCTAAACAAAGTACAAAAAAAAGACCACTAGTTTGATCAAGCTAATATGGGACATAGTAGCTAATCATGATTTTTTAAAAAACATTAAAACATTTTTAAGTGATCAGAGATAAAATCAAGAGGGGAATTTTTTCTTTGTTTCTTGTGGTATCTTTCCCCTCCCTTTTTTCTTATTACTTTAATAGAAATTAAAAAACCACCTTTGGTTTAACCAAGGATAATTCTGAAATGAAACTAGAAAAAGAACTCAATTCTCTAAAACATAAAATCTCTCCAAGGTGATGTTTAAAGATGTAATCGAAAAAAACCCCACTTCTCGTTAACACAACTCTACTTTTCATGGTGGATGTCACTAATGAGATTGGTCAACAGAGAAACCAGTTTATGAAATGCTCAATCTGAGAAAAAAATATTAATCTCCCATTCATTCCTTTCACAATTAAATTCACATACACGAAGTATTCTGGGCACCTCTCATAGAGTCCATAGATCATGGAAACAACTGAGCTGTAATTGCTCTCCTCCTCTCACTTAAAAGGACACAAGCATATTCTTACAAATGCCAGTCATTTTAAATTTCTTTCCAAGCTTATTCCAGTGTATTTCAGCCAGATTAAGTAACCAGTTTGAAAAACATTTGTTGTACAGGGAAATTATTATTTTGAACAAAGGCTTTTTAATAAAGTCGGTGCATTTGTATTTTCTTAATGAAATGCAAAAACATCACCCTCAGTTAAAATTAGAAAAAATACTATTACACTGGTAACTAACGATTCAGCAGATCAGACCTACAGTTATGTTGTGCATAGTATCTACAGAAAAAAATTCTTGTTCTTCTCAATTCAAATTGCTCCAGAATTTTATTTCTCCTTTGCCTCTCAGGTAAACCACAAACTTCACCTTTGGATATGGGGTTCACACAGCTTTTTGGGTTTGTCAGAAAGATATATAAAAATAAACATACAAAATTAAGAAGGCCTTGTTCTAACAGAATATACTCTCAGAAAGTTATAGAAGCAACTAAACAATTAAGGCTATAAAGACATGCAAGACACGGAATCACAGAAAATTATTTCAGTCTTATTCTGTACTGTAACACTGTTTATTTCTCTTTCCTAAAAAGTTAGTTTTGATTTTGGTTATACATGTTCAGTATGGAAGAGAGATTTGTAGAAATATTTTTGAACTAAATAACCCTATTTTTCTGTAACAAAAGTAATGACTGCACGTGAAAAGCCACATATAACGTAATTTCTGCCTACACTGCAGTTTAATGAAGGATGGCTATGTAAAAAACTGATACTGCCAAAAAACAGTTCAACAGTACAGAACTAGACAAACTAGACAAAGAGACAAATATACAGAATAAAAAAAAAAAAAAGAAATAAATAAATGTGTTTTATTTACTGTGTTCTTTGACGGCTCCCAAGCAGTATCTACCTTGCCCACATCTTGCATGTCTTGGAGTTGGCGGAGCTGTGACAGGGTATGGTGTCTCAGGGCTTCGTGCAAGGGAGTATCCCCATCTTTATCCTGAATATCCAGCTTAGCACCTGCACGGACCAAGAGCTGAAAAGAGAGAGAACCCAAATTAAGACAAAAAAAAGGCAATTTATTCCTTTTAAAACTAATTTCAGGAAACTATGGTTTAGGATACTCTAGGAGATCCACAAGGGTTACTTTTTTTATCTTGCTACAATTCACAGTTGAGTTTATTTAAATTTATTTCTCATACCTGAAGCTCAACCCTCAACTGAAGCATTTATCTGTTCCAGATATCAAGCTTATTTCAGCAGGAGCCTAAGGCTTTCCCATGCTCTGAGTGCTACAAAAGACGTAATTTTAAAAGCTTTCTTTTCCACTAAAACTGTAATTCTTTCACGACAGTCTACAATGTAACATATTACAGCAATATATCAGAAACAGAACTAGTGGGCAATGCTGTAGACACATATATACTCTTTACTATTAGGTAAATCAAAAACCACGACTTTTACACCATGCTAAACTTTACAACTTAATTTACAGTGTTCTCCCATTAGCAATGCAGTTAGGCACGTACTTAGCTTTACCCTGAATCAGCAGAAGACATAAAAACCAATGACACCCTTAAAAACTATCTCAGAACACTTTGAAAAGTAATGATTTGTAAGACTCGTCTCTAAGGCTAATTTTAAACACACATTCCCGGTCATATGACACAAAAGCAAGCATAAGGCTGCACAGGCCCTCCTATTCCTATTGCCTTTGAATACAGCCTTTCCATAACTCAATGCACCAGGACTTTCTTAAATATGCTATTAAACAAAACAAATCAACACATGCTGACAAATAAATAACAACTGCCCCTAAAAATTAAACCCCATCACTGTCCCTATTCAGAAACCTACAGATAGCAGCTGAAGTTTTAACTTTAGTTTTGAGCTTGTGATACTCTGAAAAACTAGGATTAGCAGTAGAGACAAAAGGCATAGTCTAGAAACAGGAATACATGAAGGGGTTCTCCCTCTTTGGAACCCGCATCCCTGCAAGGATCTCGGAACTATATCTCAGACTATAGAACAGCCTAAAAGGAAAATAGCTTAAAAGGAATTCAGAGCCCCATTTTCAAGGAAGCATATGCCTGCAATTATTTGCAGTTTACCATTTTCCTCAACCTTTTTCTCTGCAAGTGAAACAGAGAAAACCAGCTAATATTTGAAACGGTCTCCTTCCAACTTTTTAACGCTCTCCAAATGGATTTACTCTGACCCAATTTCTTTCTCATATTCATATGTCTGTCAGTAGTTCTTTACTGCTTAGTTTCTCCTGGAAGACATTCTGTAAATGAGCTCTTTGCAGGACAACCTGGAATCCTTGACTACCAGGGAAATTCAAAGTCTTTGGAGAAGTTTAAAAAAAAAGAAAAAAAAAAAAAAAAAGACAAACCACTACCCTTTGTCATGGCAGCAGGGCTTTTAAAAGAACCCCGCTACCTTTGACCACTATTCCACAGATGCCTGAGGGTACAAACCCAGCCTTGGAAGGTATCCAGTAGGAATTAATTTTGAAATATGGAGCCAACATGTTCTTTGCCAGGCTGCTTGAGCTATTTTAGGACTTCTCAAAGTTAATCCAGATCTGAAGTACGGAAAGTCTACAGGGTCATTCACTTAAACATTCTCAGATATAAGAATGTGACTCTAATACACATACTAGTTCTACACACCTACCTTCCTGCTCATCTGCTACATTAATATGGTATTCCCAGGTACTGTGTCCATTTCAGAGGGGCACAAGAGTTCACCAAATACAGCTGCCAAATAACTTGCAAGATGCAAGTGTCACTGACTCTACAAAACCATTCTTTTGGTAGCAAGCAGTTCCAGATATAGGGCCGTATCACATGTTTCACTGTAATGGGATCACACCCATCAGCCCTTGGAGAGGGAGAAACCTTACAGCAAAAAGAAAATGCTAAACAGAACTGCAGATACAGGTCTGCAGAGGAGATACAATTCCCTGTAGGCCTGAATAAGAAACAGCTTTTCATATAAGACGACTCTCTCTGCAAAGACAGAAAAATTGCACAAGGGCCAAGGCTAGGTTGATGTATCCACTCATAGGGAACATCTCCAACAGCAGTGAGTGCTTTCCCTGAGCCTCAATAGCCCACACTAGCAAGGCAAGCACTGAGCCACACAGGTCCTTGCGTGGACAGGGCACACAGGCCAGAAAAGGGCAAACTTTGCCGGACTCCCATTTGCTGTGCCATTAACAAAGTTTTGTTAAGTATTAACTTTTGCAACCAGGCAAGCAAAGAAACAAGGATAGCATTCCTGTCTCCAGTAAGGTACTACTGTTACTGCTTACAGCTCTCCCAAGCTAAGAACAGGGAATGTTCTTACACAGAAAAGTAGTTAAGGTCATAAAAAGATGTTTTGTTTAGCTACCACTTGCAGGAACTATGAACAAGAATAATTATGCATCCACCAAGAGTTATCAAAAATACTATTTGAAGGTCCCATTACAGCACCAGAGGAGTCAGACAAGTAACAGCGGAACGTCTTCTTTCTTTTTCAACAAGGAGGGATGCTGGAATTGGCAACTGCACAGAGGAAACCATAATGTACATGCACAAAAATTTAGCATTCTTGAAGTGTCACTCATATTGCCGACTGACCTTCTGTGCAAGTTGGCAGGTTTCTGAATTAAACAAAATGCATCACACAAACATGCAACAGCTACATGTTGTCAAACAATTTTTTAAATGTTCATGAAGTACCCATGTCTTAACAGCTGCCATTGGCTTTAGACAAGTACCATTAACCATATGGCTTATTGCAAATAAGATACTTACCCTAACAATTTGTGTGTGCTGTCGTTCAACGGCCAGGTGCAGAGCAGTCTGCTGGTTAACATTCTGGATATCCAGGTTAGCATTGCCCTGAAAGATATTTAAAGCATTAGGGCGTTATCATCCCAGCAATTCATCTACAGACAAGGCAGTCCATTAGGGCACTGAATATGACCCTGGATATGATTCCTGGTTAGGGGATTTGAGAACAGAAGTGATTAAATACTTTTAATTATTCATTGTACAGATGCTAATCTGTTGAATGAAATGAGGTATCAAGTTTTTCAGTCCCTCTGCACCATTAGGCCATTGTAACGATCTCAAAAGCAAGTCTGACCTTTAGAGCTCAACACATGTCCTTCCCTGCTCCACTGCTTCTGCACTGCAACTGCAGGTGTAAAGCAGCAAACTATTTTCACATCAGATAGTAAACCAAAGCTTGACATTTAAATCCTCCTGAGAAAAAGTCTTACCTGATGCACCAAAAGTTCAGCCACTTCCACATGATTATTGAGAGCTGCCAGATGCAAGGCAGTGTAACCATCATCTTTTTTCTCGTCAACAATCCATGGTCGTGGCAACTTGGACAACAGTACACGCATGGCACTGAAATAAACACACAGAGATGGCATAAACACACCTATAATGCATACTGATCAACAATAACAGTTGAACAACGTTAATTCTCAGAACTACGTTGAAGTCACTGAAATAACTTTAGTATTTTTTCAGAGAAAGCGGGTGAAAAACTGTATCAACAGTTTCAAAGCACAATAATTTCATCCTCGCTTCCTTCTAATTAAAGCACACAAACCAACCAAACAAACAGTGTGAAAATCAGGTTTGCTTTCCAGAAGGATGTTATCTAGAAGTAAAAATTCCCTTAAAAAAGTATTCCAACAAATTCTGACAAAATACTTTTCTCTCTCGAAAACTTTATAGCATCCTTTACTTAATTAATGACCAAGTTCCACTACATTAGATTTCTTTAAAATCATCACTTTATAAACTTATGCTATGGGCTACACTTAAAACTCAGTTTCTGAGAAAAAAAATGTAGTAGAATCTCTTAAGCACAGGGAATATAAATGCTGAAACTATAAAGTGAGTACTGGTGCGATATTTTCTTAACAGATAATGGCTGAGTATAACACCCCATGGCAGTGCCTAGTGGTCAGGGGTAGGGTGAGGTTAAGCAACTCGATTAATACAGACTAAAATCCATGAAGTCTGAAGACTGAAGCGTTAGGGGTATTAACAACACAATGCTATATAAACAAATTGCTCAACTTGTATTCTCTCAGAAATATAGTTCTCAAGCTTATGTGTCTTCACTGAACTTTTGGAATAGGTAAGCAACCAAACTTAAATCCCTTATTGTCTTATCTTTATAAACAGCATATGCAGCTCCCTTATGACAGTTCCTCAAAGACAAACAGAAAACTAGAAACTGCTATAATCTCATGCCAAGAAACTTCTTCTGTCATCTGATTTTACCCCACTCTTGAAGCTACATGCTATCTACAGAAGAAACAGAGCTTCTTCACAAAATTCAAACTTTTAAAATCCAAGTAATACTAGCTAATGCAAGTGGAACCACACGGTCACACAATGCCTCGCAAGGAAGATAGTATAACTGAATTAAACAGTTCTTCATTAGCAATCTGATATTGGAACCATGGGATCTCAATTAAGTCTTGGAAGTAGCCTCATAAAATGAGCCTCTCAGCTTTTACTAAAACGTATTCTCAACATGTAGGAATAAGATGACTGCTCTGTCAAGTAATAGCCGAGATCCTAATTCAATGCAATAATCTGTCACCTTGAACATCCACACTGCGTAAGTGCTTTCAATCCTAAGCTCTCTTTTAGAGCAAGCCAATGAGTTTCCTACAAAACAAGCTAATAGCCATGGTTCTGGGGACAGCTCACCCTAATGAGCCCTCCTGGAAAGCAGAAGAGTCCATGAGGTAGACTTCTGTAGCAGTAGGAAAGTGCACTCCTTTGAGTGCGCTGCTTGGATGCTATCCTAACAGATCCTGACTTCTTAAGCATAAGCATTATGCTACTGCTACTGCACTGAGTATGCAACGTAAGCCCTCAGTTTCACGCTTAATACACCATCATCCTGGCAGCTGCAGTATAAGTGACACTCCTTTTTTTCCTCAGAATTCGAATGTCTGAAGGAGCCTCAGCTAACCAACTCCATCTTCAGGCCACAGGATCACACAGGCCCACAGCAGACCATGACCAACTGATATATAGGGAATACACAGCCAGGCTGTTCTGCAGGTTTGCCCTCGTCAGAGCAGACAGAAAGCATTCTCAATCTCTTAGGATTTTTGTTTTCCTGGCAGAACTAAACTTGTCACTTCCTCACAGTCCAAATGACATATAACACAGCAAAATAAGAAAACAACACTTAACAGATTGTACATTGCTCATTGTGAAACATTGCTCAGCTTCTATTCATAACACTTTCTACAGCTGTCTCATGTGCTAGGAAAAAAACCTACTAGAATATTTGAGAAAAAAAACAAATACTGGCAACGTTAATTCTTTAAGAAATTCACTTAGGCAAGAATTTCCAAAATTAAGGATATAATTCAGTAAAGCATAAGTTACCAAATCTTCACGAACTGTGGCAAAATAAGACAATATTAGTTGCACTAGTACACATAATTTATTTTGTAATGAAATAATGCAGTTTTTTCACACCTAGGATATAAATCTGTGTGTTTAGCTGCCTCAGGGAGCGAGTAAGTCTGGAGCACTGTGGTTCACTTCTTATCTGGACTGTACCTGCACACAGCACCACACCAGCTCTTCAGAG
>JAWWLV010000088.1:104576260-104625949 GCA_035041135.1 Platyrinchus mystaceus | reverse complement strand
TGCGCAGGCTTGAAAGGTAAAAACACCTTTCCCAGATCTTCGTTCGCGAAGACTGGCCACTTACTTTACTTACTAAAGCATCCCTAATAAAAAAAAAGCAACTTTGTAAAAGGTAAGTTACGGTATTTGTTGTTCTGCAGGATTTTCATCTTAGCAGGATGTTGAAAAAGACTGTTGGGCGTACAGTAAGTTATACAGCCCAACATAATTCATCCCCATAAAACGACAGCCCAGGCTCTAACAAGTGATTTGGTAGGAGGAACACCCATTAATACAGTGCTACATTTAATCTGAGATGTGGAAGAATAAAAGCAAATGCTGCTGTTGCATGCATCTTTAATTTGACCTTGCTACACAAGTAATACCTTTTTTTTTCTTTTTAAATTCATGTTTTTAGAGAGTCTGGAACCACAGCTTAACACAGAATGGTTTGGGATGGAAGAGACCTTAAAGATCATCTCATTCCATCTCTTGCCATGGAAATTCAACAGCATGAATTGCATATTTGCAATTAAAAAAATGCGCCACAGATCTGAACAGTATCCTAATTCATTTTTAGCTGCACGGAGCACTTGTTTTAACACCAGTCACCAACATTAGATATACAAAAAGAAAAAATAATTGTTATGATGAAGTTAGCATATGGTATATTATTCATTATCAACCTACATATAAATATTTTATGCAGCATTTTACTCAGAATTTTTACAGATGCTCATCAGCATTAACTGAGAATGTGACACACAATAACAGATTTATTTGGAAAAATCTACAAGATGAAAGTACTTGTAAGCAAGATGAAGCTAGCACCTCATTGTATAAAAATGATTCCAGATTTAGCAGTCTTAACTGCAAAGGCACCCTTCCACCCTGCTTAAAAACATACTTGAATTAAAACTAGAGAAGATTCTCTGCTCCCAACTGCAATTTGACTGCAGAATTATGGAAATGGGGAAGGTTGAGGGTTTGTTGGATGGTGGTGGGGTGGGTTGGTTTGTTTGGCCTTTTGGGTTTTTTATAAGAACAGATCTTGGGTGTAAAAACTTAGAAAGGGTACTTCACAATCTCCATAAGCATGTTTAATTTACATTGCTACTGAAAGACACAATCCCACTTTGCCCTGCACTTCAATTCCTGCACTATGCTGGCTTCACAGACACACCACTCTCTAGTGAGTGAAACAACCTGCCAGACTCTTGATTTGGCAAGTTTGCTTTCAGACAGATCAATGAGATAATTCACCTTACCCTGCAACTTCATGAGCACCAGAAGCAATATGAGTAAGGACACGATAAAGCCAGAGTTTCAGGGAGGGCAGACAGCCCTTTCCAGGAGCAAAGTCTTAGATCAGCATAAACTTATCAGTAATCATATCACCAGGGGTTGTAATGATTCACTGCACTTTCTACTACAGGTTTCTCTACTTCCCTGCTATTCTCCTCCCCCAAATCAGGCTTCCACTGTCTCAGTGTGACGTGCTTTCATAACATATTTTACAGTAATCCTGGCTTGAAGTATTCCTCACACACATACACCACCCTTCACCCCCACATACTCCTCTCCACTGACTCCCTACCCTGGCTGAGCTAAAGCTTGTTCACCCACCTCCTGTTAGCTCCTCAAACAGTTGAAGGAACAGATCAGATTTAAAGACAGCTTCTATGGCGAAGTTTTCTTTTAGGGCTATGTACTCTGACATTTATTTTACAACACAACAGAAGCAAAACTGCTTTTAACTAATCCCATTCTTGTCCTCTTACTACCATCTCTGCTCAGAGAAGTCCCTCCAAAAGTGGTCCCAACACAGCATCTAAAAGGTCACCCCTTCCTGTTGGATTATTTCTCACACAGAATAGTACTCCAAGCCTGCTCACTGTGAAGCCAAAGAAATATTTGTCCCAACATAGTGCAAGAAGTAACACAGGAGCAGGACAGTGCTATTTTTGGCAACGATACGACCGTAAGAGCACGTCAGCACACAACTTCAAGCCAAATCAGTTCCCTGATTTGGTTCACACCACACTCACTTTGAAGTACAGAGTGTTACACTGGAAGAAAGAAGTAGGAAGTATCTATCCCTAAGGAACAAGTAAGAAGGAATAGATTAATACCTCAGACTGGTATTACTGAGCATGTTGTATCCTGAAATTAAGAGTTTAATATTGCACATCTGACCGATGGTCTAGTAAGTAAAAGTTTAAGTAGACAGGCTGTTTCTTTATTCTTGAAAATTTTCAGATTTGCAAGCATCTCTTTGTTTTGAAAAATCAATTTCAATATCCATGAAACTAAAGAAATTATGAGGTATCTAAATTTATACAAAATACATAAAAATGTATTCTGCATTAGCTTAGACCTTGCACAATGATTTTGTCTTCAGTGTACAATTATGAAATCAAGGAGAAAAGAAAAAATGTGACTTTTATCAGAAAACTACACTGCAAAAGGGTGTAGTACACTGGTTACAGGGTAAGCAGCTACCAAGCACAGGACAAAATCAACACAAAAAGAGGAAGCAAGGGAAGTATCAATTCAAGACAGTGGTCTGCTCGGGACTTTGCAATACACTCTCTACCCTACAGTACTGAACTTTGTAACTACTAATTACATCAATATTCATTGAGATGGTATTTCCATTTAATCAGTTTAATTTTAGATTGAGATATTTTCAGCTTTTTCATTCTTCCTTCTCCCAAGCAAGGATTTTGTCTGAAAAATACAGAAAAAGTCTTGAAGTATTTGGATTGCTGAGTGATGTATTTAAATGGCTAAATTATAGTTTGTTTGTTTTTTTTAAAAAAGAAAACATTGCATATATTCCCTATGAATATGAAAATCCCTCCTCATATTTTGAATGTGCAGTTATTAGTCTTGCCACAAGCCAATTTTGTAAACATGAAAGTCAGATTAATGCAGTGAGCAGTTCCCTTGATTTCTTTTTAAATTCTTTTCTTCCAAAACATTTCAGTTTCTTCAAAGAAAGTAGCACCTAATTTACACGTGCATTTACTTTCTTTAGAAGTAATTCTATGGATAAGCATTATAAACAAAATACTATGGAATTATTAAACATAATGGTATGTATGTAATTGTATGAATTTACTAATTAAAGTTTTTTCAAATAATTTCTAACTTGATTTGAATATGGAAATTCAGGGCTACGAATGGACACCGACTTCTTATTTATAAAAATAACTGTATGATTTCCATCTGAAAACTTAGATTGAGGCCGCTCAGACCTCGAGTTAATCGACATATTTTTAGTCACGGTATTTTTCACTGATCAAGAAACCAGGTTACACAACCTGCTGTGGCAGCACGGGATATTTATTGTTCTATATCTGCATGAAGTCCTTGCCTTGTTACTAGCAGGGCTGCCTTTTTTCAACCCCCCCTCTTCCTCTCCTCCCCCCCACCCCTGTTTCTAAGTATAGTGACAGCCTCATCAGGGTTTACTAGTAGCAGCGCAAGCTCAGTGAAAACCTGGGAAATCTAACTGGAAACACGAGAGAGAGCTTTATTTGGCAGTGCTAAAAAAACCTGGGGACAAATGGCTAAGCGGCGGTGGAAGTGCAGGCTGCACAATCAATAGGCAGAGAGCTGGATAGAGGCTCCCTTCGCTGCCGGATCGACAATCGACAGCTGAGAGACTATTTTTTGCAATGGTTGACTAAATATGGTCAGGGAAGAGAGAGGCACAAGAGAGCCTGTTTGCCTGGGAGTGCATGTTTCAAATGCTTAGCTGCCTATAAAGCCGTAACAGTTTTGCTCGTGCCCTCTAAGTGGGAAATACGGTTAGTGTCTTCTGTAGTGTGTCTGCGGGAGCCCTGACCTCGCTAGCAGACTTGACCTCTGAAGATGGAAAGTAGCTTCAACACAGACCTGCCTACAGTTAAGCCTGGAAACATAACCTCAAGCAAGAAAAGATGCAGTGCAATATCTAAGGAACTAGAAGAAACCAATATTTGCCGGGGGAGGGGGGAGACGATCGCTATTTTTTCGGTGCCTTTTTTTATTTTTTCTTTTGGAAGCAACTCCAACTTTTGGGGGCTTGGTTTCGGTCTTTTGTTGGGTTTTTGTTTTTCTTTTTGGCTGTGATTATTTTCATCTGACAGTGGGCTAAGTTCACCTTCCCTTGGCTTCCTAGCATCTATCCTTGGAGTCTTAACTCTCAGTCCAGCAGACATAAGGTATAATTTCTATACAACATCATCCATATTTTAGCTTTCAAAGAAAGGCAGAAGGTGCCAATTAGGCACCCATCTTCATGTTGTTTTTTTTTTTCCTTTTAAGTTTTATCTATTTAAGGTGGTGAGGTACTGTATGCACCGACATTCGCCCCCCCTTGCCTCCCCCTCCCATGTAACGAAGAGCTGATTCAGCGAATAGAGTGAGAGAGCACTCAGGATGAGATGGCTGCTGCTGATGTGTCTCTAGGTCATTACCTCTCTTCCAACTGCAAATGCTGCATGATACTAAGCTTACAGGTAACAGAACATCAGGAGACCTGCATTATTCTGCACGTTTAAAGGATGCCTATGACTTTCTGCATGTGTATCTTATTTACTAGAATGTTTTTTTTTTTATTGTTATATTAATCCCTCTACTCTGGGAACAGCTTAATTTTGAGTGTGTTAAAGTACCAAGCATTTGTAGTGTAAAGAGCAGGTTGAAAGAAAACGACTTAGTCCAAATTTCATAGCAAAAAAGAAAAAAAAGAAACAAACCCCAACTTGCTTGTCAGGAAGAATTCATTTTAAAGAAGATAAACTAATAAATTGCAATGCCATTAACTGGTTGTTCATTTCAGTGAAATATATTCTTCTCTTCCTATGCACAACTAGAAAAATTACCAACTTTAAAAAGAAAACCTAATAAACAGTGTGGTAGTGCAATGCTGAGTTCTCAAATAGGTCTAAGCAAAATTTTCAAGGCGCTTTATCTCAGATGTACATGAAAACAACCTACTTAAAAACTAGAATGTGACTGCTGTGATTCTAATGCTGCATTGCTGATTCTCCTTGTAGTACTGTGCTAGCTACTGCTACACTCTGATTTGCTCTCTATCAGCTGCACTAGGTTTTTGTCATGAGCTGCAGAAATTCTTACTTCCTCTGCTCTCAGCTTTCCTTACGACTATTACAGTAACTAATTCTTAAGCTTATTTCAAGTTTACCATCTAATGCTGTAAAGATAAAGCTTACTCTTTACTGTAACCCCAATGAACTCCTGAAATACAAATTAAGCAACTATAAGCTATATCTGACATTCCCCTAGAAGTCAAAGCCATACTGTACATCAAATATTTAACTACCATTCCAAAACAAGTCGCACAGAATCTTATGAAACTTGGAGTTTGTTTCTTTTAGTTGTTTGTTTTTTTGGAGGTTAATTTTTTTAGTTGTCATAAATATTTTAAGTGTGGATGAGACTTTGACTGAAGCAGGTGAGTGCCAGTTTTAAAAAATGAGAAAAGCTGCTTGCAGAAGTGTTGAATAGGTATTAACTTTCACATGTGACCTTTGGCCTAACAATCCAAATCCTGTCACAGCAGTTAGAGGTTGTTTTCTTAATTCAATGTCATCATCTTTATGATAAGCAGGATCAATGGTGACATGTGCTTTTGTGTTTGGTTTTTGTTTGGTTTTTTTTTGTTTTTTTTAAACCACTCTGAAACACAGTGTAACTAAGTAGAAACCTGCAAAGAGTTTGCAGAATACCGGATGGGATGCAAAAAGTATGAAAGTGGGATTTGGGGTAAGAAAATAAGTTTACAACTGCCATTTTAGACAAGTCTATGCTTCCCTTCAGGACACTGAAGATGCAAACTGTACCCCAGCATGAAAATCTGCTAGAAGACCTGGGAGGAAGCTGAAGCTTTTTACACTGGACTACAACTAAAAATTCCAAGAAAAGACATTGCAAAGCTACCAGCCATTCAACTCCTCTCCACTTAAACATGATCACTTAGAACAAACAGCAAGAGACTGAAAAAATATGGAAAAGCACTTCTAACACCAATGCCATCCCAAAACAATGAACTATAACCAGCTTTAAGACACTGTGCAGGTAAATTGCATTGCAAAGTTCAGTCAGCATAGTAAGTTTATTTTCTATTATCAGTTAATCATAGTGTCATTCTTCCAAAGAATTTTCAGCCTGAGTGTTACCTAATGACAGCAACAGAATTCAGCAAAATACCTTTCAGGTTCATCTGACAGGCAGTCGAGCAACTCTGTGTGTACCTGCTCAGAGCACATACTTCTTTATGTACCCATATGAACATACAATGCTATGGAATGTAAAGAAGTATGTATTTTTGGCAGGCAAGGAACGACCAGTAAGAGGAAACTAAACAGCTGCTGGAAGAAACAGGTTTTCCTCTTGTTTGAATGACATTCATGTGACAAATTGGCCTGCTAAGGGTCAGCTGGTATTGCCAAAATAACTCATACTTGTTAGTAACAAATCACAAAACATTAAATTAAGTGACTATAGAAGTGGCTAGGAAGAACTGTTAACAGCTGATAAGCAGAATATTAGTTGCAAACAGAATTCAAAACAAGGCTGGAAATGTAATCTTGAAATGCACCGATTAAGACTGCAGCATAGCTGCAAAATTTATCATTACCAGTACTCCTCACTTAATAGATCCTAAAGTAAACTTAAAAGACTGATTATCAAAATGTATCTCATCAAAAACAAGCCACTGTTCTAGAAATCACAGCCTGTTCTGTGTATTTCAGATAGTAGCACTTAAATTTTCATCTACCATAGAATATTTAATCCACAAGTTGCAACTGAGATAAGTATTAACAGCTAAGAAATTCTAGCTGTGATTTAGAGAAAATAATTGCCAAAATAATTGAGTATAATAACTTCTAAAATTTAATAAGACTTAAGTTAGAATTTTCTCCAAATCAGCACTTATTATGCTCACTGAGCTCTTCGATACAAAGTGCAGTGTCAGGTTTAGCACAGAAAGTGACAATACAGAGATTTCTAGGCCACAGTTGCTAGTCAGGGGATTAAAGCTATTGACAGATTCCTAAATGAAAACACAATTGACAACTACAACCTCAAAGGTAAGTTTTCTTAAACACTATTTTCAAATAAGCTGTATTTATTTTAAATCCAGATTTAAGAAAATTTGCCATGAAAATATGACTTCATAACACCCAGAAAATTGTAAGAACTATATAAGGAATAGTTCAGCATCTGTTTCAAGTTCTAAAAGCGGTATTAATTAAAACATACTGGTGCATACCATCCCTAAGTAAAGACACTCAACATCAAATTCAGGAACAAGGGAAAAACACGAGTAAAGAACTCCCTGTTCATCAATCCAGCCATTCCTATTCATGACAGCAACCTTCTAAAAGCAGTTATTAAATAGGATATGTCCACGATACGTAGGCACATTTGGCCCAGATTAAAGATTCTAACTGTACTCCTTTGCTTACTAAAATGTCTGGAAGAAAAAAAAAAACCAAACCAAAACAAACAAGAAAAATAAACAAAGGCAACGTAAAATTTTTAGATGGAGAAATTATTTTTAAATACTCACATAATTCTCAAATAGCTAATAATATATATAGCCTGATATTTTTAACACCTGAAACTACATACTAACCAAAATACAAGAAAAAACATTATCTTATCTGAACAACTACCTTATCTGCTTAAGAAAGCAAAATATCAGTATGTGTTTTAAAGCTATTTCTCTTACAAGCAGACATTTTGACACGAAAGCTACAGTATCTTAACATCTAAATTAAAACCTGGTTTTTACTGGGAAACAAATCAAATTGCAGTAGCTTTTCTGAATAGAGCAATGCTACTGAACTTGATTATGATCACAGAAGCAATTTGGTATTACTAACAGCTCCATTGAGGGGTTAATTGCTAAGTGTTTAGTTCTTTTCCTAAAGAGTTTCTGTGCTCAGCACCGATTGATTTGGCTTCCACTATATAATGAGACCAATTTTTTTTAACAGCTTAAATTTATTTTGAAAGGGTTTTGGTAACTATTTGTCATACTGTGTTCTTTCTTGTATAACATTGCACTGCTATGCCGAAACAAAATGACAGTTCAGAGTGATACAGAAGTTAAAATTATATGTTGACATTGCTTCCTGCTAGTTCATGTTAGCATATCTCTAAGAATACATATCCAGTCACTCTAAAATGTCACATCCATCACTTAGATCAGCTGTTCAATTTTAACTGAGCACACGTTGAACTTTGGGCATCTGCTGACACAGTTGTAACTCAAACATTTCAACTGTGTGACTGACAGGGATAACAGATGCTGACATTATCAAATGCTACACGGCTTTTTTTCCACGGCCGTTTTTTGTCCCGATATGGCCAGTACATGAAACTGTATTGCCATCCAAAAGTGCACTTGAGCAGCTGTATCTGTAAAACAGTTCCTCTATAACTGGTAAAAATAGAAACTCATTTTATAGCCATATTGATGCTTAAGTCCAAGTGACACACCTGCTATGTTTCTATTAGGATACATGGTGTTGGGAATATATTTACATAAATCTTCTCACCAGCATCAGACTATGCAACAAACAGATGTAGACTATCCTTGACATACTCATTACTAGTGAATGGTTTGAACTGAGGTTGTCCCCTACTTTCCATTGTAGTCAAAGCGCAGAAAGAATTCAATATATGACGGGGAAAAAAGCTATGTGAGCACTCACAAATGCATTAAGGACCTCAATTTAGAAGGAATCAGATGCAACGTCAGACAGTTCTTTAAAAGCTGTATTTTTCTGGCACTGAACTTTTTTACATATAGTATCACAGTAAAAAAAAAAAATGAATCTATCCTGCTATATTATATAATCATTCCTAAAAAGTTAATACTAACCAGAGATATAGCAATGGAATTGAAAGCACTTGACATTTATACTTGTGCTAACCAACTACAGCATAAAAGCAGCTGCAAAAGGTAACCTGCCAAAAAAATGAATGGGGGGGAGTGTGGGGGGAAAACTGAAACCTTCTTCCCCAGTGAAGTTTAACATAAAGAAGGGAGCTCTACATGATTAGAAATTTTAAGACTTCGGTTTCTAATCTAATCTAAAATTTCATTATTGCAGACAGGAAAAAGTTAAAACTGTAACTTTAACTTGATTTGAGACTCATCCAAAGATCCTCAAGGAAATATTCAAGGACGGAACAAACCTATACAGGCCTTTCTGGTATACAGCTTTTCATTCTGCCATCTCCAAATTAGTGAAAGAGTTAAAAATTTGCAATGACAACAAATTGTGTAACACAGAAGAAAGCCACATGTTCTTTGTGAAATGTTCATGTGCCTAAAAACGTGTTACTGAATTATAAGCTCCCTGCACTCCAATGCTTTGCTAAAGCTGGTAAAATGGAACCAAATCACCTCTTCAATGGATTTGGTCCCCTTCAACCAGCTGTAGCTATGCATTGATCACTACAGGATTTCTCGTATTTTTAAAACTGGACACGAAGCCTGCTCAGAATAATTATGTAGTCCCCTCTGCAGTTCAGTTCAACTGTTCTAGGCAGCCTGAAGACTGAAGGTAACAAGGAGTGTAGCAAATTCTGTATTCCAAGATTTCAAGTCTGTATTTGTAAACAAATAGCTGCTGGTGTTTAATATTATGTTTACATTCAGTGAAAATTCATCTCTTATAACATTTATAAAGAAGATAGGTAAGCAGTGAAATAAACACATTTTCCAATGATATATTGTCTCCTGAATTTTTCCTCTGGTGCCCTTTGCAGCAAAACTGACCAAAAAAAACACCAAACAAAAAAAACCATCAAAATGAAACGATCACGAACAGTCCTGATAGGGCAGATCTATTTTACAGGCACCCCTCTTTTCCTTCCACTCCCCCCGCTTTTTTTAAACTGCACGAGGGAGGAAACTCCGCAGGGCAGGAACTGTATTTGCCATCTTGTACATGTCAGGCATATTATTTACTATTTAAAGATAATAAATTTGTCACTGACCTCAACAGCTACAGGCTAATCTGCCATCTAATTATAGGTCTGCTCATGGAGGTTATATTCTTTCTCCAAACCAACTTGAACTAAAGTATTCTTTCAAAGCGTTTTTCTGACATAGTACTTTAATAAGAGGTTTTAGAAACACGCTTTCTGCACTCAGCTTCAAATAAGTTTAACTTCTTGTCAGAACCGCAAATATAAAAGCAAAAAACCATTTAGACTGGTTTAGAAAATAATTGTACAACTCTCATTACCTCACAACTCGTCTCTTTGAGGACCTCCATGACAACACAGCATGAGAGTCCTGGAGACACTCATCAACACTAAGCAGAGGTGAGAAACCCCACCTCTCAATTAAATCGCTACAGTTTGAAATTGCACTGCCAACCCGTTCAAACCATCTGCTAATCTAAAATCAAATAAGGATCTCGTAAACAGTAAGAAGACCATGGGGAAAACTTACAATTCTATTTTAAACCACAATCTCCTACTTGTCGGTCTATGAACATAAAGATGACATACTCCTTGCTATTGGAGAGCAATACATGAGATCTGCGTCTTACTCCAGGATTTTAATTTTTTAACTTTAAGTCCAGCAGAATTTATTGCTCTGGGAACTGACTGTAAACGTGTGTGAAGTCAGGTCAGCTAAGAGCAGTCCCTATTTAAGATCCTAGCTGCAGAGTGAATAAAGCTCTCTTCACAAGACACAATGCAAATCTAAAACTAACTGGGGCAACGGATATAAAATACGCCTACACTTCACAGTCATGTCTTCAGCTCAAAAATCTGAAGTCGCAGGTATGCGAATAGATCAAACATAAGCAAGAGATGATAACGTGGTAAAAATATCCAACCTGTACCGTATTTTCAAATTTTATTATCCTTTTTTCTGTCTGAAAAAAAATGTCATTAACACTGAAGAGGCAAAGTCTGCCAAGTTTTGAGGTTCACAGTACTGTGAAAGAAATCCAAAGTAAATGCACTTTTAATATGACTGACTCAGTTAAAAATCATGAACAAGAAGCTATGTATTACGTAAAAGTTTAACTTCCCCACACTTTGTTCAAAATTTCTTTTCAGCTCTCTCTCTCATGCACAAGTTTAAAGCTACCTACAGCACAAAGTAACATTTATTCCACATTTCAACATTATACAGTAGCATGAAAAACAAAAGTTATGCTTCTGTACCGATTCACAAGGTACGAAAAGAAGCAAAATACGAGAAGGAGAAACATTCTAGCAAGGATAGGATGCTCTCCAAAATACACTATACCTTGACTTCTGGAAAACACTGCCAAACTGTCATGGAAGATTAAATGCTGAGTAAAATATAACCTATTTGACATAAACTGCTATCTTTCTTATAATATTGACCCAATATTCAAATGTTTAAAATAGAATATATTTGTTTTCATATGAAAAAAGAAAAACTTTGGAATATTCTCCTCAGCACAATTTGTGTGGGTCTTTTTTCTTATCTATATCCCTACTGTTCACAAGGGGCAGAATTCAGGCAAGAAGAGGTTTTGCACTGAAAATGAAATTGGTTCCAAATACTTTTTTGACATAAACTGTAAAAAATACTACAGAAATCTATTTCACTTCATTGTGGTATCCATGCACTTAAAATATGTATTTATTTTATTATCATTAAAAATGAAGATGGATGTGGATTTTATCAATACTTGCATATATAGCAAGCATTTAAGTTTTAGAATTATAGATATGCACACAAATGCATACGTATTTATATACATATATGAATATATGTTTAACTTTTATAAAATAACAGAGATAATATCTTCATATATTTGAATATATGGGGAATTTAGTGCACTGTATCCATATAAAGTACCACATCCAGAAGCCACAAAAACTCCAGTTTAGGTGGAGCAGGAAAGCTTAGATTAGGAAAAATAGGTCTTTAAGTAAGGTTTAAAGGAAGAATTTATTATGTACTGTTTGTGATCCATAGCAGCTACAAGCTGAAGTTCAGGGGGTTATTTTTAACAGTGTTTTAAACAGCTTGTGCTTAGTGCATTTAACAGATGAGTAACAGCCATTGTTCTGTATCAGATTAGGAAAACAGAGGCAAATATAAAACCTTCATTCAGAAACAGGTGAGTGGCAGAACTACAGAATCAACAACGAAACTAACAAGTGTCGCTAAAGTCTTGAAGAATATAAAACTCAACTCCTAAATGAATTAAAATATTACAATTATTTTTGGCTGCGGGAGAGGAATCAAAATACATTTTTTTATGGTTTCATATTCATACATTTCTTCCCAGGCTGATGTCTGACACTGCGAGCGTTACGTATTTTACACAAAACTACTACTTCTGTGACGGAGCACATTGTGTACAATGTGTGCAACATTCTCTTTCTGCATGCTTCAGAAATGCTCAGATGGAACTGCAACCAAAAAAGAATATTAAATATCAAGTGAAACCCTATGTATGGGGGGAACCCACACACAGTACAAATCAGTAATACTGGAAATATTTTCCTATACTTCCAATAAAAACTTCTCTAAAGGAGAGAAGATTCTGGGGAAAACTGCACTATGCCTCACATTCTACCAACCATCACACTGACCCGGTGTGAACTACAACTTGGATTCCTCCATCAAAGGAGCAGTTGGCCACTCCTAAAACATTCACTCACAGAAAAACCCTCATGCCTACAAAGAACACTTTTTCCCATACAATTTCCCTGCACCTTATGTTAGATTGTGGTCACACAAACCAACTACCACAAGAGCTGAGGAAAAGCAGTGCACGGAAAAAACATAACAAAAAGTACCCCACCTAGGTAACTGAGACAGAAAACAGTGCTTCTGGCTAATGCTGTTATGTAAATATGAAGAATTCACATTAAGTGAAGAAGTTACCAAGTCAGACTTGAAAGAATTGTCTTTTGAACAGCAAAAGTAAGCTCTCGGTCCTTGACATGTTCTCCTGAAGACCCTTTATCAGTACTGTAGAAAGCGGTAAACACATTTCTTGATCCTATCAACACTTCCAACCACTAGTTCTACTTTGGGAAGTGCAATTCCATTCCATATACATATATAAATATTTACACTTACTTCTTAACTATCAGTCTTGATAGCAATGTTCTAAGAGACTAACCCAGATTTCAATCCCATACACTAATATGGGTACAATTCATACTAATTTACAGCTTTATTTGTCCAACTTCACTCAATTGAAAAGTAGCATTTAGTAGTAAACAAGTAAACATAAATTTCTTTTTATGTAAACTATACTGAATCTTCCATCACCATATGATAAATTATTATTGAAGTCTTGCTAGAATGACAGCTTTGAAAAACACTATTTATCCACAATGTAATAAGCAATCACTTTAATGAGACAGAAACTTTTGCTAAGGAGGAAAGGATAGGAGAAAAAAAAAACCCCAAACTCCTCCTTCTGAGTAATTTTAACTTTGAAATTAAGATGCTCCGGTCAAAACGGTGTGGAAAAGAAAACAACAGCTCTTTACCAAATATATATATATAAAATATATAAATAACTCTCTCTATATATAATATAACTCTACCGAACCATCACCAGCTCCGTGACCAAACCCCCCAAAACAATCCCGCGCTCTTCGCCCCTCGGCGCAGTTACAGCCGCCCCCAGCAGGGGGCGCCCCGGGAGGCGGGGCTGTGGGGCCTCACGGCCACCAGGGGGCGCTGTTGCGCCTCCGGGAAGGGTTGGGTGGGGGGCAGAGCGCCTGGATGAGCCCCGGGAACGCTTTCCAGGGAGCGCTTTGCTGAACTCCAGACGAGCCCGCACGGCAAAAGGCGGATCTCGGTCGCAGCAGCTGGTCTGAGACCCCAAGGCGAGCCCCACCGCTCCCCCCAAGGGCTATCTTGGCGTATCCCAGAGTGGGGGTGGTTGGAAGCCCCTCCGCAGACAGCGCCAGCCCCAGGCAGCCCACGCCGGGTCCGCGGCTGTGGAGGGGGCAGCTGCCAAGGGACGGAGGTGCGAAAAAAAGCAGGGAGACCGGAGGACGAACGAGAGCTCCTTTGGTCCTCAGCAGCTCCCAGGAGCCGTACGGGCGGTGGGCAGAGGTGAAAGCGGGACCTCCCTCGAGGCTCGAAGAAGCCAAAGACCCGTCCATAAAAAATGAACCCAGAGCTCTTCCTCCCCAGACCGCTCTCCGAGTCCGCGCAAAAGTCAAAGTCCCACCCTCAGAGGAAAAAAACTGAGCTCTCCCTTCCCCTCAACTGTGGATACAGGGGGGATGGAGTTTCCCTTACGCAATTTAGCTGAGGTGCTGAGATTATTTAGCATTTCAATGAAGTGGTTGTTAAGTCCCAGACTCGCCTAACAATGGAGTCTTAGCTTACTAGCAAGAAGGGGTTGGTATGGGAAAAGTCACCAGGAAAAAATAAAAAAAGTATAAAGCTACGACAAACCAGCCACACAACTACTCCATTAAGTTCTATCTATGCAATAGTTTTTTAAAGCTACCCTAATTGAAGATTGTAGACATATAGTATGCAGCTAGCATAAAACAAACTATGCCTTACACCAAACTTTTTTTAGTTGAGCTGCTATATAAAAGCTAAAATAGGAACTTCCTCCTATACGTACTTCTAAGAAAATATAATTATCTGCTTCTTATACTGACAAGTATAATTTAATGCAACAATCCTCAGATCACTTTATAACTGTGCGGTGTGCTTAATAATTATTTTTAAAAAAGTATTCCTAGAAAACTCAAATCCCTTTGCCAATTTCAATATTCAAGAAGGGAAACATTTTTATAAATCCTATCTCAAGATTCCATCTTTAAGATCTTACTTTGTAACTTATCAAAACTTTTATTGGCTGAATTTTACAGCCATGACAGGAAATTCCCCAGGAACCTGCAGTTACCTGAATATAGCATTAAACTGAGCAGAATAGTAGCTTCATTCTAGTACGGCATCCAAGTATTAGAAAGATGCAAAGCTAAGTAACATCAACATTTAAGAAATACAACTACATGCAGATGTAAAGATCGTTTGAAAGAATACCACTTCTACCTTCCTGTGCACTTGGTTTCCTTTTACAAATGATAAAGAATAATCTTTAAAAAGAAATCTTTACCTAGGGTTTCCTCTTAGGGCAGCATGGTGAAGAGCATTAAACCCATTGTTGTTGGTGATAGTAACATCAGCTCCAGCTTCTAACAGTACAGCAAGGATGTCGTCACGCTTTTTACTTATTGCGTCATGAAGTGGAGTGTCGCCTTCAGAATCCTAAAACCAGAAATAATTTAGATCAATTTTTGCATGCATCCACATTTAAAAAATGCTAAAATATCACTAGGAAAACAGACTACACAAACACAAAACAGCTCTTCAAGACCTGAAAGTGTTGTTATACTGCAGAGTTCAGAGCAAGCTCCTTCTCGTTTTGCAAATGCTTCAGTGGGTAACCCTACCTTGGGCTCCAAAATTCTACAGTTACACTACAGCCACAGCTACACTTTCCATCTGATAGTACAAAACACACTGGTGTAGATATTGACTTCTCTATGCCTCATATCCAGATGGGGTTGATGCCCATACAATTTATGCCCTAGACTAACAGTGAGAAGACACATCCATTTAAGCTTATTTGCAGCTATATAGGCAAAGTCTCTAGATTTATGCTTCCAGTAACATTCTCACACCATATAAGTCAGGAAGTCTTGTGTCACCAACACTGAGTCAGCTGCAAACTGACTAACACAGAAACTGAACATTTTAGGAATACACTAGTACGAAACAAATCTTTACAGTGAGAATAAAAAACTGCCAAAGAAAACGTGTCAGAATATGGAAATACTTGAACCAGTGTGAACCAGTTTGCTAAAACTAAGTTATGTACCTTCGTAGCTTTTATTTGGTTTAATTGATCATATTTCCTGAATTTACTGTTTACAGACTAACATTTACACAGTGAATTGGCTGGAATAGTAGAATGCTGGCCATTTAAATTCCAGTCATGCCTCAGTTTGAATCCCCTGTGCTCTCATCAACCAAACCAATCACCTACTCACAGCTGCACATCACAGTTTCTCAGCACACACCTAGAATATGAAAGTCCAGTCTTTTCAATGAAAATTATATTTTCCAGATGGAGCACCATTCCACTGAATTTTTCAATGTAAACAAAATTCTATAATTTAAAGTCAGGAAAATTCACTATGACTACCCATATATAATTAAGTGATATGCAGTGACCCTTTACTGGCCTTAGCACATCATATACCTTATTATATCTACTGTTCAATAAATACTAAATAGGGTCTGGAAGGCCATAAAGCTCAACTTTAGCAAGATCAAGACAGCATCTAAAGAGTCAGGTGAAAACAGAAAAATAAGCAATTACCATATTCACTAATTTTAAGAAAGTGGTTGCTCATCTTCTTTTATGTGCATATACAGCTTCAAAAAAAAAACAAACCTCTGACTGTGGATATGGCAAAACAAGGAGGTAATGTGTTATTAGTGCATATCTGTATTTGCCCAGGCTATTAGACCTTTTTTTTCTGATGGAAACTTTTTCAAACTTACCCGTTCTCATTAGTTTTACTAATGCAGCGGGATGCAGTTGCATTCAGCTCATGCAGAGCGTGGATACCTGCTTATTTGATAGCACATTTCCACTTTACCTTCTCAACAGGACATTGCACTTATGTTTCAGCTTCCACCACATTCATTATAGATGAAACTACCTGTGAAATATGGTACTTGAGATCCTATGCATGAGGGCTTTCTAGGTAAAAAGCTAAACATTTAAAAGAATCTGGCTAAACAGTTATCAATTATAGGTCAATTTTGGGAAAAAAAAATAAAAGGTTTCTTTTAACGAAACATTCCACAGTATCATCAACCTGCTAAACTGCAGCTTGCAGAAGGAGCAAGTGGCTGTGGGTTTGATACAGGAGGAACTAATCTGGAGGAAAAATTAACAATTACAATGTAAAAATACCGGTTAACATCAACTGGCTAGAACACATCAGATGCCAATCTAACTGTCAAGAAAAGAAACAGATCTAACAGCATTTTTGTTACCGCAGATCACACCTTGGGGTAGAGGTTGAGACAGACGACTTTACAAGGTCTGTTTCTTTCAACCCTATTTTCCATAATTTTTCTCTCACCTACACAGAGAGAATCATAAAATTCAGCAGCTGCAAAGTGAACCTACATTGAAGTTTACTTTACCTGGAGACTGGGATGGCAGCCAAAGTCCAGCAAAGTCTTCACAACTTGCAGATGACCTTTGTTGACAGCAATATGGAGCGGAGTCTGCCTGCGCTTGTTGCGAGCATTCAGGTCAGCGCTGCCTCGGTGCAGCACCTCAATCACAGCACCCTCGTCACCAAAGGCTGCGTGGTGGACGGCCCTATCTCCATCTTTGTCCTGGAGCAGAAACATTCAGCTGTGTATATTTCACATTTCCTTTGTGTTTAAATAAGAAGGTTAATTTAAACTGAACAATTGCACATATTTGATTTATTTAAAAAGACAAACTAGACAGCCACGATACCATCAAAATACGTAATTAAAATAATTGCTCAAACCGCAGTAGAGGATAAAGAATCTGTTCTTATATACACATACAGATTCTACGACATATAATATTCTACACCATATACAACAATTGCCCTGAATCTTTGTGTGATGTGCTCATCAAACGCAAACAGATTCATTTGGGTTTCTATTACAAAACAACCACTGTCAAAAAAACCCCAAACCAAAACCACAAAAAAAATCCATGAACAAAATCCAACTCCCAAACAGTATTACACTTAGGGTAGTCCTTCCTGTAACCCAGGAAGTGTTACAGATTCCAAATCACAGTGTAAGACATAAGAATTGCCTTGTTCATACAACTAAGTTCATATTTATTAGGGTTATTGTATGTGTGTTAGTATTCACTTCCACCTTTCCCAAAGAAAATTTGTAATTGACGCTGAAATTAATTAGATGCTCTGATTCTATGATGATGATTAAAACTCTAATTCAGTTTGTTTCAGTTTTATCCAAACTGAGGATTAAGGTAGGAAACTCATAAATTTGTCAGCTGGGTTATTTTAACACTCATAAAAGTTGACTGTACAACATGAAACATTTTAAAATATTAAGTGATTTCAGCATTAATGATGGTACACAAAAGCTAAAAATAAAAATCGAAGGTATATAATCGAAGGTTTCAGTGAAGTAACTTCCATAAGCTAGTTTCTAACTGATGATTTGTGAACAGTTTAATATTATGCATTTGTACGATTTAATTTTGAAAACAGAGAAACACTGAAAATTGTAAGATAAAATCATAGCTGATCAAGGTCTCACTAGCAATTTTTCTTCTCATATTTGCAGTCTGCAAAGTACACAGAGATATTTACTGATGAAACCTCATATAATCATTGAATGTTTTAGTTTTAACATATTCCAATTTTGAGATACAAACCCCTGATTTTATTAAATCATAATGTACAGAATTCCTACTTTAATAAGCAGAGGTCCAAGATTGTGCAGGCTTTTTTTTTAGCTCAGCATCTAGTTAATCATCTCTCCTAAGACTTATATTTAGATATAAATCAAAATATTAAACCCACTATATTTCTATACATGCCAACAATATTGTCAGTACTGTCAATATAATAACGGATATCTATTAATTTCTGCAGACTAGAAGGCTATATATTTTAACTATGCAGTATTTTCATCAAGCTTTTTGAGCTGTCAGGTACAAACTGTTTTCTAACTAAGCAGAGGCTGCTTGTATTGTACATTAAGCCCTTAAAGACACAAACACTGAGGAGACAACAACATGAGGGCACCCCCAGAACACACAATCACTGCAGCAATGACTGTATGTGTAAATATATCCAACTCAGCTATAAAGCAAGGAAAGCAAGGATTTTTATCTATTGCTTTCATGCCACAGACCACAACAGTGAAGTAAACAGGCTAAATTTTTGCTCTCTACTTAATGCAATGGCTCTGTGAGTCTTTGCATGACAATTTATAAACAGCTGATATTTTTAATGCCTGAAGAATATAACTATTAATCTAATAATATCATGTAAATTATTAATATTATAATATCTAAAGCAATTATATAATTAAGTGGGAATACCATCTTCACTTAAGCAACACAAAGTTACATGAAAAAGGCTTGGAAATTCAAATAAAATCCCTGGCAACTTTTTTTAATGCTAGTGTTACAGTGCTTCTGAAGCCTGAGCAAACACGAACTCTTCACAATTCCAGTGCTAGCAGATTACCAGGTATATTGTCTTGAAACTGTTTAAGCAGTGCTTCTACCTACCTCCCTAATGCTTCTAACCCTTCCTTATACCAAGAAGAAAGCATCAGTCCACCATTTGATTAACATGGCAGCTCTGAATATCATAGTACAGATGAAATGCAGTTTACTCTAATTTTAACAGTATATGCTATGTACTGCAGAGAAAGCATTGCTTCTATCTAAAATGAAGCTACTTCACAGAAATCATACCACAGCAAGTATGTGCTGCATTGAATCTAAGCCATCATTAGAACTTAGCAGAAAAATCTTTATAAAGTAATGGTGTACTTGTGAATATAAAAATAATTTTAGTTCCAAGAGTTACATCGTTACTTCATTTATGTTTTAACATTTTATAACTTTTGTATATCAAATACAATACAATGCCAAATGCCCAAGCATGTAAAGTTGTTTTTCTGTTATGCAAACAATAACTGGGCATGCAATTAATATCTCAGCATTCTGTTAGGCTTTAATTTTTACTCTTAGAAAATCAAATTTGACAGATCCCTCTTGTGCTTCACAAAATGAGAAATGGTTCCAATGCCAGTGCATTCTGTGTAAATAAATTCGTCAAAATCAATTCAAAATGCAAATATCACAGTAGGCCGATAGATAATTCTCACAAATAATAATTCTAAAACACCTAAAAAGGAGAAACCCTTCCATTTTCAGTGAAGTTAAATAAGAAAAGGCACTGAAAACCTGGAAGCAGAGTTGTCAGTTTCTACTCAAAGATACTGCTATTTCTTTCTGCTTAAACTTGCCTTAGTTAAGAACTCAGAGTGTTCTCCTAACTGAACACCGTACATAAGAAGCACATCCAGCATCTGGAGATGCAGCATCTGACAACATCTTTTTCCCTCAATGCTAAAGAATTAGATACCGACCCTTTATAATACTGTTAGTAGGAGTCTAATTTGGGAAGACAATCACAGTAACAAAAGCAGTTTTTCACTTCCTCTGACATTTAAAAAGAAGGCAAGTCCATTAGAATTGTTATGTATGCAACCAAGTTTAAAGTTCAAGGACACACAAAGTATATTTTGAAGTATTTAGGTTACCTCTGCTTCTACATCCACATTCTGTTTCAGAAGCAACTTCAGAATGTCGACATGGCCGTTCTGACTGGCAGCTTGCATAGCTGTGTGTCCAGCACACTGCCCATTCACCTGGAAGCGTATCGGTACGTGGAGGTAAGTTGTAAGATACACACAAATACCCACAAGACTGTTTAGCAGTACAAAACTTAAAGCAACAGCACACATATCACATTATCAAATGAACAGTTCTTAGCTGCCTTTCTAGAACATACAGATGACCTCCTATGTGTTCTCTACTTCATTTTTAGATTGAAGGAAAGAGGAAAAAACAGATTTATTTAAAACATTAAGACATTAATGATACTTGGATTAAAAACTTTCATTTTTGTGCTACTGTAAAGGCAAGATTTTTGAGAACAGGTCTCAGATTTAAACCAGTCCTCTGCTCTACAGTACGTTTAACTTCATTGTCTAATTTATGGCAACAACAGAAATCAGTCAGAACAAAATACCATGTTTTGCATAATCTTTATAAATCAGTCCTCAGAACTGAAGAAGTCTCTTATCTGCAAGAACTACTACTGCTGTAGTGAGAAAAATATCTCATTGTGATTTTAAAATCTGTTCCCTGAATCAAGTCCTATAATTATTAAGCATTTTATTTTAGAGTCTTCAACACTAGGTGGTTAGACAAGTTGGTAAAAGGAGTCTGACAGAGAACAGATTAGATTATCTACCTTGTGAGTTAATAAAACAAGACGAAAACTCACAACAGCAGCATAAAAAAATAATCCCCCCAAATCTACCCTCCTTCTTTCTATCTCCCTTGAAGCAAAAGAATTTGAAGACCCTTCGCTAATGGTGTTTGGTTCTCTGAGCTGACTCTTACAAAGGTTGAAAAGTATTATAATTCATGGCAGACAAAAGAACACAAAGTTTGTCTAGCAAAAAAGTATGTACAGCTCTATGTTCACACAGCCCACACACATTTCATAGGACAACAAACGGGAAGAGAGACACTGGAACTAACTGTACTACTTCTAAGCAGACACACTACTGACTGGCAAGGAGTATTCAGGACAGCTTAATTTCTCTTAGTATTACAGGTCCCCAAAAGAGGTACTCCCAAAACAGAACACTCACATCTACATCTGGTCTCTTTAGCAAGTCTTCCACTTTAGCAACATCTCCGTTGGCAGCAGCTTTAACCAATTCTTCATTAAGATCTCCAGATTCTTGAGTTTCAAATAATTTTTTCAATAGCTGGGACAATCTCTCTGTAATTGTTAAACAAAGGACAACCAAGATTACAATTCCAATCCCACAAGAACAGAAAAAAACCCAGCTACATTTGTCATGTTTCTAACAACACGTACATAGTCATACACAAACTACCAGAAAATGGCAGCTGTAAAATATCACAGACTTCTAAGAACTGCACCCTAATACTCTTTAGACAGCTGAGACTTACACATCAGACATTTCAAAACAAAGCTGATTAAACTACAAATAGCTTGTCTCCTGCAAAATACAGAATGGATAAAGTAAAACATGAATTTATGTATTGCTATAACATATTTTCTATCTTCAGGTATATCCTGTCCCCTGTGATTTGAAACACTAAGTTGTATTACTCTTCTAGCTATTTTTATGGCCACTGTGACTTTGTCTTTATTGCAGAAAACTCACTGTATCTATGCCTCCCTAGGAAAAAATCTAGAAAACTATGTGGAAAGGTTTCTTGGCATTAAAGCAAATATGTGAAAAGGAAAAAAGAACTAGCTATGACCAAAAAAAGGAAAAACTCTAGTTTAATTGATCTGTGAAACAGCCAACAGAACATAAAATACATCGGACAGTCTCTCTGCCTTTTTATTAGATGAATGAGAGCATGTTCAACAAAACTGAATGAGATTACACAGACCCAAAAAAATCCCACTATAATAAGTCAAAGGACGTCTGACTAAATTTTAGGACAGAAATTTCAAAGGAAAAAATATTCAGAGTAACCACCTGTAACAGATTCCTCACCTACGCTTGTCATCTCACATCACCTATTAAACAAGGAGTCTGCTTGCTACTCTCAGTAATACCCTCTTCATGCCTTGGTGCCTATTTCAGTCTAATCTCCCTACCAACCATTTAAATTTTTAAGTCCTTAGAGCAAACCTTCAAAGACACAGCTGCACTGTGACCAAACAGAAGTACTCGATCAAAATAACAACAAACATCTCCATAGTGACTGCAAACTTTTTTTGTATCTTTCTCAAGTACAACTTCAATTAGCTCAACTCCAAGTCTATTATTAACCTTGCATACAAACTATGGACTAGTACTTATTAACAGATTTTTAATTAACACAACTATTTGACACACATACATTCCTGTTTATTCTTCAAACTTACCACCTGATGCATTACTTATAGCAGATCCTGCTGATGCCACCTTCGAGACAGCTGCTGGGTTATAGGTCCAAGATGTCCCACAAACCTCGACCTTTAAGTCGCTGTCTGAATAGATCTGCTGGACCCGACCTACTTTACCTAAAGTCTGCATTAAAGAAAACAGCAAATGCAAACAATGCTAAAAATAAAATATTTAGAAATCTGAACATTTTATATAAATTTCACTAACTCCATTGTTTAATAGCGCAATTGCTAATACCTTTAGCTAAGTTTCATCAGGTTGAGCAGATTGCTACATCTGAGCAAGTTTTACACTGCGTTTCATGAAATACACTTTCTCTAACTTAGAAGAAAATCACTCTTAGACTCCCACAGCCTCCAGGTATTATTACCAATCATAACTAGAAGTACTATACAAGTTTTACTGTTCTATGAATCCAAACACACAACTACTTACTGGAAGCATTGCTTCAGCCCACTCTCCGTGGCCTCTCTGAAGAAGCTTGATTCGCTCTAAGTCATAACATACTTGAACAAGGTCACCCACTTGAAATTGAGAGGTGCCTCCTTCTGCACCTTGAGCAGCATCTCCACTTCGGACAACATTGGCCTTGGTGAGAACAGCTGGATTAAATGTCCACCTAAACAATGAATCATTTAAAGTAGATCTTAAACACATAAAGTGAAATATATGCTTAAAAATCGGCTGTTGGACAAGTTTCTGCTTGTATGCCTACAAACTTTCTGCAATTGGATACTATGGCATATTTGTTGTTAACCATTTTTTGTCCATAAACTTGTCTGGAGTTCATTAATTGACTATTTCGAGGGTAATCTTCAGAGATGTACATTTGTAAAGGCAATTAAAAAATATCCTGCCTGAAGGGAAGCAAGTAGCTATACAGTTTGTTTGTTTCTCCAGGGAGAGAAGAAGACTCTGGTTGAAAAGGGGAAGATCCAAATTGTCTTGCAAAGGACTGTACTGTCAGGAAACAACATGGGAAGAACACGGAATTTTGGTCCCTCCCCCCAGGTCAAAAGCTGCAACATTCAGTTATAAAAATACTCTTCAGCTAAATGGATATCCTAGATACACCTCAATTTTCAATAAAACTATTCTTATTTTTACTATAAATTTTAGTGATTTAGAGGCATTTAGCTGTTAAATCAGGGAGGAGACCACAAGACAAAGCAGCTCCTTTCACTGGCTCTACTGCCACGACTGCCAGAAGAAAAGTCACTTACTTCCCTTTAGATGGGAAAACAGCATTGTTTTGCATTAGTTTGCAATATTAACAAACCATATCTTGAGGGAAATCCTGAATGAATAATGCATTGTTAATCCTTTCTAGACAAACTGAACAGGTCAATCTCCACATACAACTGAAATGATATTCCATGCACCAGCTGCTTTTTAAAGATAACTTGAGAGCAAGAGAATACAAAACCATTTGAATATATCAGCTCAGATCCAGCTGGACAGCTGGGTTTGAATCCTGTTAGCATGGATGCATCTAATAAAAATTCCAGCCTAAACTGCTTGCGGGAAGTGCTTTTGGCTTTATCAAGACCTCCTGTTCTTGGTCTCTATTTACATAAACTAACATTCCTTTGAAGAATAAAAGGCTAGATATAGATCATGCCAAGGTGACTCTGTATTAGACATGATCCCACAGAAGTCTGTCACCTGTCTTCTTAACCAATATTCCAGAAAACCCACAATAAATTGCTATTACAATTCCTCTTGAAACCACAGGATAGATACTCCATAATTAAAATAGACTTTACTGCTTGAAACTCTACATTTTAGAAATGAGATAGTCTAGAACATAATTTCTTATTTTGGACTCCATTTTCACCAAGTGAGAGAGTCAACCAACTTCCTCTTCCCATTAGAGCATCTTTAAAGATAAAAGTCCTCATTACTGATTGTAGAAGGAAATCTTAACAGACACTAAAGGAATAGAGAAGGTTTCTGACACCGAGTGACCACAAGTGCTGAAGGCAAAGGAAGTCTGCGAGAAGCAATGCCGAAGGATATAACAAACCTGTTGCCACTTGGATATTGTACTACAATGTCATGATCCTCATCAATGCCACAAACTGTTCCGGTTGTTGTTAAAGTTTCGAACATGCCATCAGTCCACCCTCCGTGACCATGCTGCAAAGACTGCACAATTTCCAAGTCAAGGTCAATGTTTACAAGGTCACCTATTTGCAGCCCACCAGGGTTTCTGTTACCATTTTGCTCACCTGAAATGGAATACAAAAAAAAAAAATGTTTACACAACCACACTAACTTTCCAGGCAATTTAAAGAACAGAAGTTAATTTCTGAGACTCAAAGAATTATTAAGGTTGGAAAAGACATTTAAGATTATTAAGTCCAACCATCAACCTAGCACCACTGTCAATGTTCACCATTAAACTATGTTCCAAGTGCTATATCCACACATTTTTTAACACTTCCAGGGACAGTGACTCCACATCAGTGTCTCTGTAACTGCAGTGGCCAACAGGTAAAAAATCCTCTGAACCTCTGGCTATGGAATTGTGTTTCTTGTGGAGTTTTCAAGGCAAATAGCAACAACACTGGCAAATGCTACACAATGAGCTCTAACTGGGATTGTAACAGCTATCATATGGTGTTAGACATCTAGATACCTAAAAGCTCTTGATAATTTTGAGAGTGTCATACACAGAGGGCCACTCAGAGGCTGAAAGATAAGCAGAAGGTCCACAGAAAGTTTTGAATTGGGTCAGTACCTGAAAAAGGAAAAAGCACTGGCTAAAGGAGTATGTCCAAAATGACCAACGGTGAAAATGTTTAACTTTCTGAGGAAGTGACAACATAAAAAAAATCCTGCAAATTTAAAATTGAAACAGTCTTCCTGGACAATGCTTGCTTTCAAAAGATGTGTCACAGCAAAAATTCATTAGCTGGAGGGAAATGGCATACATACACACACAAATGGTATACATACACACACATCAAGCTGTGTTAACTAATGAGAGAGCACACTTGCAGACCCCCTGACAGCCAGAACCAGAAGATGGTATCTGGTGCCATCCATGGAACAGCAGAAGTCACATAAATTGAGTTCAATGGCAACATCAGTGGCAAAGGAGTAGGTGAGCAGAGTTTCTTTAGTAATATTGATGTCTCCAAGGGGAGAGCTTGGAGTGCTTGCTTTGGCTCTCCCAAGCAAGAGGTAATAAGGAAGAAAGGATCCTTGCATGTAACAATTAGCAAGTACAAACAAAAAGCCTGACAAATAAAGACAAAACAAATTATTTAGAAGGCGACTGATTCTAAAGCCTGAAGTCCACACTAGATGCTGGCAGCACTAGCTGCACCACTAAAAATCTCCAGAGGGCAGAATGCAGAGAAAAATATCACAGAATCACAGAATCATTGGGATTAGAAGGGACCCCAAGATTATCTAGTTCCAACCCTCCCATCCATGAGCAGAGACACCTTTCTGGAGAAGAAACTGCTGAGAAACAAAACACAGCCATGAAAAAATTCTAATGCTCAATAAAATTTAAATTCTATGACCATGACTGACTTTGTATCCTGGAAAAGGGTACACCTTCATGGTAGATGGGACAGTAACCTTCACAGCAAAACACACAACATGGAAAACAGACCCTTCTAATAAACTCCTAATACAGCCCACTATGAAATTTGCCTTATTTGCAATGACAGCATGGTCCTGTCTCATTCAATTTGATATTCAGTGCAACACCCAGGTCTTCCTCAGCAAGGCTCCTCACTCAGGCGTTCTCAGTTCCCAGTCTGGGAATTACAGGTACTTAGGCTTATTTCCAGAGTGCAAAAACACACTTCTGATTGAACTCCATTCACTAAACTCTTCACTTCCTCAAGGCTCTTGGGAATAAAGCTCTACTCAACCACAACCCTCAGTCAACCTGTTATCACTTGCAAATCACGTGGAATTGCATTCTATCTCATCAAGGTCACCGATGACGTATTGAACAAAATCAATTTCCAGTATTTTGCTCCAAATACATATGACTCCATATTAATTAGGCCCATTCTAGAGTATTAGTTTCACTCTCATTTAAATATTAAAAAGTTTCAAAAATAACTTTCTAGGTTTTAATGCAAACATATATTTAAATTCCCAGCCTGAATGTATCTGTGAACTACATTCAGAAAACTAATAAAAGATATTATAACAAAGAGTGAGACTGAGAAGATGGAGCATAATGTGCCAAGAAGGATAAACTGAGTTCATTGTCAATCATTAAGAATAAGTTATTATAGTGGAAGAGAAGAATTTAACAAAGAATAATCTGCTATCTTTAGTGATTAATATTCATGCATACAAATACAGTGCCACCCTGAACAAGGACCTACGGTTACCTCCACAATTGTCACAGGTGGCAGTTGAAGCTTTAGACAAAATTTATCAAAAAGCCTTGCCACTGAGCCACAAGGTGCAGAAAGGACTCCCTTGCTTTCTAAATTTCTTCTCAGAGAGGAGTCTATGTGCGGCTGAATCCAATCTTAGCTTTGTATTATGTCAAAAGTTTAAATTTAAGTGATTACAGACGTGTGATTGAACAACTTCTGCCTCTCAGGTTTTAATGATTGGCAAAATGAAAATATTTATAAAAAATAAATATTTTCTTATCACAAACGATCAGACAAAAGATCTATTTACTACACAATATAAATGCTTAAAATCTCCTAGTAGAGTATAATATAGCATAAAGTGGCATAGCACACTGCAACAAAGCAATTATTGAAGTCATTATATTAAAGCTGGCAAAAGAAGTAATTATTAAGTGGACATTTGATGTAACTCATCCATACCAATGCTTGTGGGGAGATCTCTTTGTCTCAACCTCAAGGAGCATCCTTGGGGGGCATCCCCAGCCCAAGGAATCCCCACGAATACGTACCAAGAAGCATTATGTCAGAAGAACCTGACTGCATAAAAGGGGACTTTATATTTTTATAGTATAAAGTGATTGACTGTTAATAAGATATTTACAGGCCAGCTATCAGCTTATCTGTCAAATCAGACTTCAAAAAGCAGGTGTGTACTCGAAGTCTGGTGAACCAGGATGGTTTTAGCATAATTAACACCAATACAACACCCTGGCTCCAGCAGTTCATCTTGCATGATAGCTTGACTGGATTTTAGGTCTTATTAGGGTGGGTCTATCCTGCCACAACCTTATTACTACTTTTCTATTTTTATTCACATCAGTGTAAAAGGACAAAAATAATTTTAAGGAAAGAAGCAAGATACAAAGATCAAAGTGCCTTGCTCTTTTTACTGTCAAGTAGAGGAATTGTTGGAAAGTAAACAGCTAAGTGACACCTTGGACAACCGGTAATTTTTCTGAACAAAACACATTCTTACTGTTTTCAGCTTCTCACCAATTCTATCAATAAAACAATAGTGCTTGCTGGTCATACTTCAAGTAGGTGTGCAAGGAATTAGATTAAGACTTGTAAACAGAGAATTATCATCACTTCAGAAAGTAAGAATTAATAATATATTAATAATTCAACTTACCTAACACAGGACAATGGTCTCTGTAGAAAGAGCCTCCTTTTGCATCTTGGACACATTTAAGGTCAGACTATGGAGAGATATTGAGACAACTTTAGTCTTCACTGACTGAGTCTCCAGGCTAACTAGAACTGAAGTACATTTAATTAAAAAAGGTGAAAATTATGTGTACAAAAACCATGTCCCCTGAATTTGTTACTGATGCACACAATCTCAAATACTTTCCAATCTATCAGCTTTGACATTCAAGACTTCAATAATCTTTACCAATATAAAAGGCTGTAAAGGATGAGAAATTTTTAACTCAAAGGCAGACACTAAAATAACACAAAGCTCCTTTGCGTTGTTCTATAAAGTTATCTTCCCTTTTAAAAAGAATTCTGTCAACACAAGGAAGGAAACAAAAAATAACTCAAATATCTGCAGTCAGTGCTCAAGAACATAGCCTTTCCTGTACTGATCATTTAATGTCTGCCAGTGCTGTCCATTCTTCCCAACATTTTTTGACAGATCCATGTTTAACTTGAAGAAAACTTAGCACCCAAATTCTACAAAATGAATATCTTCCAATTAAGAATACACAGAACACAAGACTATAACTTAAAACAAACCAAAACCCCCACTATGCTGAGTTAAACATGATATTTTTAAAGAGAAGAGTTTTAGAGCTCATCCTCCAAAAAGACTGCTTCACATTATCTGAGAAAAAGAAATTTCAAGTATGATAACCAACTCCTATTCACAAAGCCAGATGAATTTCTATAATTCTCCTTTCCTTTAGGTTTATTCCCTGGCTAACCCTTAAATCCAAATGACTGCCATCTGCTATTGTTCCTTATATAACAATTTTCACTAAACAAATGGTATTTTTTTTGCAAGATGAGTTGGGAAGGAGATAAGAAACTGTTTGCAAAATGTGTCAGAATATTCTATGGGATGGGGGAGGAAGTAGAGGACAGGTGGTGGTAACGAAATAACTAAACAGAACTAAGCAAATACTTGCACAATTCTTTTTCCCATGCCCAAGATTATTGACAGACTGCCCTCCTGCAGAAGGATTAAGATGAAAACTCTGAAGTCTTCCAAATCATCAAGGCACTGATGAGCACAAGACTACCCTCAGTGACTGTTAACTGTTAAGCAGCCAGAAACAATACAAAATTCAGTGTATGTCCTGACCCACAAAGAATGAACTGCCACTTTGGAAAAATTGTGAAAACAGCCAGATGAAAATAATGAGATTTATCCGCTCTTCAAATCCCCTGAGGAACCAGAGAAAGAGCTTGCTGAGCCCAGCACAGAAGGCCTGTGACAGGATGCTGCCACCCGGTGGGCAGGTGCCGGGTTTAACTCAGCCGCAGACAAAGGGGCTGCACTGACCATCCCAGATGGCAGGTTCATTCATTCCCCCGGACCCACAGGGACTGAATGTGCCTGAGAGCACTGGGTGTCACCCACTGAATACAAACCCTCCGTGTCAGGGAACAGCCAGCTGTCTGTGAAGGAGACGAGCACGGGTACACATGCAAGAGCTGCTTTCACATTCTTCAGAGCACTAAGAATAGAGCACAGGGGATTCTCCTCCCTGCCAGGCAAAATCAGGGTGAAAGACCACTTGTGTTACAATAAGTGTTAATACACTGAGCAGGCTGATGGCTAAAAGCTAGCAGAAGAAACAAAATGTTCATTAAAAGGCTTATTACTATCTTGCAGCAGATATTATTAGGAAGTAGGTTAAGGTATCTTAAATTTTATAGGAAAAAAACCAAATGCAGAAACCTACAAACCTGCACTCATATTTTACCCTGCCTTTACCGTGCTCCGTGCACAGTTTATTTCTGGAGTATAATTATATACTTAGCTTTTCAACCAAGCTGTAGCTTGGTGTTCAACCTCAGCTTCACATCTGCCTTCCTTTCACTTACATGATGTAGTCAATGTTATATTGCAAAGGAGTAAAACAAGAGTCTGATCTAAGTATTGCAAAAAAGGGAACATGTATTTTTCTTTGTTTACATAAGCCTTCACCAAAAAATGGAGGACCCAAAACACACAGAAAGATGAGGCACCGACAGAGATTAAGGCAGTACAAAACTAACTTTTATACTGTATATACACAGAGTTCCTTCAGCAACTTGGCAAACAGCACTACTAAGAAAAGTAATAACAATAAAGGCCTGCAAATGTCTTCAAAAAAAGAACCAAACTGAAACAAGATTCTGAAGTTTTAAGACAGTAAACTGTACTTAGTTGTACAATACCACAAAAGCTGGGTAAGCAACTACAATTTCCTTCTAGAACTCAGCTACTACATTTATCAGAAAAGGAAAACAAGCTTTCTCCTGTTCAAGTAGTGGAAGTAAAAATTCAGGGGTGGTGGTAAACTCCTGGTCACCCTACCCATGGCAAGGGGCCCCCCTGGTGCAGATGGAGCAAAAGCACATCCAGAGCCTGGACGCACCAGGCTCTGCACTTCAGAGAACCTCACTGGGATTTCTACAAGTTATATGAGTCTCCCTGAGTCTTCTAAGTGAACTGTAATAGCAGATTATTTGGAGATGAGACATGCAAGTGCAAAAGGGAATGTACCAAAACAAAAGACATGTTAAAATATAAGTTTTAGACTTGCGGGGACACCACCAAAAAACGTAACCACTGTGAGGCTGGGCTTTATGTAAACACATGGTGGAGATTAACAAACCAGCTTTTCTACAATACCTTGGTGGAGAAATCATTCAATGAATCCTAAATAGGATTCTTACAAGAAACAGAAAAATAAGCTATAGATTTCGTGGAATTTGTGTACAGTTACAAATGGAAGCCCCAGTTAAGCAGGAAATCATTATAATAAGAACTCAAGGAACAGCGTGGGAGCCATACACTGTACAGCAGGACCTGCAGGTCAGTAGTAACAGCTGATGCACGTGAGCGATGGGTAATAATGGGTTCTGCCTACAGTGGAGAACTCTGGTCTTCCGGCACCTACATTCTGACTTGCACTCCAGCCCTATGTGACTGGATCACAGAGACCATGACCTGCTCAGTCATAGGAAGTACAGAAAATTTAACAGTTAACTTGGACTTACCATCTAATTATACCAATGAAAAAAACTAACAGCAATTTCATCTTCATAAAAACTTCAGAGAATGAAAAAATGTACTTTACAGCAATGTCAGTGGTGCTGACAGATGGTGTAATAGCACCATCATCCCTGACCTTGAAGAGAAAAAACCATGCTGAAGGACAGCTGACTCCTGGAATAACTATTAAGTTATTCCAATCAATACAGAATGCCATCCATCAAAGACAGGGAGAGGGGACTACAGGCTTGATAAGAAAACTAGGTGTGCTGCTAAGAAAGAGAGGAATGTTTGATCTAGGTGCACCGATACAGCATCTAACACCAGCAGCAAATAACAGGAGAGAAATTAATACCAATCTTACAGATACACCAGCACGAATGGTGACACAGCTGCAGGGGTTTGAGGTAGCAGTGAATATACCCAGTAAATGTCACTCTAAGTCTTTAAATTCTCAACAGCTTTTGGTAAGGGTATCAGTCCTTAGGAGGCAAATGGGGAAAGCCCAATGCATGCTCCTTTGTCGCCAGATTAAGGCAACAAGGGACTGGATAAAACCATACATTTCAGCAAAAAGTTTGTAAGACGTGCTGTATTTCAGATTTAATGAACTCATATCATTCTCAGTTTCAAGAAGCTGAGAAAAGGGAAGCAATGAAAGGAGAAAAGTAGAAGATGGTAGACAAAGTGACCGAAGTGACAAGGAGGTGTGAGCTACAGAAACAATAACATCAGTTTCTTATAGAGGAAATCAGACCTGAGGCAGATCCTGAGTGAGTAGTTTATAACCTTCTACTATATAAATAAAAATACCTCTATATACCAATATACATATCATATAAAAATATACTTATTTAAAACTTATAGAACCTTTGCATGTGTAACTTTTTAAAAAAAAAAAAATACAGTCCTCCTTGTCAGTAAATACCACAAATACAAATGGAAAAGGATCAGTAAATAAATTTCTGCTTAATGGAAATATTTTTCTCCACAACTCAGGGATGAAAAACTTGACTCTGTTGAGACCACAGGAGAATAAATACACAAGGTATACATAAATATCTCCTTCTCTGGATTCCACAACAACTGACTACTTAACTTTCTTACTGACACCTGATTTACATCACATGTAATAAAAAACACCTGCTGCACACATTAAGGTGGCCAAAAATTCATGATTTTGTGTTTTAAAACAATTTTGTTCAACATTTAGTAGCAGAAGGACATTAAACTAGCAAAATAATGAAAATTCTTGTTGCTTCTTCCTGAATGCCTCATTTTCAGTGTAGGGGGGATGAGATAAAAAACTAGAGAGCAGAAGATTTGACCTGACAGTTGTAACTGCAGCAGAAAGCATATTTCTATTATTTTATAACACTCACTTGAAATGTTTAGTATACCAAGTCACTCACTTTGGTTTTATTTTTAAAAGAAGTGTCAACAAGCAATTCTTAAAATCCTCTAGAGTAATTTCAAAGAATAATTTTATCGGTAACCCAAATAAAAGCTGATGAACAGACATTAAGTATCAATCACACAGGGACAAGGAATCTTCTCAATTTCCCTTATGCACTCAACTATTTTGGAATTCATGGAAAAGAGTAGACCAACACAGATGGCTTACAGATCACTGTGACAATGATGGATGATAACTACTGTTACTTCTTTCAGAGGCTACACAGATGAAAGCATATCCTTCATAACAAGAAACAAGAAGGGGAAGTTAATCACAGAAATAAAGGAAAGTGGTACAGGGCAAAGAAATTTGGTAGCACAAAACTGATTCCCAAATGAATTTGATTTAGGGCATTCCTGCTGATGTAACTATTTTCCACTGAAAACCAATGGAAGTTACCAGCTTTACATTCTCAGCTGTGTGATATGAAGAAATAAAACCTAGACACAAGCCCAAAAAGCTAAATCGCAATCTTCCCATTAACTCTCTAATTTTACATGATGTATCTCTTTATTGCAAAAGGCAACATTCACATATTTCAAAAGCAGCTGGTCAAAAGTGGTTAACAGCTTGGTTTGCCTCTTGACTCTGAATACACATAGATAAGAAATTTGAGTAGTGTCACTAACCATATTAGCCAACAGCACTTCATTCTTACTAAGGATGTACCAAATATGTCATAAGACGTAATAGCATCATAAACACAGGTTTCAATTTGGGAATTTGTGGCCTGTGGCAGCAGAAAGTCCCAGATTTAAATGCCAGACTTCACACACACACACATAAAGATACACCTCTCTCAGTCACTTCATATGTAAGCACGAACTCAAAAATCTGACCAGAAATAAATGTAAGTTTTCAGCCAGCACCTGCTGCCCCACCAGCCAACCCTCATCACTCCCAAGGAAAAGCTGGCAGGCTAGATAGATTAATTTTGAGGACCAGATGCAGCCTGTCAGCTATCAAACAAGAACCCTGACTTACAATAACGAGCTGTGTTTCTTTAATCGGCTCCATTAGCATGAGTCAAGTGTTATTCATTGGCAGGTTGGGGTCTCTTCCCAGCTGTATTTACATGGGCACACACTCTTGAGTATTGTTGATTCCACATTCTCTGGACCTTTTTAACCAATTTCCAAGTACCAAAACAAGTTTGCCCCAACTTTATGTGAACTTCCTGACAGCTTGTTAGTCAGCTTTACATAATAGCACGTAAATAGTAGTAAATAATCATAATGAATTGCACACTTAGCAAGTTATTAACCACTTATAAAATTTAGCATTACATTCAAATGACTTTGTCACAGACATCCAAGAATCCATTCCGCCTGAAGTGAAATTTGCATTTGATAAAAGTTTAGAGATAAAATTATTGTACATAAAAAGCCTCAAATTGTCCCTTTTGTACACATGCATATATATTTTTATATATTATCCTAAATATACTGTATATATATGTAGTTTCACACACAATTTAACAGGCTTTTTTTGTTAATTGAATGACCAACTATTTCTTTTTCTACAAAACTTGTGTGAAGGGTCACCCTTATCACCAGTTGCAGTACTTAATTAAGTATTCTAGAAATATTTTACACTTCCACATGTGGCAAAAGTTTGGAAACAGAATATAGCTGATTTACAAATTACAAATAACAAATATATTTTTTTATTATGGGAATAACTATTTCATTTTTTTTCCCTGAGGCCAGAAGGAATCTTCAGTGATTCCACAGCACTTGTACTATGCAGTCCACAAAAACCCCAACAGCTGATTTGTATCTCATTCCACGTAGATTTTGTAACTGTGTTACTTTTGCATTTATTACAAACGAACATAGGAGGGAAGATACCAAACACTGATTTAATGTTATACTACAAAATACTGCATACAACTTTAAATTACCTTTTGCCAGTATAAAAGGAATTTTCTTTAGAACTCCTGGGCACCATGAAGCACATAATTCAATACTGATTTATATTTTATCCTTAGCATCTTCATGCATCAGAAAAGCTGACCTGCACTAAATATGTTTACGCTTTTTAATCATGACACTAAAATAAATATTTACTGAAAAAGTGGTATTTATTTTCTTTTTAATTATAAAAATCAACGTTAAGTGAGGCTATAAGGCCAAATAGTTTACATTCAAAAAAGTAACTAGTCATTGTTTAACATTTTATTAATGTTACGTATCTGACAAGATGACACTTCAATGTTAAGTTAACATGGTCTTCCTCTGCACTATCAAACAAATATCATGCAGAGAAAATGCTAATTAAGACGTTATAAGCAGTTGATAATCGAAGTAACCTTTCCTTGACCCACATTAGGATAAGAAAACACAGCAACAGAAGGCACTTAGGCTAGAGTCTGACCCATTTCTTTCCTAGAGCTGGAGAGGTAGCTGGAGAAGCTTCAGAATGGAACAGAAAAATTTAATGCTAAAGCAAATAGAGTTGTAATTTAATTCAACACCTTTCCACTGACAAAAAGAAAATTGCTTTCAATAGGATTCCAAGTGTTGACAGTAATTTAAAAATTGTAAATTCTGCAGCAGTCACCCCAAAATTTAAAGTCAACTGGAGAATTCAGGAGTTGAACAATCAATTTTATAAAAATTTCATAAGTACATTTTCATAAGTTCTTCTATTCTGAATTTTAATTTAAGCACAATAGTAAGATAAACATGTATGTGATGCAAACATTGATTGTGGCTGAAACCAGCTCTTAACTTGTAGTTATTCACATGTTTTATAAATTCCCAGATCAGACTTTCTTGCTAATACATATGCATGACGCTTACAGCTGGATTCACAATGACCTGACTAACAGCATGCAAACTGACAAAGCATATTACAAAAGCAGGACCATAAAGCACAACAAGTTATTCTTACTGCCCTTCCCCCACCGTGCATCTTACCCTTTGTGCTCTTTTACACTTACCATGCCCTCAAAGCCAACTCTGTAAAGGTTTTTAGCACCATTGTCCCAGAGAACATATGCTGCGCTATGTGGACTCGACGCACTCCAATCTTGGATTTCAGTTACCTATTCAGTTTGAAAAACAAGAAAACTGTTTCTAGAACAAAGACTTAGAAGCACAATCTGATCTTAAAACCTTGTTAACCTCTTCAAAATAATTCAGGATATAGCAGTTTTACTGAATTTGATATAATTTATTCTAAGGCTGATTTCTGTTTGATACAAGTCTTCCCTAGGTATCTCAATAAGAGAGTACACTGAATATATGCTTTGTAGGCCTATTTTTTTTATTGTATATTTGGTAGGTAATCTAACTACAGAAGCAGAGAACAAAACCTGAACTGTAAAAATTTATTTTATAATGCTGTGATATGTTCTTACCAGAAGCAGCATCTCACTACAAAAAACAGGATGAAAATTATTTTAATTGCTTCAGTTTGTCTGGTTTAACCTGCATTAGCCTGGTAGCTGTGCACTATGTTAGGAGAAAAAATTTTATTTCCAGAGCCAATATGCTTAGCAAGAGTACAAAAGAAGAAGAGTGAAAATGTCTTTCCCTGACATTTCTGAAATCATGAGGCCATGCACCAAATTCTGAGAACACTGCCATTATTAAAAAAAAAAATAAAATATCAGTTTCCAGAATTTGCCTTCATTCTTATTTGTATTTATTTAAAAGCTGTTTCTGCTATTTACCACATACTTTTCCTTGTTAAAAATATTTATATACATTTATACATATTTTCAGCTTAAAAATAATCCCTCTAATACAAGTTTAGTACACAAAGAAGACCATGCAGGCTAAGAGTCTTATTCTGCAAAGTTTCAGAGATTTCAAAGTATCTTGACACAAGAAGGGGTAAATAATCAAGATGAAAAAAGCTGCATCTAAATATTGCTTTAAGAGATTTAAACTTATTATGTCCTTTCAATAAAATTCAAAATTAAATCCCCAAAAGTCCTAAAGCTTCCCTAAATGTCTAGAATATAAAATAAGCTAAACAACCAATATAAAATAGGGTAAACATCATATCCAGGAACTTTTCACTCTCTTTTAAATACTGCTTTAGTGTACTAAAAATAAATTCAACAAAAAAACACCCACAAAACCAGTTTACCAAATATAAGGGCATCCAATTCTTAAATGTGGTGATAAAGTATATTTTACACTATTGTATGTTCATACTTATAACAAACCCTGATTACAACTTCAATTTACCATGAGAACTAAAAGGAAAATATGCAAAGGTTACAGTTAGCAATTTACCACTCCATACCATTTTCAATAAATCAAAATATTTTTACTACAGGACTACATCAAAAGCGATCATATATTGTCCTAAGCCAGGAATCTAATCTGCACATCCAACACTTGAAGAGCTTTTAATTTTAAACTGGAAAAGTCCCTATAATTATAAGATGAAAAAAAAAATCCCAGGTGTCAGCACTGAAAACCAAGAGCAAGAGATACACAAACATGCTGGCCCATGAGCAATAAGACTACAGAATGCAGTGATGACCAGAAAGGGAAAGGGCTACTCTTGATAGCTCTGTTTTTATACCAGCTCTCTAGTAATGCTGAAATATGCTCAAGATCTAATGTTTTTTAGAAGTCAGTCTTAAAAGACCACCATGGCAAAAATTTAGTAATTAAAAAAATTTTGTGCTGGTATCATAACAATGCAAATTTAAATGTAAAAGAACTATTATGGTATACATACCCTCTTCTTTGTAAATGCTTGAGCATTACAGGATAAGAATTAAAAATGTCCAGCAAATTAACATAGTAACTTTTATGACAATATTTTTACTTTACAATTAGAAAGGCCACTGAGGCCATCATGTGAGCGTGCAAAGGTGCATCTTATGAAAACCAGTTTTATTTTTACCTTTCCTCTACGCCCATTGCCACCATCTTGATCTTCCCATTGCCAGTCAACTCCTCGCACTACTCTGGCACCTGCAAAGATTCCTCTTGCTGTAATTTTCTTTGATTTACGTCGAGACTCCAACAATACCCTGAAGTTATTAAAAGAAGAACCCACACATGTCAAGATAATAAAGTCCAAAATCTTTGGGGATAGGAAGGAAAGCATTTTGAAAGCAAATAACTCCAAAATAAAACAAAAAACAACCCCACACCTGCAGATTTCACTGCACGAATCATATCCATTTAATTCTCAACTTCAACAGCAGCACACGAGACAAAAAAACCATGATCGTCCAAGATGTGATTTATTCTATGTTTATAATTAGTTTTTAATTCTAACAGCAATTTCTTCTCCAAACTTCCTACTACCAGCAATCATCTTGTAAACATATATACAGATCTGTACTGTTATTATTAAAATCATTAAAGAAACATACAGAGTCATATAAACACACTTCTCTTAGATGTACCCTAGGCCAATGCTTCTGTTCCACAATTGCCCTGCCACTTTTATTCAGAATTATGCTTTTAAGAGCTGTATCTCTTTTCCCTCCTTGTCTCAGTTTATTTTCTACATGCTTTTCATAGCATCTTTAGCAAATTTAAGTCAATATATCAGCATCCATCTTTCTTCCTTTTCACCAGAACTGAAGTAGATAAACTCAAACAGAACAATTCATGAGTATTTAACTAGAAATAATAGAAACAAAGAGACAAACATTTTCCTGCCTTCTCTGTCATCTCAAAAGCCACCAGTTTTCATGCAACAAGACTTCTTACTTCATGACAGGAAAATGCTGCCAGACAAAAGTTTTTCAGCTGACACTCAGATTTGTTTCCTGACTGCTTCAGGAAGTCTCTCAGCCTCCTGCTGAACTTTTAACATCCAGCAGATGGCACAAACGGAAAAAGTTGAATTGTCACAATGAATGCAAAGAGCACAAGAAAACGTTGGCCATTTTTTTCCTAAGTAAAATAAGAGTTATCAAAACCAAAAGGAAATCTTGTTTGGAGCATCTTTTTAGAAAGTTCTCAACACGTACAAAACTGAGACAAAAGCCAGCACACATTACATTGATACACCGCCCATACGATATCCCAGACTCAAAAATAAAATAGGTAGAGCTTATGCTTCCCTTCATCCAAACATTCTTAGATGCCTCTTGCCATTTTTCCCATGGGACATCCCTCAAATTCAATAACACTGCTTGGCCCCTTTCTCCTCTCTCAAGTAGTTAATTCTCATCAATTTTTCTCAGTTAAACTTGATCCAATAGAAACATCTCCTTGGCAGAAGAAATTGCCTTCTAGATAAGAGTTGCAAAACAGAGCTCAATAGGAATAAACAAAGAAAGGGAGAAAGCGACAAGATGAAAGAGATTTCCAGCAGCACTATACATTGTATACAGTTTATCTCCAAAACAAAAACTTGTACTTTATACACCATAACAAACCTCTTAAAACTACAAAGGAAATGTCAGCTTAAAAAAAGAAAAAAATAGGTCTGGCAAGCATTCTCAAAACCAAAGAGACTTTTAAAAAGAAATAAATAGAAAAACAGATTTGTATTTGGTATTTGTATTTGGTATTCTTCATTAATTACATTAAACCAACACTTTCAACTCTTGGATACGACTTCTAAGTCTTGTTCTGTGTTCAACATTAGAGATACTAAATTTATGATACCTATTTGGTACCTTTTGATTAAGCCACTGACCTGGGCATCTGAGCAATCTGAGTTAAGGCAAATATTTGACAACATAAACACAGACCCCACAAACAACACACAGTGTGAGGATTTGGTTGTGTGCTCCAATCACTTCTCTTAACTGTAAAAGCACATCACTAAATTACAGCATACTTGTAAATCTAACTTCTCCAAAAAGAAGAAATAAATGTTATCTTACACACGTCTCATTTAAATGAGTATCACACCTAGAAAAAAAAGATTCCAATGATTTAGCTAAAGAACATTTGTGAAACATATCCCAGAGGTGACACCACAACATGAAGCCTTTACACAACATTTTTTCCATACCTCTCCAAGTATTTAGTAACAGGCAAATATTGCTATTCTCACTTAACAGGTAGATAAATCACGACAAGAGGGGTTTTCGATTTAGACAAGTCATTTAAAGTCAACAGCTATGCAAGAACAACTAAATGCAATTTTGTTCAGAGTTCTTCACTGGGAGAAAATAATAGATGCCTAAGAACATGAAAACAAAGGCAGGGGTAGAATAACCTTTCCAGCATCTTCTCTCTGCTTTCCATAGTGAGCAGTTTAAGCAGCTCAAGTCCAAGTTTTTGTTTCCAGATCATTCTGTTTTCCAGAGCCTACAAGGAGAGTATTTCCCCCTCAATCTGTCCACACTGTTTTTGAACCTAATTAAACTTTTGAGCTAATTAAATTTTCACATTCAGGAATTCATCAACAACTCATTTTTGTTTTAAAGCTGGTATATGATAACACAAGTATTAGGAAGACTGCAATGAGGTTCAGCAAAACTGAATTATCATATACTTTTTTCTGTATTCCATTGTTTATAAAATTTCCATGTTTTCCAAGCTTCCAAGATCTGTCCCAGTTACCCTCCCTCCCAAAGGCAGACAAACAGTAACCCAACCTAACCTCAAGCCACTATGTTACCGAAGCCAAGTTTAAGTAACCAAATCTGCAGTTTAAAAGTTAATTAACTGTACCGTCTTAATTTCATGGAGAAAAAGCTACATTTTACCTTTCACTTCCCGGTGTGGTAATTCTGTAAAAACGATGCCTCAGGTGATGTTTGTCCCCGTGATAGCAAACTGTGCACAAGTCATAATTTGTGCATTCAGCACATTTCCATCGGATGCCAATGATAGGCTGCTGCCGACAAGTATCACACATAGTCCCATCATGCTTGATACCTGTGGGAGAAAAAGGAAATAAAAAGACTGACAACTTTGCTACACCACTACACAGACTTCTGTTGCACACCATTAAAATGTGAAACTACATACTAAAAAGTTAACAACAGAGAAATGCTGCTAGTCATATCCTATCAGCCTATATGACTGAAGGGAAAAGATAGTGGACTTTGATTCATATCTCCAGTTGTCAGTCTGTTCCTGAAATATTCTATCTTTTCTCAGCTTAAAAGGTTGAGAAAGCTATGTTTCTTCCCTTCCATCTCTACAAAGGAGGGAAAGAAGACGAGAAATCTTTTAGCTCTAAGTTAAAGGGTCAGAAATGTGTTTACCAAAATATACAGGCAATCTGGAAGTTTATTTTGGGATTAAGGCTATCAACACACCTTATATCACAAAGACTACTGTGTTCAACTGTGTTTGACTTACACATTTTGCACAGTGGAAAAGATAAGTGCTTATCTCCAATCTTTTTCATACAGGAAGAAAATTAAACTTTCTTGGATAGATGCCATTAGCTTCATGAAAATCTGTTACCATTTTTAAAGCAGTTTACTGCTATACTGTTCTTCTAAAAAAGAATGTGCCAAAGACAGATCAAATGTAACTCACCAGCATGTGCTCTGCCCAGCCTTCCACAAAAACTTAGTTCTCAAGATTCCTTATTCCTACAGCTTTGCCAAGCTACAGCTGAGTGAAAGTGATCAGTCACAGTTTCTATCCATGCATTCTGAATACAGTGAACAGCCAAGAGTTCATTTTTAAAAAAAGATCAAATTCTGCTGCTGTTTGGAAAAAAATGAGCAATAGAAGAAAGAAGTACTGACATTCAGTTAGTCTAGTAGCACTAGACAGAAATGAGCACTAAAAAGTTGGAGTAATACAGAAATTTCCCAGTTACTCCCCCTTTAAAAAACCCAGATCAATCTGAAATCAGTGAGGAAAAAGAATGTGTTTTGTCCCCTCCAGAAGGGATGTTTTCAGAAATGACTGCCAAATTCACTATAAATCTATTAGTCACTTTTGTCCAACAGCTGAACCATCTGCAGCAAAGAAAAATTAACAGTTGGAGAGGCAAAACTGAAGGAAATGCCTTCCTATTTGATCATTTCACAGAATCACATACTAGCTGAGATTGGAAGTAACCACTGAAGATTGTCTCTTCCAACCACTGCTGCTCAAAGCAGGGTAAACTAGAGCTGACTGCCCAGGACCACATCCAGTCAGCTTTTTGAGCACCACCAAGAACAGACAATGCAGCATATTCCAGCAATCATCTCTATAGCAAAAATACTCCTTCTTATGTTTCAGTGGAAATTCCTGTATTTCAGTTTGTGCCCATTGCTTCTTGCCCTGTCAGCTGACAACACTGAAAAGAGCCTGGCTCCATCCTCTTTACAGCCTCCACCAGGTATTTATACACCCTCTTAAGATCTCCCTGAGCCTTCTCTTTTCCAGGCTAAGCTCCATATTCCTCAGTCTTTCCTTGTACTAGATGCCTTAAGATCCCTTTGCTGCAGACACATTTGCAGCCCTTCACTTGACTCTCAGTACGTCCATGTTTCTCTCGCACTGGGGATTGTATTGAAGCATTTTACTGGGTTTTTTGGTGCTCTTCAAGAAAAGGTGCACTAAAAGGACCGAGATATCCTGCTAGTGGTTTTGTCACCTTGTTTTAACTAGTTATGGTGCTTGGGGTTGAGGGGTGGTATTTGTTTTGGTTTTATTTTTAACTGAGTGCTAAATTGGTATTTCACATATAAACAGAGAAATTACACATCTTTGGAATGTATTTATTTTAATGGCTGCTGAATTTCAGGGAAGACAGTTGGACAAGGAATACGTTTATTCTGGATGTGAAAGGACCAAAGGATTGGGTGCTGTAGGATTTTTCTATTTGTCCAAGCAGCAGGGAAGAGGGCAAAAAAGAATCATAATCAGGAGTCATGAGTCATTTAATACAGAATACATAAACTTAAATAAAAACTAAATATTTCTAGCCAGAGGCCAAAGTTACTATGGAAAGATCAAGGAAGAAAAAACATATAAAGGTATTTGACTCAAGTCATTTTACTGGCAATAGAGCCTGGGACTTAAAAGAGAACAGTGGTGACAGTGGACTAAGAGACTTTTAACTTCATCTGCTAAAAAAAAAAAAGAGGGTAAAAGAAGATGCTACTACTGGATCACAAAATGTGACAGCTAAACTCTCATTCACAGTCATAATACAAAGTTACTTACATCAATAGCAAGTGTTAAAGAAAATTGAAAGAACATATTTGGGGTTAAGTTTGACAAGATATTATAGTAACACAAGTTTGGTTAACCTTGACTGGCTGTCAGATGTCCATCCAACTGCTCTCTCACTCTCCCCCCTCAACAGGACAGGGAGTGAAGATAAAATGAAAAACCTTAGGTCAAGCTAAAAGTGAGATCATTTACCAATTACCATCACAGGCAAAACAAACTTGACTTGGTGAAAATTAAGAGAATGGTGACGAAGACAAAAACTAAAACATCTTCCTACACTCTACCTTCTTCCTCGAGACAACTGCACTCCTTCATTCCAAACTCCTCTATCTCGCTGTTTCTCCCCACGGTAGACAAAATCATGGAATCATTTTGATTGGAAGACCCTTAAGATCATTGAGTCCAACCGTTAACTTACCAACAAGTCCGCCACTAAACCATGTCCCTAAGCACCACACCTACATGTCTTTTAAATACCTGCAGGGTTACTCAACCACTTCCCTTGGCAGCCTGTTCCAGTCCTTGAAAACCCTTTTGGTGAAGATGGGGAACGGAGGGTTATGGTCAGTCCATAGCTCCTCACACTTTTCCCCTGCCCAGGTCCTTTTCACAGGCTTTAGTCCTTCAGGAAAGCACTGCTCGAGCATGGGCTCTCCATGGGCTGCAGTTTCCTTCAGGGCACATCCACCTGCTTCAGCACAGGGTCCCCCACGGGCTGCAGTGAGGATCCCTGCTCCACTGTGGCTGGAAGGGGACAACCTGCATCACTGTGGTCTCCATCCACTCACTAACCATCTACACGCCAGAACTCACTACTGAAGACCTCATGGCAGCAGTACATGCACTTCGAGGAAGGGAAGGAAACTTTAATCCTAGTGTTTCAGACTAGCTTGGCCCTACCCGAGATCAGCCTTGAGATCATATATTTCAATTTACTTTCACCAAAAACCAAAGCACTTTATGTGCTACCAAACCATGAAGTAAATCAAAGCACAATATACAAGAACCACCAGGAGACTGGATCAAGTGTAGGGCTCTGGAGCCAAACTAAAATCCTGACCCAAATGCAAACAGTATCTGTCACAAACTGCTTCCGCTCTTTGAAAGCAAGGCTGTTTAAGAAAGGTTGAGAAACGCAAACTTTACAAAGTTTATATTAGGAAAGAATGCCTTCATTAAACTACTGGAATAAATTAAAGTGCCGTAAAAACTTCAGAATTCAAAGAGCAGCCCTGCAGCTGACCAGCTGTGCACCAAAAGAGCACTCTAGCTCTCTAAACTGAGATAATGAAAACACTAAACCTCTAACTATTCTTCAAAATTTCCTCGAAGTAGGCTATTTCAAAATGAAACAGGTTTTGTATCATCTGCACTAAAAAAACCAAAAGAATCCATAAAACAAGAAGTGTACTTTCACCATGTCTAATTACTTTTAAATATTTGGCTGCCATTTCCTAAGGTCCCTCCAACCTTAGCACACCATAAAATCCAGTATTCCTGATCTCCATTTGTCATTAATGTTTTTTACTATTTGAATTTCATATTAGTTTCAACCTTTATGTCCCTGTCATGGTTATCTTCACTTTTGTCATCTATTCCCAAATCTTCCCTGGATTACTTAGCCCACCATTCCTCTGTCACCTCTCATTTAAACACCAGTTTTAGAGCCCTTTCCTACAAGTTTTTTAAATCCTTGCTCCTTCTTGCAAGTGTGAAAGGAAATAGAAGCAATGCTGCTCAAATTGCTCTTTGAATATTTTACAAACAGCTCTTTTGTACTAAGCATAATGAGCTGGCTTTATACAACTGTTCAACAAAAGGACATTTTAACAGTAAAATAAGATGAACAAGGGGTATCCACATCACTTACTGTTAAGCACAGAAGACATCAATAGTGACTTCAATTACATCTGAGAACCAACAAAACCTGCTTTCCAATGGAATTATTACTCTCTACAGAACTCTAATAAGCCAAAATTCCTTTGTACCATAACAACACCACCACCATCAGGTAAGGGAATCCATAAACTATTTAGAAAATTGATTCGTTTACACCCCAATTTAAAAAGCAATAGCAATGTTTTGTTCTTCCCATTCTTCCACTCCAGGTAACTTTTACACTACAGCCAGACTCCAGGCAAACTGAAAACAAAGAATTCTTAGAGATTAACCAGTTAGATTTTGACAAACTGCATGCAAACTCAAATCAATGTTCCCACAAACATAACTAATCTATTAAATACACTGTTTGGAAGCAGCCAGCTGACCAATTATTATTATAAACATAAAATGCCAGACTTGCTAAAGCATATGTCCTATCTGGTAAGGATATCACAACATACACATGGAGGGGGAGGATTACTGTGTAGGAGACATGGGGGAAGGGCACGGTAAAAGAATAAATTTATTAAAAAAACTGGCCTCCCAAGTACCACTACTAAGGAAGCTATTGGATTTTTTTGACTTGTGAGGGCTCCTATAAGTATTTCCAAATCGCTTCTAGAAAATCTTGACTAAGACAATTTGCCTTAAATTACACTTGATGTGCTAAAAGCAAGAACAAATAAACAAATATGCAGGCTAAGTCATATACGGTGGTCTGCCTTTTAAAATACTCCAACATGGAAGACCTCATGATGAATTATACAACTTTTCAGGTTACAAAAAACTATTAATACAAGTACAGAAAGCCACTCAGCTCTTTAACACATAACACCTAAATTTTCAATATGAGCAGAATACAGCACATAACGCTTTCCATGTTGCACTGATGCACATTCTAGCCGAGGGATAATTTCACATCGAGATTCCATTTCTAGACCTCCTGTGCCACCTTCCCTTGGTCAAACACAATTGGGTAAATATTTTCAGTAAGAAAATAATATTGATACTTTGAGCCAACCATATAAAAGAGGAAATGGATGACAAATTTTGATCTAAGCTCTACTGGAAGCAAATCTTCAGAAAGAGAATAAACAAAAAGTTCCTGCAATGCTCATGAATATTATGCAAACATAGCCAGGTGTGCTCTCTACAAACATGTTACTTGTCTGGCCTTTACCTCTGGGAAAAGGCTGCCTTCCCTTCTAAATATACAGCTTGGGTTTATATTCTTCTAGTTTCTGTTCAACAACTCCAAAAACTACTCCTTTCTCTTTCTTTTCCACAAAACTACCAGAAAACAGGGACACTCAAGACTCCTAGATCTTGGCAAAAGGCTACTTCACAGAAATAACAGGGTTTATTTGCAAGTAATCAAGCAACTACACTGCACTGCTGATGTATCACATCCCACCACTTTGTCCATTGAGGAACCCACTATACAGGACCTACTTGAAGTTTCTTCTAACTGAAATCTCACTTTTTTTCAGATCATTGGTTTAGCAATCCCTCTCAATCACTCTGTCTCATTTAAAAAAATGCTGGCCAATGTAAATATGACCGCACTAAGAAGCAGCTAATACAGCTATCTTAGTAGACACAGCCAGAATACCACAAAACTTCATACCACAAATCACTCATTACCCAGATGACTACATCTGGAACAAAGAGCTTACAAGAGATTCTTCATGTAAATCACAAATGAGCTTTTAGTTTTCAGAAAATTGCCCTAATACCTTAGTAATAAGGCTATTTAAGTTTTATAAGAACTTAACAGTCTCACAATGCTGGTAATAGCCTACAACCATTAAAAGACAAGAACAGTACATTTTTTAAGTCTAAGAAGCATTGTTATGGCATATACATATTAATGAACACACGTATCAAACACAAGTTTCCTTTTTTTTTTTTTTCAATAGAATGAGCTTCAAGCATTACTTCTGTAACACAGTAAGTTCCTGATGCATCACTACTGTTTCTGGCTGCATAGGCCTCAAACTCATCAAAGCAGCAACTCTGTCTGCAAGCACCACTTTTAAGAACTTACAATCAAGACCAGTTTTTAACACCTCAAAGAAAGAATTCCCTGCAAGAGCCAATGTAATTTTGCTTTTTATTACCGTATTTTTATATCTAATTTCTCTATAAATTTACAATTGTGTCGTGACGGTAGATTTATGACCTAGAGAATTTTTTTTAATTTTAAACCATAAGAGCCATGATTCACACCCTGCTAAGGATCATCAAACAAAAGGCCACCCCACATTCTATATTTCCTTGCTCAACAGCATCATTATTAATACTACCACTAGAAATTCCTGTAACCTAATCCCACCTACGTAAATGCCCCTAGAGATAGTATCAAACTATCATCCAAAGTCAGTCCTTTAATCCAAACAACGGATAAGTCATTACAAAAAAGTGGAGAAGGGAAGTGATTTGCACAAGACTACAAAGTGAACCAGTAGTAAAACCAAGATTTCAGTACAAACTGACAGCATCCTAACTCCATTAACTTTGCTCTTTTGCTGCTACTATTTTACACATTTTTACTTTTCCTATCTCCAGGGAATCATGACCTCAAAAGTAACTCCCTCTAGCAAAAAGCAGCCCTGGGTAGTTCCATGCAACAGTTCCATAAGGATGATGCACATGTTGGCCAGAAACCTCAGGAAGAGAAATATCATTTTGCCAAGCCTGACAACATCAGTGTTTATGAGTTTTATCCACAGCAATATACACAAATTATATATACTGAAACAGAAGTGAAAATTCTAATACAAAAGTATAAACAGAAATGAAAATTAGAAAGACTTGAAAATAAAATTAAAAAAAAAAAAAAAGCAGGGTTGGAACAGTTAAAACTGAGTATTAAGTCTAGGCTTCCAGATGCAGTTAACCGGATACCGTCTGACTGCAAATACGTCAAGCAGAGCCAGAACAATGAGCATCCAGGGCTCATATTCAACATTTATGCATACACTTCAGCTCTAAGCAGAAGCAGTCCCACTGGTTCCTACAGGACATCAAATGCAGGCAAAGTTTCAAAGCATAAATGTCTGCAAGACAAGGGCTGACAACTTGAAAGACTACTCCTAACTTCTTATTTTAAAGTCCATTTCAAAAGGATTTTCAGCTCATTACCCTCTAAAACAAAAAAAACAACCACAAAGCCAGGAGAGAGGAAGGTGCCCAGCCATAGAAAAATTAAAACCATCTCAAAGCTTCACCATGCAATATGTAGGGTTTTTTTCTTAGCAATACTTTTTGTAATCAATTAGAGTGAATTCCATGATTCTGTCTCTTCAAAAGTCCTTTAGCTTCAACCCACTGCTATAATTTTCCTTTCTGTAACACATGGCTGGCACAAAGATGGTCTCTTCATCATATTCTAAATGAAAGACATATTAAAAAAGCAGTACAACCAAATGCCTCAACAAATTAGTCCAATCACCTCATTATTGAGGCAATCCTGCCTGGCCAAAAAATCACCTTGTTGTATTTCTGATGAAACTAAACAATATAAATATTTTTCTTTGTGAGTTTTCACTGTAAAAAGAGGTGCTAAAATGAATATTTCCCTGCAGTGCTTGCAACGCTAACACTGCCGCATAATATCAGTGCAGATCTAAATCCATTGTCGAAAATGACTGGACTTAAAGCATACATATCAGCCAGCTAGTAAAAAGAATGTGCTCTTCCCCCCCCCAGTACCTTCGCTATTTTACGGCAGGTCTGGCAATACAGATAAAAGGCAACGTGCAGACTGCAAGACAAAACCGTGCTTCAACCACTTAATGTAATCCGTAGAAAAAAGGTGCTACACTTCCCTTCTGCAATCCCCCCTATACTGGACTCAGGAATGACTGTCGCCCTTTCTCAAAAACGCTCCAAAATACACATTCAAGAAAGGGAGGGTGGGGTTGTGAAAACAACCCCAAACCTTGATGTATGCCCCTCTCGGTTCCCTCTCTCCACCGCCCCCCCAAGAACACCGGGAGCCCGCTGTTTGTAGCAGATCCCTTCTGCTTTGTCTACCCCAATTTAGCAGTCCCGGGACAACAACTCCTCTCCCCACGGCCCCACGCCACCGATCTGTCCCAAGTTCCCGTGTACACACACACACACACGCACACGGACACCCAAGCGAAGGGAGGGTGGATGACTCCCGCCCTCCCCCCAAAACCTCGGGAAAGGGGAGAGGAGGGGCGCCATCCGCCCCAGGGAGGGGACGCCCAGCACCCCCTCAAGCACCCCGGGGCGCTGCCCCCGAACCCGCCGGGGCCGGGGGGTCCCTGCCCTCCCTCCCTCCCTGCCTGCCCGCTCACCGGTGGGCGCGCTGTCGAGGATGCGCAGGTCGTAGGCCCCGGAGCAGCGGTAGTTGGCGGCGGTGCCGTTGTCCCACACCACGACCACCTCCTCGGGGCTCTCGAAGCTGCGCACGGTGCCCACATGGCCCTCGCCGCCATCCTGCTTCCCCCACTTCCAGTCCGGGCCCCGCACCACCCGGGCCCCGACGCCTTCCACCATCACCCGGTTGTTCCGCGAGCTGCTCATCCCGGCGGCGGCGGCGGCGCCGCGGGGCGGGCGGAGGGGGCGCGCAGCCCGCAGGCGGCGGAGGGGGACCCCGATGGGGGCGGCTGCCTCGGGCGCCGGGCGGGAGTCTCCGTCCGGCTCTCCTCCTAGCTCGTTTCCTTCCTTCCTTCCTTCCTTCCTTCCTCCCCGCCTCCCTACGCGCCCATTCCCGGGCCCCGGCGGCGCCCCCCGCCCGCTCCCACCGCGGCCCCGCTCCCGCCGCTACATCCGGGACCTGCGACGGCGGCGGCTCCAGGGAGACCGGCGGGGCCGCCCCCGCCCCGCCGCGCTGCGCATGCGCGGCC
>JAWWLV010000088.1:104554858-104576160 GCA_035041135.1 Platyrinchus mystaceus | reverse complement strand
GGGAGCGCGGCGGGGCCGCCCCCGCCCCGGCGCGCTGCGCATGCGCGGCCGCCGCGGCGGGCGCGGCGCTGGAGCGCCCCCTGCGGAGCCGCGGCGGGAAGCGCCCCGCTGCCCTGCCCCGGTGCCGGGGATGCGCCCGCGGGAACGCAGGAAGCGGAGGAGGGAACACAGGACTGTTTATCCCTCCCGGCAGGGCTGCCTGCGGCTTCTCCAGCTCGCCGGCCTGGCGATTCCTTCTGGAATCGCGGTGCCCTGCCCGGGGCTGCGGCGCCGCTCCGCCCGGCGCTGAGGCGATGTGGTGGTGGCGGCGCCGGGAGCGGTTCCTGCGGACGGGCTTCCCGGACCGCCCTCCTCCTCCGTCCACAAGTTGCTTCGTGTCGCCTCTCCTGCTGTGGCAGAGGGATTTTCAATTAAACTGGATCAACGAAGCCGTGCGCGGTCTAGCTTGGATAAATGGATGGGGCTCTGAGCAACCTGGTCTAGTGGAAGGTGTCCCTACCCCTGGCAAGCTTTAAACTGAAAGAGGGCAGGTTTAGGTTGGATATGCGGAAGGAATTCTTGATATGAGGGTGGTGAGGCGCTGGAACAGGTTGCCCAGAGCAGCTGTGAATGCCCAGTCCCTGGGAGTGTTCGAGGCCAGGCTGGATGGGGCTTTGAGCAACCTGGGCTAGTGGAAGGTGTCCCTGCAGGGCAGGCTGGAACGAGATGATCTTTAAGGTCTCTTCCAACCTAAACCATTCTATGATTCTGCGGTTCTATGATTCTAAATCTGTGCAGTGTTTTCCTCATTTTTGAGTTACTTCTGTGTAATCCCTTGCTACTGAGGTGAGACTGGTGGGGCTGTACTTCTGTAGTTCAGGGGCATTTTAGCTGGTATTTGGGTGCCCGAGTGAGCCAAAGAGAGGAACTGGTCCCTCCACCCGCCTTCCCACTTTGGGGCATCCCTGCTGGATGACTCAAAGGTCAAGCACATACCTGCAATGCAATTCTTAATCAACTACCCTCTTCATTAGCTTCATGATACTCAAGAATTTCCTTTAACTGCACATATCCTCACTAATCTTTCACAGAATCTGATTCTTCATTTTTAAAAGGGTCCTCCAGTTATTTTGTCTCTCTCTAACCATGTTCTGTGCTGCCTTTTTAAAAGCATCCATCTTAAAGGACAGACATGTATAAACAAAAGAAAACCATTTCTTAGTCAACAGGGATATGGCTGATAAAACCCAGCCCAGCTACCATTGTGTCCTGGGTATTTTTACTGCTTCTGTGCTTTCTTCCATCTTTGTGGTTATTAATATGGCTAGAAGACTCTATGAGATCATTTTCTGACTTCTTTTGTGTAGTTTTTTACCACATGCATAGAAGAGGAGTATGAACATGTAACCACCAGACTACCACCACATTCCTCACATAATTCATTCCTTCCTAACCCCTGCTAAGGCTAGAGAATGCTGTCTTAAACAAGAAGTTGCATCCTGACAATGGGCGATCCCAAGCAGCGTCCGATTTCTGCTTCTGCAGTGAAAGCCTCAGACCTTTAACAGATACCACCCTAGAGAAGCATGCAATTGCCAGGCAGTGTGGTTTTTTAGCAGATGCTTCTTCTCATACTAAAGGTACCCACAGCTTGTGCTAGCTTATTACATTGGTGCATGGCAGAATTTCCCAGAAATTCTGGACAGTTCTTGGTTTATCAGAGGATCTATCTAGGCTCTTATGGGCATAATTTTCCCATCTGCCTCATTCTACTTTTTCATGGTTTGGTTCATGCATATCTATGGATAACTGAGGGCATGTTTTTTTTATTACTCTTTGATACAGTTGGATAAAAAATGTATACCAGAAAAAAAATCAAAGTCTGAGACTGGAATTAGTTCTCCTGGAGAGAATCACATTTATTTTTACAAGAAGGATATCTCCTAAATTACAGACCACAAGAGAGTCTGCTGCTGCTGCTGCTGCTGCTTCAGTTCAGCAGCCATGCATGTGGGTAGATATTACCCTGGAGCTTCTTCTCTCCTGATAATCCTTCTACTGACGACTCATGCTCTGTCTATCACAAAAACCCCTGCATCTCCTGCTACTCACCTGCTTTTTCTATCAGATTAAAAACAGAATATCTAAAGATGCCTGGATTATTTCATAGGTGTCTTAGGCAAACAAAAATACAGGTAATAACTGGAACCCAGCATCTCTTGGACAGAATGTGAATGCTCCCCTACAAGCTAACAGTGAGTCCCCTGTTGCTCAAAATACAGAGGCTTGTACCTTTCTATTTGTGTGGTGGAAAATAAAGACTGGATAGACTGATCTGATATATTCACTTGCAAATGATTACATGACTGATTTCTGCACTCTAATCTCCTGTCATTTCTAGTCCTATATGGCCACAAAGTTCTGAAAGTTGCAAAATTCTCACTGGCTACATGATTAGGTTTTCCAGAATCCCAAATATTTTATGGTGTTGCCTCTTTGAATCAGACATTATATGTGTTCTGTGGACCTGCTTGGTTTTTAATCAGCCAATAAGGAAAAAAGGTATTTAATTTAGCTCTTAAACCTTTTATTTGAATTAGCCTTCAAAATAACCCATAAATACCAGTTTCAGATGGAGATTTAAAAAGTGACAACAGAGAACGGAAAAGGATATAGATTTGGGAAAAGATTTATTTGTCAAGTTGGGCATTTAATGGTCCTTTCTGATATTCTTCTGGTATCAGCCACAAGAATATATATCAGCATTCGTACTAGAATAATAAGCAACAGAATGTAATTCTGAGTAAGCACCTGTAGACTATTTGAGATTCACAGAAGAATGGAAATAGAAGAATCAGAACATGATAGCAAAAAGAAAAAGAGAGCTTTAAGCTTTTTGAAATGAAGGTGAAGTAAAATTAGAGATAAATAAACAAGCAAAGGTATAAATAAGATGAAGATTCCATAGGAAGTTGGATCAAATTAACACGTTGTGACAAGAAGAGTGACAAATACAGCATTTTCAGATTTGTATCACCATTTTCTTTAGATTGAGAAACCAGTCCCAGTAACACCTTTAGGAAAGAACTCATTAATTTTTCAGCTGAAAAATCCCTTGTTGGCTTAAGGCGTTTTGTGAGACAGAAAGGGTTAGCTCCTTGGCTGGTTGGTTGCACACAAAATAGATGCATGCAGATTTTAAGTTGTCTCTAACAAGTCTCTGGTCTCCCATTAGGACTGTTCTCTTCTTGTGATGTGTGCTGAGAGCTTAGCACATCTCGTAAACTTTGATTTGCCCCTCATTGCACAGAATCGCTATTTTACAGCAGAAGAGGAGAAAGAAGGGGAGGGGAGGAAGAGGGAGAGCCCTGAGGGACGTTGCTGGTGGCCAGCAAGATGTGGCCTCGCTCACCACAACCCTTTGAGCCCTGTCCTTCAGCCAGTTCTTTGCCCGGTGTGTAGTGAACCTACTCATCCCACCATTAGACAACTTGTCCAGAAGGACTGTGAAGGACAATATCAAAAGCCTTACTAAAGTCCAGAAAAACTGCAAGCACTGCCTTCCCTTCATCCACCAGATGTGTGACCTTATCACAAAAGGGTATCAAATTGGTTAAACAGGACTTTCCCTTGTGAACCCATGTGCTCACACTCCAGGTAATTTAATCTGTCAGTCCTCAGATTGGGGAGGGGGGGGGAAATGCCATGTAAAACCTCACTGCTAAAGTGTGGAGATGGGTTTTTTTAATTTGCTTTCTTTGCTTTGTGGGTCTACAGTCTAGAAATCATATTCACTCATAACCTTCCTCAAACCTAGCACCAGTAGAGGAATAGGACTGTGTGGTTTTCCCCCACCATTCCTGTTATAGGAGGAGGCCACCAGGGCAGACTGGCAGAGCAGTGATGCCTTAAGCTGCTGCAGCAGAAGCACCCGAAGCTCACCTGCCAAAGGCCTTATTTACCTGAACAGTGCTGCTGCCTGCCCTGTGAAGCAGGGCTTGCTTGGAACACCTCAGGTAGTCATGACAGAGCAGTTGAATCACAGGCTGGAGGAAGGGAGTCCACAGAGCTTTGGGCGTATTGGCCTGCAATTGCAAAGACTCATTCACATGCATTCAGTGCAGGAATCTGGATGCACAAAATGAGCTACTGAACAGGGTTCCCTTCTGGCCACCCAAAATTATGTGTATTGCTGAGTCATGCCATCCTCCAGCTGGTGATTATGGTCTTCCTCACCACTTCCGGCCATATTAGAGCAATCCAGTGAGAGGCCAAGAGAGAAGACCTCTGGTTTGTGCAGAATTCAGTGCTGTGCAACCCTAATGACATCCCTGTAAACTCCTTGTTATTGTTGGAGAGCATATTGGCTTTTTGTAAGAGCAGCCGCTACCCTCCGAGAGGGTAGGGCAACCCTCAAGACACCCTCATGGAGTCACAGGAAATAGGACCTTGGAGGACATCCAGCCTATGATCCTGTCCAACTAAGCTGTTCCAGAAGGCTGCTTGCCTAAACTCCACCTCGTTGCCTTTGAGTTCTGTAAAATGTCGTGCTCCAGCAGGAAATCATAATATAAGTATTTGCAGGGATTGAAGAGAGACTTTGATAGAAGTTCTTCTGGACTGTCTTGTTGGATTAAACCCAAACTTGTAGTGTAGGATCTGGAACACACAATGCAGAAGGGGGACTGTGCCTATTGCAGGAGAGAATTCCATGTGAAAGGCCTGCTTTTATACATTTCAGAAGAAAAAAATCTCAACTTCTTGGAAAGATAATTTATAACTTGTGGTGTTCTGAGGTTTTGTTTACTATCTTGCACAAGTCCCGAATTCTTAGAATTTTTCATATGAAGGATATACATAAATAGCTTCCTAGGAGTTGAGAAAGAGCATCTAGTTTACATATAATGAGAAGATTGTAGCTTTCTTTTTAAAATACAAAGAGCATATTAATTTATACTGCTCTGAGTCCAAAAATTCTGCCTCCTCAGTTCAAAAAGCAAGTATTTTAGTCCTCTCCTTGAAAAATGAATGCATTCTAGATTTTAATTTTATGGTTTTCCCCAAAGGGGGTTTTAAGTGCAGTTTTTTCCTGTGGACAAAAGTATCAGGAAAAGAAATTGGGAAAAAGCAACTGCCTTGTTTTTATCAAAATATGCCCACTTCTCTGGGTGGAACTAACTCAACTACTGAGAAAGAAAGATGGAAATCTTGGCAAATGAGATAAAAAATACTGTTTCACTGTAAAAAAAATTGTCCCAAATGTATTTTTCTTTCTTTTTTGTGTTTTTTTTTTTCTATAAGAAAAGTATGTAACCCCTCTCCACAGAAACTTCTGATTTGATGAACATGCCACATCTTTTAAACTGAAAATGTACATAATGTACATAATGTAATTTTCTGGAACTGGAAGTACCACTTAGGAACTTCAGGGCATATCCGGTTTATCTGTAGTTTATAGTCAAAAACAACCCTAATTCCTCAGCCTCTGCTGCCATCGCGTGGCAATGAACCATCCATCTCTCATTAATGCTAAAATTCACCCAATCACCCAATCCTCTTAACTTGTTGCACTGGTTTTCCTCAGCTTTATTTACCAGGTTCATAACAAAATCCAATTTTCTTCCTCAATTTTCAGAAATATCATGAATAATTGACTTTGATTTTTTTTTTCCTAGTTTCTGCAGATTTAAATATTTTTAATACCAGATAGTGAGAAGGCTGTTATCCAACACAGAAAATTGCTTTGGTGGGTTTGGTTTTCACTCTGCTACTGGTATCCCCCTATGAAACTGATAATCAGAACACATTAACCCACCTTGTCCATGCTTCTTTTCTAGGAAGGAAAAAACAGCTGAGCAGAGAATAGATAATACATACGTCACTTCATCTTCCTGCTGTGAAACAACAGTAATCCCACAGAGATCTGCTAAAAAAGAAGGAATTTTTTTCTGCATCTGGCTAAAAACTTCCACATGTTGGAAAAAAAAGTGTTTTAGGATAAAGAAGATTACTTTTCTGTAACAGGAGCATCCTGGCATCTTCTTCCTCGGTGAAGGCTTTAAGTTTTACTATGCTGAACTATTTTGAGTGGAGAGAAAACAACATATCTGTGAGGTTAAGCTTGGTTTTAAATATTCAAAGACAAAATAAAATAAGTACAAATTCTGTAGCAATCTAGACCATACACACTACAGTACCATGTACTGCTGTTTGAATATCTATACAAATTCTCCTACTTCAGCATACCTCAGAGGATTAAAAAATGTATACTTTTACTGATATTTTCAAAGGTTTAGCCACATGTTGGTGTTTTATTCATAGACGATTTCTAAATTAGTTGATGCATTGGAAGGAGGGATTAATTTCTTCCTGATATTAAATTTCCTGATTGGAAAGATTGTAAAGAAAGTACTCACTTAAAATTCTCAGATGTAATCAGAACCAGCTAGGTTACATTTTTAGACCAATAGGAAAATAAACTGTCTCCATGACTCATCAAGAATGTTCCTAATTTATGTGCATGATAATTTTTGTTGCAGTCACTGTGGCTGATTGCATGATTACAGTCAAGTACAGGCCTGTCTTGTATTACAAAGGCACTCAACATGCACTAAGTAATACCTAAAAGATGACTTAAGCACTGAATAATATCCATGTTTAATTTTAATAATCTGCCAAAATAGTAACGAACAACAAGTAACTCAAGCAGAATCTAAACGTTCTATGTTTTGTCATAAGAAAATAAGTCCAAGTCACACCATTATGTAGTCCTAAATTCTAAGAAATAAGATTTCCAGTACACTCTTAATAGACTTATTGAAATCTGTATTTATTGAAAAGTCGGGTAGAAATTAAAAAAAAAATAATCTGTTGCTGAACAAGGCCAAATGCTTTGCATAAAGTAAACATTTTAAAAATATGTTTCATTTAAATTTGTGTCTAATGTTTATAAAACATTTTCACCCTTGACATGCTAAAGAAAATCTATGAAATTGTCTAAAGGAAAAAGATTAATTGGATGTATTTCTGACTCTGCTGAATTCAGCTGTAGCCATACTGTTGATGTAGGTAGAAAAAGAGTTTACCAAATGTATATGGAAGATATTTGGTTGGGGGTGGGTGACATTACTATAAAGCATTCTAAAATGCTTTGGTTTTGTGTTTGAAATACCAGATTTAAATTTTTATCCTCTTGAAGTGATTATGAAGGAATGAAAATAGGTAAATAAAATTAAGAGTGTTTTATTTTAAGCTACAATAAATAGTCCTTGGAGACAGGACAAAATTTAACCTAGATTCAATACCCAATCTACTATACTCCTAAAAAAATTCTCCAAGTCCTGTAGCAGCTTCCATTAACATTTTTAATGAAAAAAAAATTGATAAGATAAATGCTCTCAATGTATTTGCTTGCTTTCAAATGATTTTATACTGTACTGTCTCGTATTCTGTTTTCAGCATGCCCTGTATCTTTGATTTCTGAACAAAAAAAAATAATTTCAAATTAATTCACACTTGTGAGAGTTACACTCAGCTATATAGCACAGAATTTTAACCTTCCTTGTAACTCTTCTGTGAACTTTTTGCATTACACAAAATGAAGTTTCATCACTATTATTTAAATATTAAATAATATTCAGTATTAAATAAATTAGAATTTTTATTATAATAAACCAAATTGGTCTGATGCTCTACTAACCACTATTTTGTATTTAGCAGTTCTCCACCTGTATTCAAAGGCAGGGAACTGATTTCATGTAGATTAGATCCTGCAAGAGTCATCCCAAGGGAGACAAATATTGAGAAGACTTCCTGTTGCAGCAGCTGTTGGAGATATCTTCAACCACCTAAACAGAGAATGAAACAATACCTGCTACACCTGCTGAATTGAAATACCTTTTAATTGGGAAGAAGTTAAATCAAAGTTTAAGGGAAGAAGTTAAATCAAATTATCATAGAATCATAGAATGGCCTGGGTTGGAAGGGACCTTGAAAATCATCCAGCTTCAATCCTCCTGCCACAGGCAGTGGCACCTTCCACTAGACCAGGTTGCCCAAAGTCCCATCCAGCCTGGCCTTGAACACTCTCAGGGATGGGACATCCATAACTTTACTAAAATCTATGAATCAACCCTCTTTCAGTTTAAAGCCAATTCCCACTTGTCCTACCACTACAAGCCTTTATAAAAAGTCTCTCTCCAGCTCTCTTTAAGTAGCCCCCATTTAAGTACTGAAAGGCTGCTGTAAGTTCTCCCTAGACCCTTCTCTTGCCCAGGATGAACAACTTCTCTCTCAGCCTGTCTTCACAGGAGAAGTGCTCCAGCCCTCTAATCATCTTCGTGGTCCTTTTTCTGGACCCGCTCCAACAGGTCCACATCTTTCCTGTGCTGAGGGCCTCAGAGCTGGACACAGTACTCCAGGTGGGGTCTCACAAGGGCAAAGTAGAGGGGGAGAACCATCTCCCTTCCCTCCTAGCCACAATCCTTTTGGTGCTGTCCAGGAAGCTGTTGGCCTTCTCGGATGAAAGTGATTGCCAGGTCATGTTGAGTTTCCCATCCGCCAACACACGACCCAAAAAATTCCTTTTGAATCCTATGTTCCTTCCAATTTTACCACTGTAAAGGGCTGAGAAATACTTCATGAGGGAGTGAAGAATCATGGAATAAAAACATGGAATAAAAACATAAAAGCATGGGAATAGAGAGATAATAGCAAGAGCAGCAAAGTGCAAGAAGGGGACAAGCAGAAGCAGTTATTCCTAACACCACAATTACTGATTTTTTCATGAGCACTAAGAGTACCAACATAAACACAGCCTGGCTTTCTTCCTCTGAAATTTGAAGAGCCTCCAACATCGAACATTTTCACTGACTTCATTAATTCCCTACTTCATTCACACTTTAAGGAAAGAAAAATCTATACTATGCATGAGGGAGGCTTGAGAAATGCTGAATTGAATTTTTCAAATGCACTTTTTTTTCCCATTCCCCCGCTGATAAGAAATGTTAGCAACATTAAGAGCCTTCTTCCCTGTTTTAATGGAAAAATTTTCAGATGTTTTATGCATGGATTTGGAGCTTTTTAAGTATTCCCAACATAGGTCACACTGGCAAAAGATATTTTTCCCATTTTGTCATATGAATGCTAAAGGTAAAAAAATATTAAAAGAATAAAATCAAACAGAACCTCGAATTTAAAACTCTGAGGTTTAAAGTCACTTTGCTCCTCCTCAGAAGTGCTGCCTATTGAAATCCATTCCAAGGGTAGGACTACAGAGAACTGCAGTGGGACCAGCTTGCAATTGTCCACTGGAATGTCAGTAAGAACATAATGACTCTATCCCAAACCCCAAATGACCACAGAACCACCTCCCCTAATAAAAAATAACATAAACATAAACAACATAGTGCAGCCTCCTAGTTAAAAAAAAACCAAATAAAACTGTGAGTCTGCAATTGCTTCTGTCAATTATTATCTATTGCTTAAGCAAAATAAATTGGGTGACAATATGAAAGAACAATCCTGTGCCCTTTCATTTCTGCTTAATCTATAACCCATTAGTGGTGGGTTGAGGCAATTGGTTTATGAAGCACTTAGAGAGCAGAGACCATAGTGCAAATAGCAAGTCTCCCTGAGAATGTAGAACTCTCTTGCTCTGAAAAAAATGCACTTAGAGTTCAAAACACCATAGTGACCATCTTGTTTTTTCATACACACATAATGTGCAATGACTAGATTGCTTGGAAGTGTTTGTAATATGAGCAGCATACAGCCTTTTCTTTATCAGCTCTGCAGAATGTGTTGTAAGTCAAATGACAGCCTTTTAAAGACTTAAAAAACCCCAACACTGGAACTGGAGGATCTGATGGGGACTGCTTGAAACAGAAGGAAGTTATTAATATTATTGCTATTGTCAGTGTAGCAACATATTTACATAGTAAAAAAACCAAACAAAAAAGCAGAGCACTTTTCAGTACAGGTAATTTGTTTTAGTTTGCCTATGGCACATCACATATCTGACCTTGTTAATATTCCCAGGAGTAACCAACACAAGGTAGATAGGAGTCAAATACAAAGACAAACCTCATGAACCTTTGCAAATGGATAATTTTTTCAGGCATGCAGTCTCTCTTGATTGTTGATTGAGTCATTAAACTAACAGTTTTGTATGCCTCAAAGGCTTTCTCTAATCATCAACAGCCACACCTTTCACTTTTCAGTCAAATGTGTGTATATGTATTTATAAGCCTTCTAGTCTGTGTCCTCTTCTTTCTCAGATGTTTGGGATTTTTCTTTTCTTTAGTTTCTGGGTAACTCTAGGATTCTTCAGCTTAATGGGGATAGTACTTGAATGCAGGACAACAATCTGCTGCAAGCCACAACCAGTTTACTCCTTCAGACGTTGCAGATTCCTCTGCATCCTAAAGCCTAGTCCTCAGTTCAGCCAAATTAGGCTCTCCAAAGATTCCTACGTTCACACTGTTGATGAAGCCTCCATGTTTTGTGAATTAAGCTATTCACTCGAGCTCCTCACAATGCAGTGTTCCTTCATGATAAATCCTTTTATCTGAGGTGTCCAACACACATTCCCAGCAAGACAGGACCCAGACCTGAGTACGGCTGCTCTCTATCTGCAGAGGAAGCACAATGTTGATGACAGTAGGTTTTCCACCCATTCCGTTTCCTGTTTCTGCAACAGCTGCAGGGAAAAGAAACAAACCCTAGATCATTCCTGCCTCTGCTTACCAATTCCCATACTCTTCAATGGCTGCAGTAGCTCTGCCCCCATGTCTCCAGAAACTCTGGACAGCTGACTGGACAGACACTTTAAAATTTCTTCAGATCTCTGCAATACACTGTTATTAATTCACCTTTCTTAACACATCAATTAATTTGCATACTTTGATCATGCTGATTCTTTAATGAAAAATCCTTAAAACTGTACAAACTGCTTTTGCTTGAGAAGAAAAAGGTGATAAGTAGAAGATTTCTGCTTGTTAGATTGAACAGCAAAACACACTTGATATTTCAAAATCCCAAATTCAAATAAGCAAAACAATCAGAAACAACCATGTTGCAAAGTCTTTATACATTACAATGGGGTTCCATGATAGTTGTCAAAGCAGGACTGGAATCCCCCATTGCTGCACAAAGCAGAGTGGTTACACAGGATGAAGATGATAGCATTTTTCTCTATGGAAAGCTAAAGTCTCTTTCAGTATTTCTCTATGTTAAGCTGTGTGCAATATCCAAGTGCTTGTTCATAGTGAACAAGAAAATATTGGGCTGAGATGCTTTGTGTCAGAGCAGAATCACTATGGTAAGATCTGTCCTACTAAGGGAGAACAATTGAAAAAGACCATATCTCTTTTTCCCCTTTTCTTCTTTTCTTTTCTTTTCTTTTCTTTTCTTTTCTTTTCTTTTCTTTTCTTTTCTTTTCTTTTCTTTTCTTTTCTTTTCTATTTTAAAATTTGGATGTAGCAAGAAAACACAGATAAGGTAAGAAGTGCAGAATCTCACCAAGCTAGGCCTGTCTTCTCTCAGCAGTTCATGGAGCCAAGCCATAAAATACGGAGATGCAAAGTACTTCTGTGTCCCATGCTGCATGCATGCATCTCAAATAGCACATGCTTGGTTCCAAGATTTTTATGTTATCAGCTGTGCCCCTAGGACTTTGCCAAAGAAAAGATGAAGATACTATGTATCTTTTTCTGAAGCTGAACCAGGGAGCATCTGAGTTAGTAAACATATGAGGGGCCTCCAAGCAACAATCCATACAGCTGAAAAGGGAGCAGGCAGAAATTCTCTTGGGAGTTAGAGATACCTCTACTCCTCTTCGTTCCTCACTAATGCCTTATAACAGCAGTGGTAAGTGGAAAAGCTGTTGCACTCCTCAGTCTCACGTAAAATATTTAGAGAGACACTGCTGACTAACCAGTGCTGCCTTTGGAAGCCTCCAAGTCCCCTCTTCCTCCTGTACGATACAGGACTCCTGTCCTATGCAAATAACAGCGTTTGGGAAGGGGACTCGCTGCCTACCCGGGAATGACTGGGTTTCCACGCGCCTGCATCAGTTGCTCCTGTATGACCCACCGCGCCCTTCCTGCCTGAGGGAAAGCGCCGGGGCAAGGTGACACCGAAGGCTGCCCTGGATGGCACCTGCTGTGGGACGGCCGTGCCGCGGAGCGGCCGGTGCTGGCGGCGGCCGCTGGGATACCCCGGGCCGCCGAGAATCGCCCGCCGGCCGCAGGCCCGGCCGGTGCGGGGGCGGTCCGGGGGCGGTGCGGGGATGCCGCCGGCGGCGCTGCAGCGCGGAGAGGTCCGCGGGCAGCGGCAGCTCCTCCTTCTCCTCCTCCTCCTCCTCCCTCGGCGGCGGGGAGGGCTCGGCCGCGGCCGCCGGTGTGCGCTGCCCTGCCGTGCTGTGCCGTGCCGCGCCGTGCCGCGCCGCCCCCCCTGTGCGATGGACTGGAAGGTGCTGACCAGGGAGCTCTCCCTCTACCTGGAGAGCCAGGTCCGCGTGGGGCTCTTCGGCTCTGGCGTGGGCTTGTCCCTGGTGCTGGGCTTCGGCGTCGCCTACGCCTGCTACTACCTCAACAGCATCGCCAAGGTGAGCGGGAGGGCGGCGCGGCGGGCGGGCTCCGCAGGTGTCCCGCCGAAGGGGATCCGTCCCGGGAAGGTCACCGCGACCCACCGCCCGCAGGGGAGGCGCCGGCGCCCTGCAGGCGAGGGGATCGGCATCTGGAATGGCTGGGGGGGGTAGGGTTCTGCGGCCACCTCGTCCTCACGCTCCCCGTCCATCCTCTGGAGGAGCCGCTTCGGGGTCCCGGCCGGCCGAAACCCCGCACGGCCCGGCCAGTGCAGCCCACCCCCGCCCGGCGGGGCTGCTTCCTCCGCGGGGGCCTCCGGTGACCCCCGGGGCCACCGGCCTGAGGTGAAGGACAGCTCCTCTGGTCTGGGAGCATAAGAGGCTCTGGTCTCGTGCGTCCCCAAAATGCAGTTGTACCAGGGAGAGAGCTTGGCTGGATGCCACGGTTTGGAAAGGGAGGTCAGGAACCCTCCTTCCACAATATAAACCCACGATCTATTTGGTTTACTAGCAGGGCAGGTGATAAAGTAGTTTTTCTGTCCTTGTACTGCCATCGGTACCTAAGTACCCCTGGAGCCACTATTGCAGCGTTTTGGGAGCTAGATGTACTCTTGTACATCTCCTCATCAGTTTCACAGGTAAATTAGGCAATCACAAATTACTTGGATACAGTGAGCCTGATCAAATCTAAAGTGGCCCCGTGGCGAGAGCCCCTCGTTGAATGCTTAATCAGCTGAAAATACGCATATCAAAAGGTTTTTGACTGATGAGGACCTGAGTATTGCCACAGTTCTTCAGAGAACACACTGGGAACATAGCCTTCCTCTTCAATTGAGAAGAGGGTACTTGATTTTGGTGAGAGGAGAAAAAAGAAGTGAGGATGTGACACTACTGCTGTTTAAAAGTGATGGTTTTCCTCAAAGTATCTGTTTTTGCTGTATGAATGCTTGCATGTTGGAGAGTGACTGTAAAATAGAAGTTTAAGAAATATGGTTGCTAAAACATGAGATGTTTGGTATACAGGGATTTTTGCATGTTAATTGGTATACCAATGGAAGCTGTAAGGAAATTCTCTGCATGCAGGGCATTATTAGAGATAAAGAACCGATGCAGTCATGTACTGTAGTATGAGATGGGAGATGGGAGGACTCCTGCCAGGTAGGTACTGCAAGGGCACGGTCAAAGTGCATACACGGATTAAGCGTCATTTCTGTACAGACCAAGAAAATGGACTTGGTAAAATCTTTCTCACCTACTGAGAGACAGTAGGGTTTTGATTTGTCAGTGAAGATACAATGCTGGTAAAAGTAGAGGTACATCAGTATGTTATTAGAAATAGGTAAGGAGTCCATTATGTTTAGTGAGTTTCACTTTTCAGTTGGGCATCTTGGCATTTCATTTGATTTTTGTTTACTTATCTCTTCACCAGGGAAGGAAAAGGCATTGCAAATGATTTTATGAAACAAATCAGTTCACTGGGAGAGGATTTTAACAATTTTTCATTTCTTTCTTTATTTGTTTTTTAGTTTGTTTTATATGAATGCCTATGCCTGACTGTAGTCTCTCTTCCTAGAAACCCCAGCTGGTGGCCAGCAATGACCGCTTCTGCCGCTTTCTCGAGGAATATTGCCCTGTTGTGACAGAGACTTACTATCCCACGATCTGGTGCTGGGAAGGTCGGGTACAGACACTCCTGCGCCCCTTTATCACATCTAGACCCCAAGTACAGTACAGGAAGTAAGTGCCCCTTTTTTTAAGTGATTGATTTGCTAGCCAGTGGTTACCTTACTCTGATCATGTCACAGCTACTGTCATTGCTCGAGTTTGTGCTTGTGTTTTTTTGCTTTATACCCACCTTTACAACTTCCTCATAGGCTCGGAACTGTCTTCATCATGGATTAAATATGTAGTAGATTTAAAAGGTCAGTGTTCCAAAATGGCCCTATTTTAGCTCAGAGAGTTTTGGAGCTGTGAAGTATTAGTGACAATATAGGAACTGATGTGTTTATATGTTCATAGGATTACACAGTGGTTGAGGTCAGAAAAGACCTGCAGAGGTCACTTTGACTTCCCTGCTCAAGCAGGGTCACTCAGAGCCAGTTGCCCCAGATCATGTCCAGATGGCTTTTGGATTTCCCTGAGGATGATGACTGCACAACATCTCTGGGCAGCCTGTGCAAGTGCTCAGTCACCCTCACATTGAAACTGTTTCTTGATGTTCAGAGGGAAGATCCTGTGTTTCAGGTTGTTCCCATTGCCTCTTATTCTGTCAATGGGCACCACAGAAAGGAGCATGGCTCCATCCTCCTTGCACCCTCCCTTCAGGTATGTAAACACATTGCTAAGTTCCCCCTGAGCCTTTTCTTCTCCAGGCTGAGCAGTCCCTGCTCTCCCAGCGTTTTGTCATAGGAGATAGGCCCCAGTTCCTTCGTCATCTCTGTGGCTCTTTGCTGGACTCTCTCCAGTATGTCTTCCTTGTACTGGGGAGCCTGGACCTGGGCACAGTTCTCCAGGTGTGGCCTCACCAGTGCTCCATAGAGAGGTAGGATCACCTCCCACGAACTGGTAGCAAGACTCCTCCTAAGCCTCCACAGCCTCCAGGCTGTTGGTCTTCTCTCCTGCAAGGATACATTGCTGGCTCATGTTCAACATGGTGTCCACCAGGACCCCCAAGTCCTTTTCTGCCACGCTGTTTTCCAGATGTCAGCTTCCACCCTTTACAGGTACACAGGTTGTTCCTTCCCAGGTGCAAGACTTCGCACTTCCCCTCATTGAACTTTGTGAAGCTCCTGTCAATCCATTTCTGCAGCCTGTTGGGATTTCTCTGGATAGCAGTATAATTATCTGGTGTATCAAATATTCTGGTGTTTGAATGCTGTAATTTTGTAAAGATCATGTGGTCACTGTATCTGTCCATTAAACCCACATATTCCACCTTAATCATAGCATGGCCACATTCAGCCTTGTTTTGAATATACAGAACTTCATGGATTTTTCAGAGTAACTTTTACCTGTGGTGTTTATGTTGTGTTCTTTGATGCCTAAATTCTAAGAGGGGAAAAAACCCCTTACATTTATTGTTTGCCCTCAGCTGATCTCTCTCACACAGAAATGAGACTTAGCCTGGCAAATGAGGCATTTGGCACAAGACCTAAGGAGAAGTACTTTTATGCGCCGGAACCTGGATGCAACACAAGTTGTTTCAGCTCTGCTTGCATGGTAGAATAGATTTAGTATTTAGCAGCTTCCCTCAGTTTTAGTAACTAGGAAACATTTCAGTGGCATGGCCATGTCCACTTTTTCTAGCCCTTCTTGCATATTTTTATTTCAAGGTATGTGAGAGAAGAAACATAGTTCCATGGGGCAATGCTTATTTTGCACCATCTGAGATTGTGTTGGCAGTACACACCAGCATTTCATCCACTTCCAGTTACTGAAAAAGGGCAAAGCTGAGCTAGAATCCAACAAGGTTGTTTACCTTTAAAATCTGGAGTAGTTGCTACCAAGACTTTAAAATGAAAAATCAATTGCAAGGTAGGCATACATTTTGGTAGTTCCTACACCAGCTCTCTCAAACAGTTCTTCATTGCTAGGAAGAGGGAAGATGTTGTATGTTTCTAAAAAAATAAAAGAATAAAACCTTTTTGTCATTGTTTAATGCATACTTAATTTCTTGAGATATTATAATATTTGTTGCATTGTTAAGATATATGGTTTAAGAGTGCATTCTAGCAAAGTTTGTGGAGATACAGGGTGGAAGATACAGCAGTGTGTGTCTGTGTTCTGCATGTTTAAAACATAACAAAGTGCCATCCATTATATATTCTGCTTCTTTGGATAAAGAGCAAAAAAAATGTGATAAATGTTTATCACATTATCCAGTGTGCTATCAAAAGATTCTCAAATGATCCAAAGGAAATCTGCAGTACACAAGCCTATAAAAAACAGAAGGCAGTGCCAAAAATCACATTAGTAACAGGCTTCCAGTACATCAGCAGCAATTTATAAAAGGCCAGCTCTTCATTTACTGTGAACAGGAATTACTCCACAAATTCACTGTTCTAACTCTAGTCACCTGTAGGTGTGACTCTTTCTGCATGGTAAACATGCAGACATGCCTAGTCAGGTGGCACTTTGGGTATTAAAACATAATGAAAAATGCAGAATTCACACCTGGTAATTTGTACATTGCAAGCACTCTGAATAGCGTGTATGTATTTTTCAATCTAATCAGTGTTGTCTTGAAATGTGCCTTTCAGTGAGCTCATTAAAACAGCAGATGGAGGACAGATTTCATTGGATTGGTTTGATAATAATGACAGCTTATATTATCCGGATGCCAGCACAAGACCCACCGTCCTGTTGTTGCCTGGCCTGACAGGAACAAGCAAGGAATCCTACATTCTTCATATGATCCATCAAAGCGAAACGCTGGGATATAGGTGCTGTTGTATTTCATTGCTAGTATTTTGCTGCTTCTAATAGGATCAAATATAATTATGTATGTGTATAAGATGCCTTCCAAATGCAAATGAGATCTAAATACGTTAGTTTATGTAAGGAAGTGTTATTAGTAATAATAATCATAGTGGAATTACGTAACAGGCAGTACATTTGGAAGGGTTGTTTTAGTATCTACAGATGTGCCTGAGAGATTGCAGTGAAAGTAAGCTAAGTCTGCATAGGGCTTTCACAGCTGCTTCTTAAATTATGATATCAGCATTTGTGTTAGCTTTTACACTTTCTAGAGAAGGAGTTTGTATTCAGCTCCAAGAAAACTTGTGTGGATGGGTTGCTGGCAGTAGGCCTTGGAGGAGGTCAGCTTCTGAATGCCAAAATTGCTTGATTCAGCAGCCTCAAATGCCTGGGTACAGAAAAGAGAACTAGCCTGCTCTTACTGTTGGTGCTTAAGGAGGAGGTCTGTGACCTCTTAATTGTCACTGTGTAATTTAGTTTTGTTCTTAAGGGTTCTGGTCAGAGTTGGGTAAAATAAGTGGATTAGTCGATGAGTAGACTCCTTTATGTAATCATATTGCTGCTGCTGCTGCACATCAAAATGAGTTGTCATTGTTCCAGAACCTGTATTTGGAATATTACATTTTGTCTTTGCAGATTGGTTTCTGGTACTGACTATAATAAGTTCTTCAAATATGTACATATGAGCTTTTATCTACATGTCTGGCTATCTCCTCTCTGTTTGGAGGTTTGGATAACTGCTTTACTAAATTATGAAAGTAAAGTAGCACTTTAACTGTTTGAAGTACTTTTAAAACCACTTTAAAACTTAGCAGTAAAAAATATCAGAGGTAGCCCTGGAATCAACAACTTGTTACTATTAATTTTTAGAGTATTCCTGAGAGTAATATCTGCATTTGATCACCTAGGAGAAGAAGGTAAAGCATTAAAAGGGAGAGCTTTAGGTCAGATTTCAAGAGAATACTATAATTTTATTTTTAAGCAGCAACATTTGAGAAAAATACCAAAATAAGTATTTTTTCATGCCTTCAATTCATCTAAAATATGCATATGTTATTTAACAACTTTATTACAGTGAGATGGTGCTAGAGTAATAGAAAAGAAAGATTTATTAAGAAAGTATAGATCCTTAAATCATGGTAATACTGCTAGAAGATTCAGAGACTCCCACCAACACAGGGAGAACAAAAACTTATGCTGTACCAGACAAAAAAACATCCCCAAGAACCTGCAACTTAGATGCAGTTTTCGGTATAATTTTGATTTGGCTCATTTCTTGCAATTTAATACAATTATGTAGGTTTGGAGGATGGCTGCTCATGGATCTCTGACATTCTTTTTCAGAGCACAGCTTTAGGCTCAGCCCTGCACTGGCAGAGCTCATGGCAGAGTGCAGGCAGGACATGTCTGTACCATCTTCAGGTCAACCCTGCCTGCAATCTGACCTTGGCCAGCAAATCAAGGGGCTCATATAGAGTCCCACTGACCTCAGTGAACTCAATTTTGGTATAAAGCTTGTTCTACACAGGTCAGGCTCTAGGATCTGTAGGTCTGTAAATGTTTATGTGCTGAACTTACTCATAGAACTGGCTTGTTTTTCTTTATGTATTTTCATTTTTTTGTGTGTTTAAGTTATCTTTTTAGTGAAATAAATAATGTTTATAATTGAATTTACTGTCTCAATTTTTAGATGCGTGGTTTTTAACAACCGTGGAATTGCTGGTGAGGATCTTTTGGTAAGGATGACTTTTGAGATAAACATCTCTCACTCAGAAGTGGTATATATGGAATCATTTGTGTCTATTTGTACAGCTGGATTTAAATGAGAGAAATTCACAGCATGTGTTGAAAATCCAGAGAAGAGAATCTAGCCATCTGGTAGACCAATCATGCCAATATTCATCTTTTATTTTAAAACTCTAAGAGGTCAACTGGTCAACACACAGTTTTTCTGAGCATTTCATTTTATGAAATATTTTCAATTACTAATATCTGTAACATTAAAATGAACAATCCTTATGTTTTCTTTCACAAAATACCGCAGTATATTTTACCATACAAATCCAAATATAAGCAACTGTAATTACTTTCCCAGTTGCCAATATGAGTTTAAAATAGATTTTGATATGGTAAAAAAGTTGTGCCATTAAAATTAATCCATATTGTGTGTTAGTGAATTAATGAACTAGATTTATATGGATACCCATATCCTAAAAGTTAAATGTGTTCTTGTATTTTTCTCAGCAATTCTGACACAAACTCAGCTACAGAAGACAATTTTTTTGTCTTTGAGACAGACATATCATGTTTGCTTAGAAATAATTGGCCATTCCTCAGATGAAAAAGTCTTGAAGCTAAACATTTTCTGCAGCAAGGGACAAGGCATGATGAAGTATTGCTGAATAAGCTTTGTTTCTTCATATGCGATTTGTTGACAGTTCTGCAGCTGGAATGAATGTGCATAATACTTGGTATTGTTTTTCATTTTTTAATCCCCTGGTTTCAAACTTTAAAAAGCTCAGAATGTTTTCCCATAATCAGATAAAGCATTTCAATGCAAACATTGCCATGTTAAGAGTAGTTTTCTGCATACTTTTGCAGATGGATCTACAAAGCAGTTTTGTGACACACAAAGTCCTTATTGATGAATTTCTGAATCATTAAGAGAAAAGATCTCTTGTTTGGATGCATTGTGTGTATTTTACTGTAATCGGATTTACATCTTTAAGCTTTATAAGATCTTGCAGTGAAGCAAACCAGCTGAAATTATCACATTTTCTGCAAAGGGGTTTCTGCATTTTATTATAAAATCCCTAGTTAATGAGTTTGAAGCATGGTTGAGCACCACAATAGAAATCAGTTATGTAAACAGTTCTTTTTCTAGTCTCTTTAAAGATTGATTCAAACTTATACTAAATAATAGTTACTTATAGAATGGTATTCTCATTGGTTATTGAAAATTACTGTGAATTATTGCTATGGAATAATCAAGTATTAGATTGCTTAAAGCCAGTGTAAGCTAAGATGGTGTTTTAAAATATCTTCGTACAATGAGTAGAGAGATGTTAAATTGTCAGGAATTAACTGAAGTTAAAATGCAAGATATCTCTCTAGTTCTATAAACTTTTAATCAAATACACTTTCACTTAGAGTGCATTAGACCCTAGTTACCAAAATAATTTATTTCTCCATGTAAACTTGACAATTTAATTAAAATAAAACACATTCACACTGTTTATAATTAATAGGGTGTAAAACAGTGAAGAGTGATTCATGTGGATGAGAACTGGCAATGCAAAATAAATGGAAATTACAAATGTCTTCAGTTTTAATTATCCAAATTTAGCTTTTCTTTCCATTTTTTTGATCTTTGACTTCAACATTTCAATATTTTTGATAAATGTATTCTAAGTAATTTGTTTCATCTAATTAAACTTGTTAAAATCACCCACAAATAGCCTGGCTGTTCAACTGAAAGCAATTTAAAAACCAGCCTTGAAATACATTGTTGCTTCAGGCAACAAATAAGTTCCATTAATTCATAATTATGTACTTTTAATACTTAGTTTTAATGTTTATACTGAAGTTTGGCAGGTCAGTCACTGCCAATAGTTAAATCAATATGACTAACATGTTGCTAACAACTCTTAAGTTAAAAGCTTTCTTTTGCTGTAGATGAAGTCTGGACAACACTGTTAGAAAAAGCCTTGTTTTACTGTGATTCTTATTGTAGCTAAACGGACTTGTCTCCCCTATACTGCTCCAGATGGTTCCTCAGATTGTGGCCTATTCCAGGTGTCTTTGCAGATAAGGCTAAAAAGCTGTGCTTATCCTTCAGTAGCAGGGAAGGGTTTACCCAAATCTTAGTGATGCCAGTGGAAGTAATTTGTAGTCTCAATTCAGGATTTAAAGAGTCGCTAATGATAGACAAAGAAGCGATAATATATGTGTTTCATTACTTTAGTTAATAGGATATTTTACTAAATTAGGTAAACGTCACAGGGGAATTTATTTATCTGTTCATTTGATTGTATTGCATGTAGAATCTAAATATTGGTTACTTTTCAAGTGCTGGCTGTCAGAACTTGAAATCTAATATTTTCTTTTGCATTTGGATGTAAGTGAAGATGGTAAAATTGTCATTATAACTTCCTTTTCTGTAAATCACAGCCTTTACGATATGTTTCCATTTCCTCAGGGTATTTTAAAATTATCAGTGCCTATCTAGGTCTGATCTAGTTCTGTCTAGTTTAGCTCACTG
>JAWWLV010000088.1:104540059-104554758 GCA_035041135.1 Platyrinchus mystaceus | reverse complement strand
GCTAAATTTATCTTGTTATATAAATGATCCACTGCTCAGTTTGCTTTGCCCTTAAAGGATAAGCTTATGATGGCATTTTTTCCCTCTTGACTCCTTATAGACACCAAGGACTTACTGTGCTGCTAACACAGAGGATTTAGAGGCCGTTATTCATCATGTACACAGCCTGCACCCCTCGGCTCCGTTCATGGCAGCAGGTGTTTCTATGGGAGGGTAAGGTTGTGTAACACAACTCTCAGCTTAACTGTGGTTGTAAAATAAGACTTGTTGTAGCCTTTTAAATTACTCCTCTGCAATACTTGCATTATTTACTGAACTGCGGCTAACTCGGGTCTGCCTCCAACAGTCAGTATGCAGAAGACTTTTAGAAACTTCTTCATGTCTTTGAGCCTTTTAGCTCTGTATCAGGGAAGGTCGAAATTAGCCAACATTCAAAAGTTAGAGGGGGGTGGAGAAAGACAGGATAAAAGAGAGGCAGAGAGATTGACAGCCAAATAGGTTGGCAGTACAATCTTTGGAAACTATGGAGGCTGTCTTTGGAACAGGGATAAAAAATAGGAACTAGAGCTGATATACCGTGTTTCATAGCAACCTCTGAAATGACAAGATTTGTCTTCACTCTGTTTGGGTTCTGCAGTGTGTGGGTAGATTAGGCTGGAAGAGATGGGTATCTGCTCTGTCTGGCTCTGAAGCAAGAAGTAGTATTGTTATTGAAACCAGTATAGGTTGATAGAGCATGTGGTATTAAGACTTGCTGTGTCCTGGCTGCTCTCCAGAAAGCACAGCTAGAACAGACAATGATAGCACAGTTTCTTAGAAAAAAAATCACTGCTAGAATCTAGAAGAAATGTTCAGGCAGCCTATTTCACAGAAATCATAGCAGAGGATAATTTTCATTAGAAATATTGTAGACACAGTGGTAAAGTCCTGAGACTTACCACTCTCTGATAAATTTTATGGAGGGTGGGCAGATATGGCCCTGTATATTGACATTAATCTACTAATGACTTGTAGGACCTTTGGTATAAATAAATATTTGTTCAAGAAATATAGTTATTGATAACCAAATAATTAACTTGGAAGCTTTTTAAATCAGGTCAATCCTTTTCCATTCATGTTACAGGGATTTTGCAAATGTCTTCAGTATGAAGACATATAAATTTCTCCAGTATGTGAGTGTCTTATCTTACTGGGAACCCCAAAATTTGGCAATCAGGTTGCTCAGGCATGCTTTGCCCTTGATAAATCCATACTGGCTGTTTCTAGTCAGGTTTTCTTTACCTTTACATGCTTAGAAATGGCTTCCAGAGGATATTCCCAAAGGGCTGTGGTTAGGCACTCCAGCCTGTATTTCCCCTTCCTTGCAATTCTTGTAGATGGGTGCCTTTTTTTCCCAAGCATGAGAAATATTCAACAGTTGCCACAACCTTTCAAAAGTGATAGACAGCAGTCTCATGATGACACTGGCTACCTTTTTCTGGAAGTTTGGTGCACTTCACCTGGTCTCATTGGCATGTATATGCCAGGTTTGCATAACTGGGCCCTGATTTGGGCCCTAACTTGATCTTCTGCTGCCAATTCTCCCATACTCTGCCACTAGGCACAGGGACTTGGTAGGCCTGAGAACCGACCTCAGCAGTAAAAACAGGGAAGACAGGTAGCCACTCCTTTTTTTACAAATCTTTAGTCACTGGGTTCCCTGCTCCATTGGATAGTGATCCCAGGAAGGACAAAAGGCTGATCTGCCTAACTTCAGTTCTTTGGAAAGAACCTCTGGAAGCCATCTGCAAGCACATGAAGGGTAAGAAGGTGACTGCATTCGTCAAGGACAAAGCATGGCCAGGTGATTTGATTGCCTTATATGTTGAAATGACTGGCTTCAGTGATGAGGGGAAAGAAGAGGATGCTGTTTGTTCTGAGTCTTTTTTGTACCAAAAGACTTACAGAAGCCTTTCTTGTTGCAGAAACCTTTCTCTTGTAGTCCAGTATATCCCTTGTTTGTGCAGGCTTAAGAGCTGGGCTCTATGGTCCCTTGCAGCTCAGCACATTCTGTGGTTCTGTGATAATCTATACAGGACAGATTTGCCCAGTTAAGAATTAAAACAAACATTCACTTCACAGACATGTAAATGTAAATTAAAGCCCACTTGTTCTATTGATCTTCAATATGTACTGTTTTGGAAAGGGACTTTATTTTCTAACATAAAGATTCCTAAACCTTTTCTCTATGACATACACTCTGTGCATTCTGTTAGAGAAGTGGATTCTTCTACTACTGCAGCTTTTTTTTTTATTGGTTTATTGGACTGCTGTCTTACAATCTGCTAGGTAGTGCACAGGGACAAAGTCTCTGTGATAGCAGGCTGATTCGTGATGTCTTTGCTAAAGGTTGCTGTCTCCTGAAGTACAGCAGATGAAGGCAAAGTACAGAGTGTTGGTGGTCCAGGGACCTGTATTAACAATTAATTGTAACAGTTTGTGTTAAAGACTTGGTATTAAAATGGTGGTTGTAAACTTTGAGGTCTCAGGCAGTAAAGTAAGACAGCTTTTCTGGTAGTATTTTTCTTTTACACTTTCCTGCTATTTTATTTTTTCTACATTTAGAATACTTGTTAGATACTTGTGAACTCCCCCCTTTTTCAACACAAGTATACATTAGCAGTAGAGACTGTAAGTTGCAACTGGTCAGAAAGACAAGACCTAAGTCATTTATGTGGCTCATAATTTTGTTTCTCTAGTTTTATTCGTTATCCAACATTTCATTTTTTACCTACTGTATGTTAAAAAACAGCTGTATTCTCTCATACGTGTGAGGTGGGGTAATGGCACTACCTTCAACTCAAGAGACTTCTTCATCGTGAGGCAGGCATGCCAGGGGCAGCTGGAATTTTTCAGGCACATTTATCAGATGTAACGCACTGGGAAGACCAAGGCCTTTTAAGATGGTAAAACTTACTAACAACTTGGGAATACCTGTTCCATGAGTAAGAATCATTTGTTTGACCTTTTCTCCTTTAAGTGATGTAAATGAGACTAGTACACCTTTATTTCGAAATGCATTCCTACCCACACCCTACACAGTGCACCAGTCTCCTCTCTGAGAAAAGAGAAAGTAAACTTCATGAGTCATATGTTGATTACATTGACTACCTTTTAGCTGTATTAGACACAACTGTAGGGCTGATACAAGAAACTATTTTGAAAAACAGACAAAAAGATGGCTGGTTGTTATATTTACTCTACATTGAAGCAAACAATTTGATAGTATATATGTTTCTGTTTTTCATTTCTGTTTGTAGCATGCTTCTATTAAATTACCTTGGCAAAACTGGCAGAGACACTCCTTTAATGGCAGCTGCAATTTTCTCTGCGGGTTGGAATGTTTTTGAATCTGTAGAATCTCTGGAGAAGCCACTAAACTGGCTTCTTTTCAACTATTACTTGACCACTTGTCTACAGTCCTCTATCAGCAGGTGAGTTGCCTTCTGAACTACTTAGCAAGGTGGAAGGATGTTAGCATGAGATCTACAGCAGGTATAATAATCTTGGCAAAACCAATGCTGTAACAACACTTTGCCCAGCTGTTCTGTGGGCATTCTTCAGTAAGTTTTGAAATCAAAAGGATCTCTGCAAGAAAGATTGTCATCAGTGTGGCTGAATTTATCTGCTTCTCAAGGGGCTCAGCACAAGCCCAATGTATTTCTGTATTTATAGATGAAGTAAATGGATTTTTAAAATTTTTAGACATGCACATATTGACTTAAGAGTATATATGTATATATACTAATTCTTTTAAGTCTGTGTTGACTGCAAAAGCACAGAAAGGGCCAGTTTATCTTTTGCTTTATAAAACTAGGGTGTATTTTGTGTTCTCAAATATTAAGTTCTCTTATCTACGGTATTTTTCTCATGGCTTATGCAGATTTTTACTATGTTGCTAGATGTGCCTGCATATGAATGAATAATTCTTCTGCTCTTGGATTCCAGACAGATTTTTATTATGAAAGAAAATTAAAAACAAGAATGTTCTTGTTAGGAAGGTACTTCTGTAATGTATCTGTAAAGCAGAGGACTTCTGCATCTGTTAACACAACAAAAGCCAAGCCCTCTTTTCTTTCCTTCTTTTTAGGCATCGACAAATGTTGGAGAAATTATTTGATATGGATCTCGTGATGAAGGTATGTGAAAATGTTACTTCTGCTTTAGCTGGATGCTGTTTTCCAAATGCTGACATAGTTCCCTATTTGAATTCTGTACTTCAGGCTAGAACTGTTAGAGAATTTGATAAGCAGTTCACTTCAGTCATGTTTGGCTACCGTTCAATTGATGATTACTATGAAGATGCTAGTCCATGTCGCAAGCTGAAGTCAGTAGGAATTCCAGTGTTATGTCTAAACTCTGTGGATGATGTTTTCTCACCAGGTCATGGTAAGTTTAGGCTTTTTAAAATATATTTATCTGTATATGGAGTCATTAAGACAAACTACATAGGTTTGAGAATGAATTCGGACCTATATGTGTAGAGGTCTATTTAAATGTTACTTGTACATAGGATCAGAACTTCCACAGATTTGCAGTTTACCTAAGGTATAAGACACATATGAAACAGCTGATGATGGAGAGACCTGATTAGCACAGAATGCAGAATTATATGGGGTGGCCTCATTAACTATTAATTGAGTCTTTACAGTCGAAAGAAATATGCATATTTAGGGTGTGAGTTATCTCACTATAAGGAAGATATCAGATGTAGTACCCTCTCAGAAGCATCCATTTCTATTCACCAAGTACAAAGAGAACCTATAAAAAGGAACTCAGATTCAGGTGTCTGGATTGTAGACATTCAGAGTTCTGTGCAAGTGAAAACAAGTTGGGGTTTTTTTTATTGCCATTTTTTAATCAGTCCCTACAAAGAATATCTGGGAGCTGCTTATGTTTCAGATGACATGAAATTCTCAGCTGTTATTCACAGTGCCACAGTGCAGTCCCTGAAAATTAAAAGTAAGAAACAATCTAAGTTAGCATGTAGGCCAAAATCTAGGGTAAGGGAAGCAATATACACGAGGTGAGCTCCTAGAAGGAGGCACATTGAAATTAATAAGAATCTAATGAGAAGATGAAACAGCAATATCAGCTAAATAACTGGCTGAAAACTCTTTTTTCCATTTGCTTCCTACTTTCTGCCAAACACGTGATCATTATGAACATTTTGCTTTTGCTCTGTAAATCAAAACTCTGTTGCTACCTATCCTAAAAAGGTATGCTAGTTCCTGTGGTCTGTGTATTGGTTATAGTGTCTGAGAAGAGAGGGAGAACAAAAACTAATGTACAGAGGAAAACCACTAAAATGGTTGAGGCAACAGTCTTCAGCAGTGAACACCTGACACCTCGAAAACTTAGTTAAGGCACTTGATTTTTTTCGGGGAAATTTTCTTCTGCCACCACAAGTGAAGTGAGATTCTTGCAGAATGAGTCATCAAACCCATGTAAGCAGGCAAACATATTAGAACAAGCAGAGAATGAAGGAATTGGAAGAGACTCTTTGTGTGTTGTACTGCTTTATCTGTGTGCAGATGTACAACATATACAGAAACATGCACATGCACTACTATTTATAGTTTGAAGACCTGTTAGAGACAAATGTGACATGAGGAGAAAAGGACCACTCCAGTAGTGCGCACTGGAAAAATACAGTCTGATTTCTTCTCCTCTTGAACAAAAAGCATGAACAATATAAAGAGGTGACAGCCACCTAATATGAAGGAAAAAATGGTGACTCTGGATCACCCAAACTACCTATCCCTTACGTTGGCCAAAACAGAGGCTTAAAAAAACAGTAAAATTTCAGTCAACGCAGCAATATTATTCCAGAGTACTACATACACCTTTAACAATGTCTGGTTCAAGGACTTTGTGAGTCAGAGTTAGTCCCTTTGTATTTACTAGCCTCTGTGGGATTTTTTTTTTCCTTTGAAATTGGGCAGTTGCTCATTCTCTTATAAGCTTGTAATGGCCTGGAAATAAGAATGGATGGGTCGTGACCCAAAAATCTATATCCAAATAAAATATCTGACTAGTGATTCTGAAGATAGTTTTTTATGGGTCTTATGACCCTGAGGATGACTTTCCCCATCATACTGCAGGGTGCTGTTCTGCTGTGCCATGTTTCTTATCTGAGAGAGGGAACAATGGCTTCACCTCTATGATTAGCTCTAGCTTAGTTTGTGGTTTGTCAGTGTGCCTCTGTCCCTGAAGGATTTAACCTTTTCCAGCCTATTATCACTGGGACTGGGACATTTGTTAGCTAGATGAAAGCTAGTGCAGATACTCCATCCCCTTTTAATTTTAGAATACAAACTCCAGCTCTCAAGAGGCAAATACTGATCTGACCCTATGAATCTCAATCTGAACACAAGAAGACACTTTTTTTTTACTGTGAGTGGTCAAACAGAGAGGCATAGAGAGGTTGTGGGATCTCCATCTATGGAGACAGTCACTGGACACAGCCCTGGGAAACCTGCTCTAGGTAACCCTGCTTGTGCAGGGGTGTTGGACTAGATGTCCTCAGAGAAGACAGCCTCTCCTACAGCCTCAAAAGTTCTGCAGTTGTGTAGTTTGACTAGTCAAACGATGAGTGCCCTAAAGTACAGCTGTAGCAGATCTTTCCACCCTTGAAGCCGTTTTTAAAAGTAACAAAACTCTTGGTGAACAGTGGGATGGTTGCTTGTGTAAGATTAGTATCGAACCTATTACGAGAATGCCTCAGAAGTCTCGCAGTGTAGAGGGGGATAAGGTAGAGCACCCGCACTTCTGAAACAAGATGTGTTAGACTCTGTTCTAATGACTGTCCATGTTCTCCTAAACTCTGACCCTAAACAGCCTTTCTCCCTGAAAATATTAGTGTTGTTAGGCATTCGTTTGTTCCTTGTTCACAAAGTTAATGCTTTTAGCCGTAATCCTATGTCCTTGTGGTGACTAGTTTCCCTTAGAAAGGGCCACCAGAGCAATGCTGATTTACAGCTAATAGTACTGTGTGTCTATCCTTGGCTCCTTTTTCATTTGTGCTGGGCACCCTCAGTGTGAATCCTTGTACTGGCAGAAGACACAGAGGACCCTGACTAGCAGCCTAGGATTTATATCTGCTGCCATTAGTTACCGGAGTTCATTCATCTTGAGACTTCTGTGAGCTGTTTTATGTTAGCAAACATAAAGGGCTGGTGTTACTCTTGGAGGTGACTTTATTCTGGCAATGAGGTTTTTTTCTGACTTAAAAATGTGTGGACACATAAGCCAGTGACAATCAGAGGCAGTTTCCACTCACAACTGCATAATGGCTTCAAAGCCACAAAATTCATTCTCATCCAGACCCCAGCCTTTTATTGGCTTTGGAAACTGGTTATCTCGTGCCTCATCTCTCCCAGTAATATGTACCAGCATTTAAGCTACCTTCCACCTCTGTTGTAGATAGCTGTAGTTTCCAAGAGCTGAGAAACAGGCCTAGAAAACTCATCAGGGAGAAAGCCGTGCCAGAATTCCTTTGAGTTTAAATAGTCTCCATAAAGCCAGACACATCTATCTTCCTGTAACAGAGCTTGAGGGATACAAAACCAAGTCACTACACAATGTGGACCTAAAGAGATGCTTCCTTAAAAAGTGCAGAGGCTGCCTCTGTTGCTTCTTACTACCTGATAATTTCTTCTCTTGTGCTTTTTGGTACGCTTTGTACTTCCTAGCAGTTATTTTTAAATATATTGTGAAAATGTGCCATTTGATCTCAATCCAGTATTAGGAAGAAACAATTAATTTGCAGTCCTTCCTTAATGTTGGTGTTTAAAGGTCATAGAGCTTGGCAGCTGATGTATCTGTAGTTTTAATTCTGGAATGCAGTTCTCATGTTGCATAATACTAACTAATAAAAACAAATGCTTTCTTCATTGCATGACACTTCTCTCACCATAACTAATTTAAGCAATCCATTGTTTCAGGAAATATGTAATAAAACCAAGTCAAGCCCTTTTATTTTGTAAATGTGAAAAATAAATCAGGAAGATGGGACAATAGCAGTCATTTTCAGTGTCACATTTAACTTTTCATCCCAAGTAGCATTTTTCTCCTCAGAGACTTTAAGCAGCGTATTAGGCATCTGACTTAAATTTCACTATACTAATGCTTAGCTAATTGCTGCTAGTGAGCATTGTGCCCGAGCTGGAAGGCTGCCCTTGAAGCTAGGTACCATGCCAGCTCCCTCCTGATCCACTGTGACAAGTAAGTGCATGTCTGAAGCTTGGTTGTACATTTTATTGAACTATCTGAACCTTTTCTGTTCCCCTGAATCCAAACTTGAAGTAATTGCTCTTAGGTGTTATTTTGCATCCTGTTATGTAAACAGCACATTTGAATGAAGTTGTTGGGAGAGACAAAATGGCTGAGGAATGGCCAGACAGATAACAATTAGGGTAAAAGTTTAAGGAACAGAGAGAAATCAACCAAACAATGAAGCATTTGACAGCAGTGACTTATTTCAGCTGATGCTGCTTCACATGTATGTTTTTCTTTTTTCTTTTTAAAAAAATACTTTTCTGGGGACAAAGAATGTACAACAAATTTGTTTTGAATTAAGTAATTCTGCATATACGTATTTACATTGTGGTTCTGTGATCACAAATAACAGACCTGTGCCTGCTAGATCAAACAGCAGTACAAAATTTTGGCCAGTAGAAACTGAAGTACAAGGTTACATGCTGACAACAGTGAACAGTGGTATCTTTTGGCATGCCATCCTATATCCTAGAGTGCATCACATCCAGTGCTCCATTCATCTGCCCTTTACATTGCAGAATTTGCTCTGTTGCACTGTGGTTTTATTTATTGGATGGCTAACAGTCCCTAAAAGCAGCCTTAAGGGAAGTACCACACCACTGCCAAGCATCATTTGCATTTTGGCACTGGAGAGCAACACAACATATTCAATTCTCTCCCGAAAAGCTACAGAGCAAGAAACTCTGCTGGGGAGGAGTTACACAGATGAATAGGGACAACTTCAGGATGGGGAAAATGACATTCGTAAAGACCTTCTTGTGGCTCTCACCTTACGTGGCACAGAAGATAACCAGCATCCTAGTGCAGGATTGGTAGGCTTCTAGGGAAGAGCTGCTGTAGCTGTTTGGAGGCAGGCAGCACATGGCACCCCTTACAGTACTGCCAAGCAGTTTGGGAATGAATAACCACCAGCAAACCCATTTGGGAGGTATGATCACGCTGGCAACCTCTGGATGACAGGTATGCAGAGGTCACAGTGAGCTTTGCCTGTAAGGGGTTCCCCGGCTAAGTTGGCACAGCAGAGGAGATATTTATTATCATCTCCATTTCAATCCCCCAGCAAAGCAGTTTCTTACTAGGAAAGGATGTTTCTCTCTACACTCTTGACAGTAGTCTGCCAAAATGAATATTTGTCATGTCTTTGCACAATCTTAGCCAGTGAAGAGGTATGTTCAGACCAGTAAGCAGTAGATCCTGAATCCATTAGGACCAATGAAGTTCTCCGATTACTGGAGGTCAAGTCTGTCCCTCCTCACACGTTCCTCCCCATACCCTTGCACAGAAGCCTATTTCTTAGTCCCCTCAGTGACCAGGGAGACAGTTGCAGAACGGCATTGCCTGAAGCAGGATTGGGGTTTGTGTCTGATCCCCACTTCTTTATTGGGATTCTGTTTAACATGGCCCACATGCTACTGGAGGGAAGAGGAGCAGATGGCTTGGGCAAAACAGATAAGTGGGCAAATTCCTATGCAGTTGGCAGAAGCTAACATGAATCACAGCCACTCTCTTTGTGTATGGCAATATGTTCATCCACAGAATCCAAGAAAGGCAGATCAGAGATTGCTTAGCAGATTAACTCAGGCAAAACTCCAGCACTTGCTGAGTCTGAAAATGATGCATGTGTTGGATTGCAAGAAATAATACACTGTTTTCTGCATCTCTTGTTTTCAGCCCATGCTATTTCTCAGCCTAGGCTTTTGCTTCATTGACTTTTCTTTTTAGTCTTGCCTCAGTACTGCTTTCAAAGATTGAGATACTGCATACAGTATTTCCAGTTTTGCAGCTGAACAAAGGAAAAGCCAAGGACTTCTTTTAGAGACAGTAAGAAGCATGGCTCCTTCCACCTACTAAAGAATCAGAATCGCTCAGTAAATGCTGGAATCTATAAAATGCATGCAATTTGAAAGGAGGGACAGAGTGGATAGCACTGATTAGCAAAGAACCTCACATATTCCACAAGAGAATCCCCATTGCTCTCTGGAGCTCAGTCTGTGCTCCACCAGGCCACGGCCACGTACCTTATATTATGGGAAGGAACCTTGTAACACACATTCATAAAAGACGCTAACCCTGCTATGCAGAGAGTCGGTTTGACATTCGTGCTGAGGCCCTGGAGTGGAACAGAGCATGTCATTCCAGGCACTGCTAGTAAGGACCTCTGAGGCACAGACCGCTCCCCTGACTCTACAGGTCCAGCGCTTCTGCCCTGATCTATTTTAAGTTGCGCAGCTGTTCACCACAGTCACTGCACTCAAGTTCTTGTGTGACTTATTCTGGCTGGGGGTTCTTTTTCGGCTAAGGAAGGGGTTACTCTGTGCTCTTATTCTAGTTGCTGAGAACAAAGGCAAATCGGCCTCTGAAGCGCACAGCAGTGAGTCTGCCAACATCCAGATGAAAGAAAGGAATATCTATAGAAAAGGTAGTAATGTGCAGGGATAGTGACTATTCAAGGATAATGACCTTTGAGATAGCAAATATATAAAGGGGTAAAGGAACAGACTCCTAGAAATAGGAGCGAGTGGGAGGTGTCTCTGAAGGAAGTGCAGTCAGAAAGGGATGTGGACAACTAGGCCCCTCCCAAACTGCACCTGATTAAAAATCTCACTTCAAAAATACTTTAAATTAATTGAGGAAGCAGTAGAAATCTTATGAATAACTTGCTGCTCTGTGTTGTAGTGCCAAGGCATTTTTACTTCAGCAGTGTATGACTTAAAATAAGATTCATTTTCTTGTGGAGTCATAAGCTTTTCTAGACAACACAGTTAAATTCCTGCTACTCCCTTCATTTTTTTTTTTTGCTTTCTTTTTTCTTCATTTTTCTTCTGCTGTTTTCTTTCTGTAAATCCTGAATAATCAAAAGATCTGTATGATTTTTGGTTTTTTCTCTTTCATCTATTACTTGAAAACTGGAACTTAGTAAGGCATTCTTTACTGAAATGTATTGAGATTTCTGCTTGTGTAACATACCTAAAAAGCCAGAGGAATTTGCTTAAATAACTTAATTTTATGGATCTGTGGTGTTTGCACTCTTGATATAGTTCCACTGCTATGTCAAGCTCTTCATATGATAACAGGATCATTCTATCACACCAAAATACCATTGTGAAGTCACATCCTTTCTCTGTTTGTGCTAGCTGACCTTTATTTTCCTTCACAAAGGGAACTGCTCAGGTGTAGCATTGATTAAGCCACACATCTATGCATAGTCATAATAGGAAGCACTGAAGCCTCCCCTCCTGCACATTTCCAGATCAGTGCATATATCAGGTGTCATTCACTGATGACTCTGAGCTGACTGTAGGCCATCACTGAAATGGCCACCTCATGGAAGGAAGGTCTCATCTGACTGTGTCTGCCACCGTTCATATATTTGCATTAACACAGGGAACCCGAGCAGGAAGCTGAGCAAGAAAACTAACCCAGCAAAAGAAAAATCCTTGTAACACCCACTCTAATAATCTAAATTCTAAATTAAGTAATTTCTAGCAAGTCACTATTCAGTAGAGAACCACTAACCTACTGGGTGACACATAGCAGCTTTCTGTGTCCTTGTACAATTGTTTGCCCTTCCTCTTTTTCCCTTTACCTTGCTTATTACATTATGAGCTCCTCAGGGCAAGAACCATCTCCCAGTGTGTTTACATTGTGTGCTCTAAACGTGCAGGTGTAAATGTATGGCAAATCAGATGTAATGATAATAACCCAGGATAATCTTTAATGTTAGCTGATAGGATATCTTACAGACCAAATCTTACTGTGACATTAAAGGTTTTGTGTTTGGAGTCTCATACAAAAAGAACGGGATTTGCAATTAAGGTCCCAGTTCCTCAGCTTTTCTAAGGCTGAATATTGCAATACCAGTTAAAAACTACAGGCTTGATTGTCCTTTTACTTACACTATTTATAGCAAATCCTAAGTATTCATTAACGTGGGTGCTGTTCCATCAGTGGGACTGAAAGAAAGATGAAGCTGAAACTTTAACAGCAGCCAGAAAAAAAAAAAATCACACAGATAAGGTGAGTTAAATATGAAGAGAGAAATGGCTTTTAACACAGCTATGGTTCTAAATCCTGTGGTACATTTAAGCATATGTCAATGTTGTGTCTATTTATTGAGACATAGTATGAGAAAGGTTTAAGAGCAATTATTCAATGTCTGGTATTTCTTAGAAGGATGAGGACTTAAAACTTTTTTCCCCCCCTTTTAGCAATACCAGTAGAAACTGCCAAACAAAACGCAAACGTTGCTTTGGTTCTGACTTCGTGTGGAGGCCATATTGGTTTTCTGGAAGGAATATGGCCAAGGAAGTGCACTTACATGGACAGAGTCTTCAAGCAGTTTGTGCAAGCTATGTTTGAGCATGGAAATAAAATCTTAAGCATGTAGCTTTGGACCACTAGTATAGCACAGTGGCACATTCTGACAAGGGCAGTTAAGCTTAGTGCACAAATTTTAACTCCTGTAAGCCAGCAAATGGATAAAGTCCATTACTACATGCAAAAATATTTTTGCCTAAGATTTTGTAGCAAGAAACTAAATATTATGTTGTCACTTTTATATTTATTTTTAATATGCCTTACTAAGAATGACCTTAAATGAAACAGCATTCTGCATACATCAAATTGCACTTAACCGAAACTATCAAGTAGAGAGATTATAATTCCTCAGGATTTTAATTTAACCCAGTATGTATTTAGGAGACTTAATTTAGATGGCTTGTAATATTAGAATGGCGACACTCAAAATAGCTTATATTATCCTGTCACACATGGTACAAGTTGGCCCATTCCTTAGGGCACCGAGTGAAAATCTTAAAATACGAAAACAAAAGGAGGGAACAAAAAAAGCACCAATTCTGCAATTAAAAATTTCAGCATGTTATTCCATAGCATTAGATTGATAACTGCTTTTGCTGTTCTGCCCTGAGAGTATTCAGATTTAGGGCTGGTTATTGTTTTTTAGACTATGTCAATGCCATACTTGTCTTATATGATTATTTTTTAAAGAGCTAATTTATAGTGTTTACATATAACCAAAAGATTCCTTTAAAACAGTACTGTAATAACTTATGTAATTAAAAGACATTTTGCATTTCAAATTTTATGTAAACCTGGGTGTTGTCACGTAAGTAGCACATGCTTCATATAACTGGTAAACTTGATGATTTAACCTGCTATGTTTATATTACCCTGCAAGAACATTTCAGTTTTAAAGAATAAACATTAGAGCATTGGGAAATTATTATATAATCTGCTTTAAATTAAAAAAAAAAAAATCCCAACCTTTCGTCTCTGGTACTGTTTCCTATAATTTCTGAAAAGAATGCAACAAACTGTTTAAAGAAAGTTGGGATGAAGGTCAAAGTTTCGACTCTCTGGTTTGTTTATTTGATCATTTTGTCAGCATTTTGGCAGTAGGTTGTCAAATCACTGAAGCCACTGCAAACTGATTTCTGCCCTCGCGGCTTACAAGTCTGTGAGGTTGGCCAAGGCATCGCTGTTCTCCTCAGCCCTGACATACAGTGACAGCCAACGTGGGCCTGTGAGGAAAAAGGACAGTTGGACAGAATATATTCTGTTGGGAAGTCCAAATTTAGGGCATGCTGAAATTTAAACGAGGCTCTTAAACAGCTTCTGTGGAGCTCCCACCTTCTGCTGATCACTGATTTGGGCCCAGCCACACAAGAGAAGTCAGTAAAGATGCCTCTGCATTTTTATTTTTATCTTTTGAGCAGGGTCAGTACAAGAAGAAAATGCGGCTAAAAAAAGCAAGTCAGGTCTTTTGTCTCAAGCAGTACGTGAACACTCCTCTTGCAAGGCATGTTTCCTAGTAACAGCAAAGGAAGAACAAAAATACTTTTTGTCTTTAGAAAAAGAAATTGGGACATGCTATACGAAAGCTGTTTTGTAAGGTGGATGGTTGAATTAAAAAAATTAGAAAGTGCTTTCAAATTTTGACTTTTAAGACAAGCACTGGCCCTTGCCCAAACAACAAACTCTTATTTTTTTCTTTAAGAAGCAAAATGAGAAAAGTGACTTGCAAAAGCAAAATGAAATTTTGTGCATGCTACTACAATACATGAAATCAGCATATTAGTAGGGTGCCTTATCTTGTATTCATTTTCAGGTTTTATGTTCATGCAGAAACAATGAGCAATAAACGGTGTATTTAGCATTATATTTGTAAAATTGTTTGGGTACAGTACTGTTCAAAACTCAGCATCAAGTATTAATGAAAATAAAACCACTTACATTAAATCACACCTTACTGTTTAAATAAAAGTAGTATGATTAATGGTAGAATTTCTGTCTCTCTGCACTGTCTTACTTCATTTAGGTCCAATCCCATATAGAAATCCCCACGAGACATTTCTCTTTAA
>JAWWLV010000088.1:104510396-104539959 GCA_035041135.1 Platyrinchus mystaceus | reverse complement strand
TTTCTGTCTCTCTGCACTGTCTTACTTCATTTAGGTCCAATCCCATATAGAAATCCCCACGAGACATTTCTCTTTAAAGGTGTATCTAGCAAAAATTTGTAAAGTTGTTTCCTCCCCCCCCCCCCAAATAGAGTGTTTTTACTTATAATCTATTAGGGAAAATGCATTGTTAGAAGTACAGTGTGCAAAGTGGTAACAATCCAATTTTACTATGGGTATTTTCAAGCTTTTCCAGTCAGATTTTCTGAAAGAAATAATGCAGTCACTTACCTCTGATTTTGCAAGGGACACACAAGGTAGAAACAAGTGCCACAAATATTTTTTCTATGTAACATCTGTGTACCTTGTACACATTTTCACAAGTGAGCCAGAATTCACAATGTGCCCTCTATTGAAAACAGTGTGAATTTACAGGGTCTTAATTTGGCTTTTAATGTGATCCGAGTATACAGACATCAACAGGAATATGAAATGTTAAAGGTGTGAGGAAATTGTTAGTTATCATTGTACTCAGCACTGGAAAGGTAGAGTAGAATGAAAATGAAATTCCAAGCCACAAGCGCTCCAGATACCTCCTCTTAAAGAAAACTTTCTTCCTAGTTCAGAACCTTATAGTAGCTGAAGTTGGCAGGGATCTCTAGAGATTGTCTAGTTCGACCCTCCTGCTCGAAACAGGACATATTACAAAAGTGCTCCAAAACATCCACCTCTTCTCACTTTGCCCTTGGAGTCAATGCATGGTACTGTTCTTTTTATCTGTGAGGCCTTCAGTCATCCAAGCTGTCTTAGTTCCAGATCATAAAAAGCAAGGTTTTAAGGTGCAATTTATTATATTCTCTCTTGGCAAAAAGAAAAAGACTTAGAGAACTGAAAATTTAAAATAGCAAAATATGATCCTATGATTAATCTACAGAGAAACTAACCCATGGCATATATTTCACGCTGAACAGAAGAATAAATGCTCTTTTTAGAAACCCAGAAACATAACAGAAGAGTTTAAAGGACTTAGCAGAAAGGGCTGTGGAGGACAGTCTACAACTCCACAGGAGCTGAGCTCAAGAAAATGCCAATAAAGCAGCGGTGACTCCAGGCAGGTCAACATGGTCTGGTCAATATGGCACTGAGTGTCACCCTTCAGACAGACATTAACATGTTGACTGTTGCAGGATGCAGTCACTGAGCATAGACTCACCATTCCCCTACGGCAAATTCTCACATTCAGCACGTGAGCAAAGCGGACAAGTTTTTTTCCTGCCTCCCTGCAAAAAATAAAACACTGAAGCAAAATCAGCTATTCAAATTCCACCCCCCCCCCCCCATTTTGAAGATGGCCTCTCTGTTTTCTCAGCTAAACGCTCTGTAAAGCTCTTTAACTCCAGGCAGTTGGGACACCCTCCAATCCCTGTTGTCCCACGTGCTATCTACATAGAAATTTCAGAGGGGAACTGCCTCTTCCCCTACAACTCCTATAGCTAGCTGGCTCGTGCCGATGGCTCACACCTGCCAGGAAGAGGAATTTCAGTGTACATATGGTGCTCATGTGCAAGCACACTGTACTTCTCCCCAGGCTTCTTCAGCTCAACACATCATCGCTTTGAGGAAAAAAAAAGGGAGACATTTGTTCCCCAAGTCATCAAGTTGCTATCACGCACAGGCACCCTTCAACCTGTGCCACTTGCTGTAGTTCTCATCCCTGGATGCCAGCTGGTCAAAAAATGCTTAGAATCCTCAAGGCAATGAATAAGACAGAGAAATGTATAAAAAAGCCCAAGAGACTCTCCCTAGGGCCTTGCCACTGACCTCCAGCATACATGCTGGATCCCCCCCTGCCAACAGTTTAGTGGTGGCTCTTGACATCCAGCAAAATAACTCCTGCAGCCAATCTGCTGTGGAATATCTCAGCCACATTTCTACATTTTTGTTGGGTTGGTTTGGGGTTTTTTTCCTGGTTTGGGGGATTTTTTTTTAAATTTTCATTCCAACAGAAGAAAAAGGAAAAATCTGCCAAACAGACAGCGGTTCTTCATTGGCAAACATCTCTTTCTCTGAGGGATCCAATTTTCCTGTCTCATTCCTTCTACCAGAGATGCAAAAATCAGCCTGTCCCTTCTTCCTGGATGAATCTGCTGAAGGGAGGGAAATCAGGGCCCTATGCTGTCTCAGCTGTTCCTCCAGTTCCGTAAAGGTTCTATATATGTAGTGATTAGAAACCCACTGGTTTAAATGAGCTTCCCATGTGGCCTTACCTCACCTGTCTGAGGCATTCTGAAGCACTGGCAGTGCTTGCAAGGTTAATTACCGGTGAAAGGTTTAAGCAGCTACTGCCCCTTGGTTGTCTGTCACTGCTTCCTTGCTCAGATGAGATGTCTGATAAGCAATAGAGCAGGCTGGGAGTGTGTTTGCATGTCAAATGGGGCTCCAAGATCTGTGTGCTAGCAGGACCGCTGGGATTTAGTTTGGGATCAAGAGCTCAATCCTGTAATTCTGCAGCGTGCCCTAAGGCTGCAGTTCCACAAGCAGCTGTCAATGTTAACAGCACCTCCTGCCAAAAGGAAAAGGCTTGCTCTTCCTCCTCCCCTGCCTTTTCTTATCCTCCCTGATTCCAGTCATATGGTCCTCAGCCTTTCTTACTCTGGCAGAATATGATTCAGTTTTTCCACTGGGTTATTTTTTTTGCTTGCTCAGTAAGTTAAATTTGCTTGTCTATGGGAGTCCCTGAGGTACTAGATGGAGGCTGGCATGAGGTAAGAAGCTAGAGAAAACTGCTGAGAGTGGGGAAAGAAAGTGGAGAAAATAGTGGGAGAGACTTTCCGTTTTTGGTGACAGTCATCTCCCAAAGCCGTGGCCCAACACAACACTCTCTGCAATTAGTGGGGATGATCCACAAATCAACTGAGTTATTGCTCCTGTGAAAAAAGGCCTAACTTAGAAGCAAGTATTTTTCACTTAACTGCAGACAAGAGGCACTCCAGCAGCATTACAGCACTGATAAATTAAAAAAAGGCAAAATTAACAAAAAATCCTTTTGGGGTTAAATCTGTCCTACATACTCCACCCATGTGAATGCAGTTTCTCCTCGCAGTTCTGCAGGGAATTTGTGCCCGATCACTCCTGTTCATATGCACCACAACTTCTGAGGACAGTAAATTTCTGTTGTTTTCTTTCAGCAAAGTGACATTTGCTAGCAAGTTCACACTGACATCAGTGCTTCAAAATGCTGCCACCTTCTGTGGAAAACTGGAAATTTACTGGTATTCTATCCCATGCACTGAATTTTTCCAAATTACAGAATTTAATGCTTTATAAGAATGCCTGCTGCTTTTCTACTTCCCTGCTGCACAGCAAATTACTGTTTTGTGGAAGGATGTGAGAAAATCTAGGTTTACTTCCTTCATGTTCCTAAGAAAGAGGGATGGGAAAACATCATGTTAAATTTATAAAGTTAATGATAACATAAAGAAATGCTTTTATCATCCTCCAGGAAATTTACAGGCATGCCAGTTATTAAAATATCCTTCATCTGAAAAGGATTCTGTCGGTTACTGTAGGGGAGCAGGAGACCACATGTTGCTGCCTTCATTGTAAAGTCACAGCAGATTATCATGCATTAAAGAGGAGCTGCTACAGGGAGTTATAAATAACATCTCCTCCTATCAGCTTTTAAAAAAAACTGCAGCTGCTGAAAATTTCCATTTGTCCAGTACAAACTGTGCTTCAATGAAGTCTATCCAGGGCTTAGCAAGCGTAGGCTGTTCCTTGTTTCAGTTAACAAGGAGACAAAAAACTTTACGGGCAGAACAAAGTATCTCCAGGTCATTTGCTCTATACAAACAAATTTTTGCTAATCATAAGACTTGACAGCAATTTCCAGAAATTAATCCCATAAATGTGATAGCTACAGAAATCACTAAAACATTTAGAAGATTATAAAATATTTATTATAAAAATAACCCCATTTTAAAGTCTTCAGGCATTAACAAACGGATATTTACAGAACCAAGCGCTAAAATACTTGTGTGGTCTTGTTAGATCAACGAATTGTAACCAGAAATCTGTACAGGAAATCAGAGATCTCTGGGAGAAACTCTGTCACATACTACCATTCAAAACCTTTTCTTCTAGCCTCTTCCATGGTTATTGGCTGAAGTTCATCACACTGTTCTCCAGTCGTTCTGATATAGAGGTGTATGCACATCACTGTGTGAATTCATGATCAAATAAACTGAGACTGTGTCTATACTGGCAAGTAGAAAATACTGGTAGGAGTGGATAGGCACAGCAAAGCTGCTGAATATCAAGATCCTGACACACATACTACATGCATTTCAGGTAGGACCTACTTCAGGTTAGCCCTAGCCTAGTGCTAGCAGATGGAGCGCAGTAGGTGTGCATGAGGCATGTGTCTTCTGATCACTCCCACTTGTCATGCAGGGTCTTGGAGTGTGCATAATGGATTCCTGTTAAAGGAAACCAAACCCACAGTTACATCCCCAGAACACACCCAACATCTTCCAACCCTAGCAGTCACTGCATCCACAGGACTAGACTAAAGCTGGTCTGGACTGACACATCAGTGGTGTGGATGTTGGATCCTCAGGTCCCCATCTTTTGTTCAGATCTTCTGTTATTTGCCAGTGTAGACACAGGCTCAGACACTGAAACAACCTGAGGCAAAGAAGCCACAACATAACGTTAGTTGAGGTATAAACACATTACCAGTGCAGCAAGGACTGAAATATCCCAGACCATGGCAAAAATCACAAATAGATGGTTATGCCATAGAATGAGTTATGAAACACTGTGCAGAATACACAGAATAAAACAGCTAGCTGGCACCTGCAAGGTTACTGCTGAACTTAGGAAAGCAAAACAAGTTGGACAAGTGGACTCAAAAAGGCAGCTCAGTGAGCGAATTCAGTGCTCTGGAGATAGAATTGGACACAGCACAGCACCAAGACACACCCAACAATCCTCTTTAGGCTCCAAGACACAGACAAACATCTGTCCTGCTTTTACACCCAAGAGACACATGCTGTCCTGCACCTGTGCCAAAGGAGCTGACTGCTGTCTGCACACCCAACACGCAGCGGAGCAGCAGGAGATCCCCAGTAACCCCAGAATGTATCTCTGCATCTTTAAAGTTTCCAAAGGTGGTGTTAGACAAGCTCACTTCCAGTACACCACCAAACCTATTTTAGAGGCATTTCCAAGCATCCTTGTGAGAAGGGGCCTGCAAACACTGAGGAAATGCTGCTGCAAGCACGTACTGCTGTGACACCACCAGGGGCTTGGGGAGACTCAGAATCACAGAATTGGTCAGGTTGGAAAGGACCATAGTGGGTCATCAGGTCCAACCTCCCTGATAAAGCACATTGCGTAGAATTGTGTCCAGACAGTTCTGGGATAATTCCAGTGAGGGAAACTCCACAGCTTCTCTGGTCAATCTGTTCCAGTGCCTGTTCCCTCGCACAGTAAAGTTCCTCCTCATATGCAGGTGGAACTTCCTGTGCATCAGTTCCGTTGCCTCTTGTCCTATTGCTTGGCACCACTGAGAAGAGCCTGGCTCCATCCTCTTGGCACCGCCCCTTTAGATATTTATACACATTGATGAGGTCCCCTCGCAGTCGACTCTTCACTTTGCATTTCACTTTGCTGCAGCTGTGAGGTGTCACTGACACAGCGCCGGCCGCCAACGAAATCACTTTGTTCCTCCTGCCCCACAGCATGCGGCGCCGCTTTCCCTCCTCGTTTTTGGCAGGCGGAGAGGGAAACGCCAGGGGACGAGCCTGGGACAGCCCCTCCGGACGCACGGCGGCCCGAGGGGGCTGAGCCGCCGGGATATCGCCGCCAGGGGGTGAAGCTTGAGTATCATCCCGTTCCAATTCCGTACCATCGGCAGGGACACCTCGCACTAGACCAGGTTGCTCAGAGCCTCATCCGGCCCGGCCTTGAACACTTCCAGGGATGCGACATCCACAGCTTCTCTGGGTAACCTGTTCCAGTGCCTCACCTCCCTTCACAGTAAAGAATTTCTTCCTAATGCCTAATCTAAACCTACTTTCAGTTTGAAGCCATTCCCCCTTGTCCTGCCACCAAATGCCGTTGTCAGTATCCCCCGGTCCTTGGATGCGTGTTTTTTTAATTAGCACTGTCTCCGGATTCCTTCCTTGACATTCCCATATGGCAGAGACGCCCTCACACAGGCGGCCGCGCACGCGCAGACCGCGCCGCTTCCCCCCTCCCCGTTCCGATTCCCGCCGGAAGATGCCGCGTCCCCGCCGGGAGGCTGGACCGGCGGCGGGCGGGACGGGGCGGTGCCGCGGCGGTGCCCGGCTGTGGGCGGTTCGAGGCTCGGGCTCGCCGCCTCCGCCGGCACGTCGCTGACACCCTCGCGAGGTAAGCGCCCGCCGGGAAACCGGGGAGCGGGTGAGGAAGTTGGGGCCCCCCCGCGCCGCCCCTCCCGCTTCCTGGCGGCTCCCCGGGCCCCTCGCGCCCGGTGCCCCCCGCGCCCCCGCCCGGGGCCGAGAGCCCGGCGGCGGCTCCTCCCCGGGCCTGCCCGCCGCTGCCGCGGGGGGAGCGGGCTGGCCATGCCCTGTCGCCAGAGGGAGCCGGGGGGTGGGGGACGGGCGCCTGGCGGCGTCCGGCCTCATCCCGGCACCATCCCGGCACCCCCGCCCTGCCCCGGCGGCGCTGGCCGCGGGAGCTCCTGGCCGGGGGTAGGGGCTCCCCGCCAGGCCCTGCCCCAGGAGGGTGTCACGGCGGGGCACTGGGGCGGGTGACAGCGGGCCACGCTTGGAGGCCTTCCCTTCCCTTCCTTTCCCTTCTCGTCCCCCCGAGTTCTGCCATGGCCGTCAGCCGGGACGGGTCAGGTGCGAGACCCCCGCGCCCTGTCCAGCAGGTGGGCATCCAGCCTCGGCCCCCGCCATAAGGACTGGAGGGTGTGGGACTCGCGTTTCTCCAGCCTTTTTTTTTTTCCTTCTGTACTTCTTGCATCAAAAATCTTTGATCGTATTCTAGTTCGTTCCTGTACTTCTGTGTCTTCCCTTCTTTCCATGATCTGACTTTTACTAGAGGGCGACTACTCCAGGGCAGAGACTGCCAGTTCTGGAATGTCTGGAAAAGACTTTGCTCTGTTGTGCAAAGTATTAGTAGGAAAGAAATTGCTGTTGAAGGGCTCTGTGGGAGGAGAGTGTATTTGTCAGTGTCCTGAGAAGCAATGCCGGTGAGGGAAGGATTGTACTTTCTGCTTTGTACTTGAAAGTCTTTCCCGTCTATGCCATGTCATGTGTCTGAGAGCTCTGTATATGTCTGGAAAAAAGCCAAGAAGGTCCAGGTATATACAGTACGTGTCATGGTGTTCTCAAATTCCGAGAGTCAGTATTGCTCTCCAGAAGACCGAAGGCTTATTCAGCAACTAGAGCTGTTATTTCCAGGGTGAGTGGCCATACCGCAGCTCTGATGGATTGTCTTTGACTAGTGGAAACGCGTAGGCTTGCGAGGTGTCGTGGAGCTCATGAGCTATCAGAATTTAGGCACACAAATTCTGTTACCTGCTCCTCGGGGACAGACATGGAAATAGCACCTTGAAAAGCGCTATTAGAGATTTACTGCCTGGATAGAATTAAAAAATATATCTCAGATATGAGTTGCTTGTCATGCAGCTTCTCTAAAGGTCAGAAGACAGCACCGGTGTGTGGAATCTGAGTTTTTGTCAGTTTTTTAATCAAAATTATCAATTTTGCATGGTTAGTTGTACATTTCATAAATGAACAGATAAATGCAAATGAGGTTCAGGACAATTTAAAGTCTAAAGAAAAGAAGTGCAGCAGTTTACTTTTTTGGATAATGAATAGTTTTTAAAAGGAGCTGAATGTAAGTATCTTTCAAATTGTTAGAGAAAGACATGCATTTGTCAATACTGGAAATCGTACTGTAGTTGTGATGAACTGAAAGTATCTGGTCTGTGTTACGCAACTGGTAACTTGAAGTTCCTGTTTGACCTTAATAGTTTGTCAGATTTAACATCAGGTCAGTTCAGGTTTGAAAAGCAATACAGTTCTGCTGCAGAAATATTTCTTTGTCAGTCTGTCAGTGACAAAAATGAATAGGTAATCCTAGATTGAAAAAGGTGATGTAGAAGTTCTGACCACTGAGTCTTCCAGTAAACCTAATTTTAAAAAGTTATTAGTGAAACTTTGCTGAACAATTATTACTTATGCTGTAAGACAGTAAGTGTCTTTGAATAAGAAAACTGAAAAGTTTCAGAAGTCAGAAATGTATATGAAAGGGAAGATCAAATCTGTGTAAGATTGTTCTATTGAGGATCTCTGCTAGTTTTCAGACTTGTGCAGAATAACTTCTGCATCGTTAACATTGTTCCAGTTCTCATGAGGACATGGTCTTTAACTGCCCAAGGCAAATATCTCAAATAATGCTACTTTTTAGGTTTTCCATCTCTGATTTGTAGCTTAAGTCATATTAGAAGGAACAGTTGTAGACGGTTGCTGATGTCTGTGAAGTTCTGTCATAGCGGCCACAAAACTTAGTAGAGTCTAATGCATTTATTCACTGGTGCTGTGAGGCACAGGATTGACAGTGGGCCCGTTTTTTTGTTGGCTGTGAAAGAGAGCAGCATTCTGGAAAAAGGTGAAAAGCCGAGAAACTTCCTTTCGAATTGCGTTGTTATCTGCCACCTTTCAAAATGCCAAAAATTGTTGGATATGGAAAGAAAAAATAATGTTTGTAGGTTGTTTTTTGATTGTTTCTTAGCTTGTTTTTTAATTCTGTACCGAAGAAACCTTAAAGCTAAGCATTGTCTGAAGGGATGGAAGAAGGTGGGAATTCAGAGTCTGAGGAGGAAACGAATAAAGTGTTTACTGCATAAACATCTTTTATTCTTCATAGGTGGCATGAAACGTCCTGTTTGTAAGCATATGCATAAGGAATGCTCTTGGCACACCTTGATAAGTTACTTTGGCCTAAACATCGATTGCCTCTTTTAAAAACATGTAAGTAAAATAAGTGTAATATGATTTGAGATTGCTTTGATTATTTGCTTTCTGATCACAGTTAGCATGAGCTGCCTATAGAAGGAAAAGTGAATATGTGAAAGTGAAAAGTTACAACTTTTGACAAATACTCTAAAAGCTGTTGTGTTTTACAGAAATGGCAGCTCAGAAAAGGAAGTCTACGTTAGTGGAGCCTTCTGCTAAACGTCCAAAGCTGGACAAGAACAGCAAACAGTCATCAGCAAAGAAGGAAAAGGAGGTGTCAGATACAAAACATGGCTCAAATAAGTCAAAGCCTAATCAGTGTGCAGAGCAGGAGAAAACTGTCCTCAAAACCTCTGTCAAATCAAACAGGTCAGTGACAAAAAACTACGTAATTGTTCTAGGTTATCTTCATAGGTTACATTAGTGCAGAAGCAATCTGAGTTAAAGATACAGCTAAATAGTTAAAGAGTACTCGTAGGGAGATCAGACTTAAATCATTAAGTATGCTGTCTGCTATGTAATCTTTCTCTGGAACTCTCTAAGTGTCTTGAAATCCAGAAAGATGTCCTTGAAAAAAGTTTCTGAAGTGAAAATTAAGCTAATACTTCCTTTCAAAGCCACAAGTGTCAACGATTAAAAACTGTTAGAGATGTTAAAAAGCATTCATCTGGGGTTCATAGTTCAGTCTTGCCATGCATAAAAACCATTAAGGGTACACTTGAGAGTAACCAGGTAGAAGTGAACTCTTCTTAAAATGATTCCAGAGAAAATTCTTCTAAAGGTATTGCGGATGTAAGATCTAGTGTTTAAAGAAAGAAAATAAAAAAGGAGGCAGAAGTTAATAGGAGTGAAAAGAATCTTATGACAAATTCTACTTTCTGGATGCTGAAAAAATAATTATTTGAATCTTTCAGTGATAACACCAATGAGCCTGAAGTAGGAATGCGCATGACTACAAGATCGTCAGCATTCAACTCAAATAATAAAACAATACCTGGCAAAGCAGTCCAGCAGCAGCAGCCTAAATCTGCAAAAAATAAGGAGACATGCCAGAAAAAATCTGTGCAAGAAATTCCTAAGTCAAAATGCGTAATTGCACCAAATGAGCCAGTAATGAGGAGATCACAGAGACTGCAGCAGTTAACACATGTACATGTTCCAGCAAGATCCCTGCGCAACAGAGAAGTTAAAGAAGAAAAAGCTTTGGAAGTTAAGCACAGTAGCCAGACAAAAAGAAACAGTCACAGTGTTCCAGCAAAAGCACTTAAATCTGCTGGAGAGAAAACGGAACAGAAAAACACGAAGATAAAGCCAAAAAATACTAATGAGAATAAAGAAATACGTGTAGAGGTGAGCAGCTCTCTGAAAGAGAAAAAATGTAAAGCAGACAATAAAAAGGATAATTCCAATAGCTTTCAACGCAGTCTTCAAGGGTCCTCATTATGTCCTGACGAGAGTCTTGAGGAAGTTAAGAAAGACCAAACGGGCCCTGTATCTCCTAATCCTAGCAACACAAAGAAAGTGGAAACTGACTCTCTTAAGCCAAATTCTAAGACAGTATCTAAGGAAAAGCAACAAACGCATCAGAACATAAAACCCAATACAAAACCAAAAAATACTTCACAGCCATCTGTAAGTGAAACAAGTGTGGCTGATCTACCAGAGAACGATGTGAAATCCAAAAGGGTGAGCATCCTTGAACTTTGTGAAGAAATTGCAGGTGAGATTGAGTCAGATACAGTAGAAGTGAAAAAAGATTCCCCTAATGCTGAGGAAAGCAAAACAGAAGAAAAGCAGGATGATCTGCAGTTACAACAAAGCGAAGCGCTTACTCAGAAAGAACCTACTCAAAGTACTCAGTGCAAACGTTTTTTCCCTAGCAAAAAAGGAATGCCTGTCAAATGTACTCTGAATGGGAGAAATAACTCCTCAAACAAAAACTCTAAATGGACCAAAATTAAATTGCTGAAAGCTAGTAACATGAAGCAAAGTAACCCAAATTCTGCAAATGCCCCCAAGCTTGCTTTTTTAAAAGATTTCTCTGAAGTTTCAGAGGCAAGTCAAATAGCTACAGAAGCAGAGCTTTCGAAGGCACAAAGCAAGCTGTCAGCAAGACTCTCTGAGAATGAAAATACAACTTGTGTGCAGGAGAAATCAGATCCTTCAGCTGAAAGAGCTGGAGTTAAAGAAGTGACATCAGAAACAAAACAGCCCGGGAGAAAAGGTGCAGAAAATGGTTTGTTGCCTAATTTGACAAAACATTTATGTGAGCCAAGACCAGATGAGGTAAGTTAATTATGGTGTATGGTGGGAGGATGTTCTAAATCTGTTGTGTTTTCTGAGAATCCCGTGTTCAGAAACTTGATTTTAACAATGACTTTATTTTACAGTAACTTAAAATTTTCCAGTGTATTAAAGATTTACTGTTGCTTTGTCACAGATGGGATGATAGTAAGCTGAAAAATGATCTGTTCCACACTCCTAAACTCTGTTGTTGGCTAAATGTTGATCAGTAAATTTTTCTGCTGGAACCAGAGGTCCATTCATATGGATACTTTTTCATGACATAACCTTCCATAGCTAGTCTGTTCTGGAAAGGTGTCTTAAAGGAGCACTTGTTTCCCTCTCATTTCCTTATCTGAATGAGTTTCTATTAAATTTTAAGATTTTAAGCACAGCTGTGTTCTAGAGGAAGTATTTTACAGGCTTATATATAAAATGAAAAAGTTTTTTTTTAAATTAATGCCATGAAATTCAATATGGACTAGCCAATCAGTTGCATTTTATCTGCTTAAAATAATGTAGGAATCAGAAAACTTATGCTGTATTCAAGTTGTTACTACTTAGTTAAATTAGCGATTTTATTAATAGACTAAAGGCATTAAATAATTTGGGTTTTTTTAATTAACGTTTCCTGTCTTGTTTAGAACTTTCGATTACATTTGGAATCAAGTCCAGAAAGTTCTCCAGTAAAGTGTGTTACAGCTCCTACACCACCAAAACAAGTTAAAAAAGAACCCAGAGAAAGTGAACCTCAAGGTAACTGTTTACTAGTAATTTCTCCACTTCTTTTGACCAGTTCTATGGGAAGCATAAGCTTTCCTTTAAGAGCAATGTTTCCCATAGGTACAGCTGGCACAGAACTGAACTTATGGAATGGGAACTGTTCACCAGGGTTTTGGTACTGCTTTGTGTCACACCCAAGGTCACTCTAGTAGCACTGAAATATTCTTTAATCTCTGGGCTGTGAAGTGGGATAGAGAGGGGAAACCCAACCAAATTCTTTCCTTTTCCATGTAATAAAGCAGTAGAACTTACAGTAAAACTTGCATATTTCAGTTGGCTTAGCTCTTGACTTGGTTTTTTTATTAAATTCTCTGTTCTGGTTCTTTGAATTTCTTTCTTCTAAATTGTTCTACTTGATCTTGACCAAATTACTAATTAAGTAATTACTCTCCTGTTTTTATTACATAGTATTCTGCACGTGAATGCAGTTTGTGAAAGCTTATGATGAGTATAATGTGACTGTTTTGACTGAAGTACATTTGACTAAGAAATATTATCAATGGATCACTAACATATCCCTTCATTAACATTTTTTGTTCTGTTTCTGGTAGTGGTAGGGTTGTTTGGGGGTTTGTTTTAGTTTTGCTTTTTAGTCTGAACCTTATTTTGAGTGCACTCTTTATTTAGCTTTACTAAATAGTTGGTTGGGGGTTTTTTTCTGAAGTTGTAGGATACTTTTGAAGGGCGGAATAATATACTTGTTGTGTTAGAGAATGTAAAAAGTATTTTTCCTTTCATTTGCTGTTGCTGATTGTTTCATTTCCTTAAGTGTTATAGAACATGCCTCAGATGGGGCCATACTACACATCTGTGATTCTAATATTATACATAGAGCTTTTTATGTGTGTGTCAGTATAAACATATTTAAACCCCTATGTAGTTTCACTGCCGGCTTTGTTTAGCTGCTGGCAAACTGCTCTGGAAATGTTGAAGAAAATCACTTTTTTTTTAAGTATTGTGGAGGAATATCTGAAGACTGCCTCAGGGTTGAATCTTTTTTTTTTATTGGCCACGAACAAATTGCAACATTGTCTTGAATATGTTTTTTGCAAATCACTGTTTGTGTAGCTCGAATTTCCTTTGCAACTAAGAACTTTATAATGAAGTTATAATCTTTGATTAATTGTAGATTTGGCTCCCACGCAGTTGACACAAACTTCACCTACAAATCAAACTTCTGAAACTGAGAACAGGTATAGTATTTCATACATTATGAAATTACAGTAACCTCCCTGTAGAGTTACGAGAGGATTTATTATAAGACTAACTGTTGTCTCCCAGGCTCAGTTTTCAGTTTCAAGTAAGTGACTTGTCCTTTGTAAAAACATTTTGCCCCGTAGTTAAGGGATGTTTTTGTTTTGCTAAGAAAATCATTAAACAAGATATTTTTAACTGCGCATTTATTTTTAAAAGTATTATTTAAGAGTTGGGAAAACGTTTATAGTATCTCTTCCTTAAATCACATAGCCAGAGAGTATGGGAAGGGTTTACCACATGATTTTCACTTACATCCGGAGGAGTTTTCTCATCCTTAAATTAAAGGAGCCTGTGAAATCTTCTTAGGTGATGACGAGGGGATTTAATTTGGAATTGTTTTGTGGTTGCTGTGAAATGAAGGTGTCAGCAGCAGCCATATTTAAAAAAAGAAAGTGCTAACTAAATTTGCCTTACAGTTCAAATTTGCATTTTATCCTTGCTCATGTTGACTGTTGTAGTTTTTTAACAGTTCTGACATAGTCTCTGCTTTTAACCAATTACAAGCTAAATACAATAATTTCTTCGTACCCTATATCTTGAACAACAGCCTGGCTGGAACAGTGGTTAGTATATTGATACTGGTTTCTAGATTCATAATGGAGACAAAAATGAATGTTTAAGCTAATTTTCAGTATGTCCATCTGAGGCCAAATAAACAGTTCTGGCTAACCAACCCTTTTGAACATGTTAAAAAACTATACTACTATGGAATTTCACGGAAGACGGATGGTAAGGTAGATGCAAATCTAGTTATATGAGTGGGGTTTTTAAGAAGCTTCAATAAGCATTACAATAACTTTTGGTTTTTCATATTTTTATTCTGAACTGTCATACAGTTTTATGTTATCTGCTTAAATTTGTTACCTTTGTTATCTGAACAAGCCCATATTGGTTTACTATTATTTGGATATATATTTTTCTACTGAGACCTTTCCTACCCTACTTTCCATACATTAGCCAAGATTTAAGCCATCATTCTTTCTGTGGTAATCCTGCCATAACAGAGAATCTATGTAATCTACATGCATATCTACAGTGTAGCTCTCTTTGGGGCTTTGTAGGAAAAAGTTGCAGCAAGAAAAGGCAAATCTTGAAGTAGCTACTTAAAAATGCAAATTTTAGGGCACATGACAGGAATAAAAAAATTAGCTCTGATTTAGCACAAAAAATGCTGTTTTAAAAATGTCTGGCAAGAGTTTTTATTTTTTGAAAAGCTCACTGGATTAAGCTGCTACTGTGCTACAGCAGCTTCCATAATTAAGTGTTCGGTCCTATATTCTTAGTTTGCTCAGGAACAGAAAATACATAAATACCTGGCTGAACTATGTGCATTTTTGTGTATGTTTTGCTTTGGTGATCTCCCTGATTTTTATCCAAACCTGGAATTATTGACATTTTTTCCCCCAGAATACAGTAGCAAGTTCATAGAATAACTTTGTTGATGTGTTATAGTCCTTTCCAGTGTTTCTTTCTGCTGTGACAAGGGGAAACTTAAACCGAGGGAGATTCCAGTGATACCCATGCATTTGTTCCATGGATCCTCTTCCTCCCCTCACTGCCAGCCATTAGAAGGGAATAAGCTTGAATTGGGGAGATTTGACATCGGACTTAGATTTGTGGGAATATTTACACGGTCTGCTTTATCAGCCTGCTGTGTGATACCTAAACCTTACTTAGGAAATATACAGTGATAGGCACCTTTCGTCACGCTCTGAAAGGGCCTCAGTTAAAGGCTTCTGTTAATGGTTGTGCCCACTGCTCACTTCATCATAATTTTTTTTTTAATTAAACAAAAAATTTTGTAATTAGTCACAAACTGTGGTTTTGTGGGTTTTTTTGTTAACCCTTTTATTTCCTTATTTTTCCATTTGAATTGCAGGTTAAAATATATAGGTCTAGGTTTTGGGTAATAAATTTGGATTTGCATCTCCTTAAAGTTCAGTTACACTAACTACAACAGCTTTGAGTATCTAATATACTAATATATATATTCATTTTTAACATGAAATATATTTGTATTTCAAGGGTTCCATTGTCAAATCCTTCATTAGCATCAAAATGCAGTAACTTCCCATCTTCTGAGGAACATATTCAGAAGCTAAAAGAAGCAGGAAAAGATGGTGATAAGCAGCTGATCACAGTAAGTAATACTCTTCTAGTAAGGCTTATAGCTGCTGGAAGAAATTACTTTTGAATTTGCAGTGCTGTGTTCTTTATGGACTTGTCTAAAATCATTACTTACACCTACTACTTACTACCATTGTCAATGACGTGTGAAAGTAGAAGCTGTACTAGACTGTCATTCAATGTTGACAGAAAAATGGTGGCCTTAAGCTGATTCTTGTTAAAAAAAATCTTTTATTTTTAAAATAGAATGGCAATTCAGTGAAAATACAGATGTTTTAAGGATAATGAATTTGCTTTCACTTAGGTGCAAAATCTCAGTTTCCTAAAATTTCAGAATTACAGGGTGAGCTGCATCTGGCAGACTGTGCAATATTAATACCAATGGATTTGTTCCTGTGTCATTCAAATGTCCCTTGTTCTGAAACAAACTTAAAGATTTTCCAGTGGATGTTCTTATTTTCACCATGATATTTAAACAGCAATCCTGGTTTGGTTATTTATTCTTACCCTTTTTGCTATTGGCTACAAAATACAAGTAACAAGAAAATACAAAATGAGAAGGGAGTGGCAGTTTTTCTGTCTTGTAGAATCACAATGCTTGGTAATGAGACATTTGGAGTTTTTGGTTGTGTTTTGTTTTGTGTTTTTAATAATCCACATATCAGATAATCCTTGCAAAATGAAAGGCTAGAGCTGGGAAGCTACAGAGGAAGAGGAATCCAGACCATAAGGAAGGGAGCTTCTCAGGAAATTACACCTCTCGCATACATAATTGGAGGTCATGCTATATTGTAATTTTTTCATGTAATACATGGATTATACACATGAAAATATTAACTAAATAGAACCAGGTGAATTCTGAACACTCTGTTATATCCATACTGAAATATTTTAAAATCAGAGCTTCCAAGAACTAAATGGATAAACATATCCTTGAGTTGCCTGAAGTTATACAAATCTGGTCATGTGAATGCCCAGCCACAGGATGATGACTGAACTGGATCTAGCATTTTAGTTATTGCCTCTTTGAAATTTATTTTACTAACAGAATTAAAATGAGTTATTAAATATTTTAACTATATTAAAAGGACTATAGTAATATCCCTTTTCATTTCAGTAAAGCTAACCTAATTTTTGCTCATAGAGTCATAGAACTTGACTGAAAAGTTGGTAGGATCTTTGACAAGAAGAAATACAGAACTTCCTGTTCGGCTTCTGAAGAGGGGTTGTGTAGCTCTCCTCTGCAGTGTTCATGCAAAGAGATTTCTTGCAACTTACTGACTATGCTGGGAGTATCCTTGTATTCCACCTGAATCAGGAGAGTAATATTTTCTCTGGATATTCAACAGTAAAAATTATTTACCAAACAAAATTTCAGAGTATAGAGAAACATTCATTAACGAAGAACACCGGGAAAAATGCAAGAGGCTTAGTGTCTGGTTTTGTATGTGTATTTTTGGAAAATGCAACTGAGCATTGTGTTTAAATTGTAAATATGAAAGTAATAGCCTCACAATATCTTATGTATTTCAGCACTTCATACAAATCTAATTCACTTTGATTTCACTGAGTTCAGAGCAGGCTTTTTCTTGTGTTGGTAAGGCATTTTGGTAATGCCTGTATTTCACTTTACCAGGGAAGCATTAGGTAAGATACTGATTTGTTTTTCTTTTACCTTCGGGTAAACTGCTCTTTTACCATTGTCAAAACATATAGAGGAACCCAAGTATTAGTTAAGCTATTTTGTATAATACTGTCCTTGACACTGGTTACTGTGGAGATGAGACATAGTTATGCCTAGAATAGTTTGTTCTAGCTTCTGGAGCATAAATACTCAAAAGATTTGGGATTAAATGCATGTAATAAAATAAGGTACAATTTGTTAGTAATAGTTTTGTTTGCAAAACCCCAGTGAATTTCCTAAATGTGGATTCTGAATGGCTGGGCTTTTTTTTAATTGGTAGTAGTAAATATTTTCGAAGGTGTTCATGCAGTTCCCTAAATGATCCTATGAGAAAGGAGAAATTATTAATTTGGTTTAAAAACTGTTGAGGTTGACATTTCTCCTTCTTGGAGAGCAGGTCAAATCACTTAAATTAGCATTTATAGTGTGTAAAAACTTTTATAGTTAATAGCTAGAAATCATTTTTATTTCAAGTTTCTGGCATGTTGTTTTAAGAGAAACAGTTTCATTATTCTTTGTTATTCTTCCTATTCTTCCTTGAGCAAAGCTGGGAGGTCATGCTTCTATTCTTAGCAAGAGACATTTAACTTGCACTTTGTTACACTTTTTAAAAAAATGAAAAGCCTGAAAGGTGCAATTGGGCTCTCTACTGTGTGATCTGATTCCTTTGGAGATCTGTCGAGCCAGTCCATCTTGATGTATGGACAGAATCCTTTTTTCTTTCTGTAAGCAAAGCAGAAAAACTAGTTGTGCTTTGTTTGACTAGCCACATGATGCAGCATCTTTATTTTGCTGTTCTTTTGCTACTGAATCTTCCTAGTCTTTGTATTTAAGTTTGGCATCTGTCCTTTTAATTGTCTATACAGTATCTGAGGCTCAGAGTCTGGAATGTTACAATATTGTCTGTGTGTTCTAATCTTTTTGGTTCCTGAGCTATATTTAGAGAGGTGTTATGGTAAAACTAGGCTTTGTTTTTCACAATATGCTTTGAGTTTTTTATATTTAATCCTTACAAACACATGTGAGTTTCCTTCTTCTCCCATATGATTGCTAAAATGACTAGATTAATTTTCTTTTTTTCTTAAGTAATATAATCTTGATCAAGCTTTAAGGCTATTTGACTGTAACAGAAATAACACAAACTCTGTTTGTAGAAGAAATACTTAGTAGCTGCACTTGCACCATTGTCTTTCTTGATACACATCATCTAGTTATCTGAGCAGCTTTCAAACATAAAATTATCTTCATTTTGTAAAAGTACAACTAAGACAAAAGGTGAGTTGTTTCTGTTCAGACTTGTTTGCAGTCACACATCTTAAAAAACAGGTCTCTTCAGAGCATAGAACTTCAGCTGAAAACAGCAAAGAATCTAATGCTCCAACAAACTTTGTAAAGCAAACAGTGCCAGAAAATGATGGTGTTTGAAGTGATGTGCAAAGATTTAGGTTCAGACTGAAGGGAGTATGAGGGGAAAGAAATTCAGATTGAGGCTAAAAATATGTTCCACATTCATGACTTGGTGTTTGTGGGAGTAGTCTGTTCTGAATATTTGTGGACTGTAACCTCTTACACTTCATTTGAATGTTCAGTTGGTAGGTTGTCAGATTACATGAAGCTCTTTAGGAAGTTTTATTCAGTAATATGCTGATATTGTTCTTTACTTTCACTTCAGTCTGATGCGCAAATATGAGAACTTGAATATGAAATCATCTGTTCCTTTTACTTCTGAAATGGAAAGAAGTAGAAATGTGCAAAACATGTTTTCAATTTTCATAAAATGAGATTTGCTTTACATCCAAGACAAGTAAAGTCAGTTGCTTGTTTCTTGTAAAAATTCTGCTTCCCTGTCAGAACAAAATTTTGACCATAAAAATAAGGATTGATAAAAGCAATAATGCTATGAGGGAATGTAGTATATAATTACCTGTGAAATACAGGAATACTTCCTCCATTTTATGCCACTGAGGAGATGTGTTCCTTTGAGTTAAGCTAGTATTTTGAAAATGATAGTAATCAGTTTTAGGAAAAATCGTGTAAAATGAATGAACAGAGAGAACAAGTCATTGAAGTTATAAAAGGATAGTACAGAATTATGGAGGCTTTTCTGCTTTTCTAGAGATCTGAGTTAATGCCTGCATGCTAGCAAATGTGATTAAATTTAGTTGATTTTTATAAGTATCAGCAACTGCATGGATCAGGATGGCTTGATGGAAGGTTGGAATTGGGGCTATATGTGGAAGTGGTGTGCACACGAATTTCAGTTTACACATTTGGATATCACACTTGAATTTCTCCATATGTATATTTTGGCTTAACTTGAACATGGTTTCCTGGTTGACTGAAATAGGTGATATGTGAAAGAAGTTAGTGAAAATAATAAGTGTTAAAATAATTTCTTATGAGCCTGAAGAAATTTACATGGCAATCATTTAAAGTTGCTGTTTTCTTCCATAAACTGGTATAGTCTGGTTGGGCACTTTCTTTGAAGAATTAGAGAATGGCTTTTGGGTGATATTTCAGTGTTCACATTAATTAAGTACTGACTCTCTCCTTTCCTGTAATCCCACTGAAAACAAGGCAGTGACTACTGCATAAGCGTAAGAGAGGCAGTTTGGTAGTTGAGACCAGTCACTTGTCTTCCCACACAGATTTTATCCCTTGGGATAGCTCTGCTCCAACAGAGGGGTGCCAGTGGCTGCCATCATTTCTTATTATCACTTCCAATTTTTGCTTCACTGCTGCAACACAGCTTTGTCTAGCAAATTCAGGTGGGTTGTGCGTGGTACACTTTGTCCTGAAGGTGGGGGAGAATGTTTTGTAAGGTTAGCTGGGGAGCTGAGACAGGAATTCAGGCACCAAGGCCACTAACACAGTGTTTTGAGTTAACCCTGGCAGGCAGCTGAGCACCCAGGCAGGATGGGGGAGAACAGTTTCTCAGATAAAGCAAAAGCTGTAAATGCAAGCAAAACAAAATAAGGAAATAACTCACTACTGCCCATTGGCTTGCAGGTGTTCAGCCATCTCCAGGAAAACAGGAGTTCCTCATGTGTAACAGTTGTAAGACAAATGCCATTAAGTCCAAACATCGTCCCCTTTCTCCTTCTTTCCCCTGGCCCTTACTGTTCAGCATGATGCCATGTGGCATGGAATACCCCTCTGGTCACTTGGGGTCAACTGTCCTGGCTGTGTCCCCTCCCGGCTTCCTGGCACCCCCATCCTCACAGGCACGGCAGTGTGAGAAACAGAAAAGGCCTTGCATGCTGTGTACACTCAGTGCAGCAATAGCTAAGACTTCTCTGTGTTATCAACCCCATTTTGGTCACAAATTTAGTACACAGCACCACAGCAGTTGCTGTGACAGAAATTAACCTTATCCCAGCTAAAACCAGTGCACATCAGAACACACTCTGCAATATTCCTGAATAATATTTTTATATGTGTTGAGAATGGATTACTTGTCCACTGTTAATACAGTGCAGATTTTTTTTTTTTTGCTTTTTTTTTTTTTCATATTGCTTTAGCCAGTGACCAGTGAGGATATAATTTCATGATGGATAATGAGACTCCATTTTCATTTTTTAAATATGTTAAGTATCATTAGATACATCACAGTTCTGAAAGTTCCAAGGTGATTTATATCCTTTTGCTAAAACAGTTTTTCAGAAAGATGGACACCAGCAATGGGTTGGTTTGTTGTTGTTGTTGATTGGGGTTATTTTGTTCAAAATGAAGGCAGGATTTTTTTCTGAGTTGGGACATGTCTTCTGATCCTCCTGATCAGCAAGGAGATCTACCCAGCAGCCTCAGTCTTGTATGCATCATTCACTGAAATAGAATTCTTTGACCTTTTCATTTTCTGTGGAGAGCCCCAAAATCTTTGTGCTGTTTCTTCATGCACTTCTTGTATTTCCTTTCCAGCCTGCTTGTTTCTGTGGCTGGGCTTTATTCTTTGTTCTGTGCAAAGACTAGAGGAAAAAACAATCTTCCTCTAACCAATACCAGGTAATCAAGAAGGAGATGATCTAATCTGTGCCTGAAGAGAGAGAGAAAAAAAAAGAACAAAAAGGGCCCCTTTTTATCTCCTACAGAGGCATCAAATGCCTTTTTTGCTTGCAGGGCTCCTTACTCCACATGTGGAGGATCAGCAGACATACACCTTCTCAAAGAAGATATTGGTAAGACTTTTCTTTCTGTCTAACACAGAATTAAGAAGCCCTTCTGGAGATTTAGGCAATATTGTCTCAATGTTCAATTACAGTTAGCCTTGAAGCAGTGGATATCCTGTATTTATTTGAGGATTACCTGAGATTTTGGGAATGATTACTTAATTGCCCTCTACACGTGCAGAATTTGCTTAGGAAATGAAAGTGTCTTTGCTCTTTATTGTTACTCTTTAGAAAACTGAGTTTTAAGCAGAGTAACACATTTTTGTTCCTGAAACTGCACATTTTCTTGAAAAACATTTCTCTGAGAGTCAAGCTTCTTGCATGTCTTTCTAGTTCTGGCAAGTTAACAGTTTATTTTTCAGTACCCAATATCTGGTGTTTGCTGAGAAGAATCCACCCCTCCCCTTTCAAATCCCAGCTTTATTTACTCTCATATGTGGTGCATAAGATACTCCTGTGTGGGGTTTTTTGGTTGTTTGATTGGGGGTTTTTTTGTTGTTGTTCATCTCTTCCCATTAGGAAGGACTGGCAACCCTTAATGCAGTATTATTGTTTGAGTGCTCTTTTTCCCTCTAGATGCATGCCCTTTCCACTTTAGCTCTTGCAGTGACATCAGTTTAAAAATAGTCAGATCCTCTAGATGTTTTGTTGAAATACAAAAACGCATTCTTCATAGTTCCTGATTTTATTTTACATGTCTTTTTTGGTGGTGTTGTAGTCTGCATTGGATTTCCAAAGCTGCTGCTTTTAAAATTTTTGTCTGAAGCATTATGTCCTGTTCTGTGGCTTTGAAGGAGTATTTCAGTTACACAAAAATCTTCTTTATTGCCCTTGGGACACTGTAAAGTATTTCCTAAAACTATAGTCCATATTTGTCAGGGCGACAAAGTTCAAAAGATTGCTTTAGATAGTACAATGTGCTTTTTCTGATAACTCATGTAACATGTCATTCATATTAACCCTCTGCAAGTAGCCCATTAATACAACTGAATGTGTGTAAAGTAGTAACATCAGTGAAATCCTTAAAAAACAAAACCCAAACAAAAATCCCACCCACCCCCCCCCCCCATAACTCAAAGCCACTGATACTGGCAACATCTGAGAAAGTCAGACTGTAAAATACAATGTGGCAGTACTATTCCAGAGAAGTAATCTGTTCCTGGAAACTTGCAAAAGAACATGTGTATTTACAAGGCAAGATGGGATGAGCTAAGCAGTCAGACAACTTTGAGGATATGAACTTTCTGATGACTTCCTGCATAGCCAGGGGTTTTTTCTGGCTTGAGATTTTTGGAAGTAAACTAATAGATGGGTTGGCCTAAATACCTTTAGATTCTTGATGATTTGAACAGAAATTGTTTCATGAGACTTATGCTGTACTGTCATGTGCTAATTATTTTAAGACTTGCTTTATGTAGCTGATTTTCTAATTTACGTGGTGGGGTTTTTTGCATATATTCCAAGTATCAAAGTACACTTCCTTTTCACTTTTCCCGCTCTAGATATAGGGAATATGTTCCCCATCTTCAAGGTAGGATTATTAAGTTTGGTTCAGTTGGTTCATCTTTATATAGTCAGCACACATCATTCTTCCTGCTGAACTGCCTTTGCTTCATCTTTCACATATAAACCCTGAAAATGCAGTAATATTTTGGTGGCTGGAATGGGTACTTTGTTTTGAACTGTTTTGCTGCTTTGAAGGAAATCTGCAGGTAAAATAAAAAGTGTTAGATTCAATTTTTGAACTTTTAGAAAACTCATCTTACTGTGACTTTACAAATCTAACCTAAGGGTTCATCTTTCCTTTTTCCTTCAGAAAATGAACGTACTCCTGTTTCTCTTTCTGTAGGAATCTATTCACTGACAAACAGTTAAAGCAATGACTTCTCAGACTCATCTTCTTTCTTTTGGCCGAGTTCCACATATGTGCTCTTAAAGAGAAGTTCAGTTCTGAGTTTGTTTGGCCTGTTGTACCTTCCGTCTCTTCTTGGAAAGAAACTGATACCTACAGTTTAGATTGCACTAATGTCTGTTTGAAATAGGTTGCTGTTGTGTGGAGAATTGAACTGTCACTTAGCCCTTAGACACATCTTTGAAGATGGAAGGAGTAGGAAGTGATTTGTAAACACTTTTTCCTGTGTTGCAAAATGCTTTCTTCTATAAAGTAGGCTTTTTTGGCTATAAATATTTTCATCTCTTAGAAAACGAAATTAAGTTTGGGTGATCTGTTTTCTTGCAAATTGTGCACACAGATCAATTTCCCTTTAAGAAACACCCTCAAATCTTTTTTGCTTATGTAGCATACTTGTTCAGAGTATAGAATAACTTCTTGTTTCTCCACTGCTTGTGATATATGTTAAAATAGATTAAAAGTGACATTTTTTGCTGCTTACATAAACTCCATTTCCAAATGTAGTTTAAAAAAAAAAAGTAGTTGAACATTAAGCTGTAGCTTAAAACTTTCCTTGTTGTATAGAGGCTTCATTCTAACTCTTTTGCTCTTTGCAAGAGGCAGCCCCAACACGTGATACTTTTTGTTAGGCACTGACTCCTTGTCTGAGCATACTTACAAATTGGTAACACTTGTAATGAATACACAGTAAAGCAATAGGTACTGAGTAGTGCCCTTAGGTTGGTAATGGTTGGTTATAGAGTAGGAGGGTAACCTAGAGGGTCATGAGTGAAATGGTATTATTTTCCATTTGCAGTGTAGCTGCCATACAGTCTCTGAAAAATTGCCTTGGAATATTTAGTTTTCATAAAGAATGTAAAGGTAATGATCATCTGTTGCAAATATATTGCTGATCTTACCAATTATTTCTGTAACCTTTGAGTTTTTATAATATCCTTCCAAAGTTTCAGGAAAATGGCTCACCTGTGGCCCACCTCAAAGCAATTCACAACCAAAAAGCAGCAGCAGAACTTTAGGGAAAACCAAATAGTGTGGGGCTGGATACGGGAATTTTCTTTGTGGAAGATGATTATATTTACTGCAAATGGTGTAATGACGGAATAATTCTCTGTTCTTTGAGTTTCATAAAATAAAAGTAATTTGTTCAAAAGTAGTGGGGGGTGGGGCAGAGCTAGTTTTTTTAGGTAGAGTTTGCTCTGTGATTGATGCCTGTGCCTTTTGAGGCTGTGTTAGTTTTTGAAAGATGGAATTCTAAATTCTGTTCTTGTTATTTCTCCTCTTTCACCCCATTTTAGCTTTTGTATTGAGTTTCCAGAAGACATGTTATAAAAGGGATATCTGATCAGACTAAAGTTCTGTGTAACTGTATTTACTGTGCAACCAATTGATAAATACCTGTTTTGTGGGTTATTTGTTGGTTTTGGTGTTTTGTTTTTTTTAATAGGATGGAGGACAGAAGAGATTTGGTGCTATTTCCTGTAATATTTGTGGAATGCTTTACACCGTGTCAAATCCAGAGGATGAAACCCAACATCTCTTGTTTCATAACCAGTTCATAAGTGCTGTTAGATATGTGGTAAGAAAACCTTCTCTTTTTAAAGGCATAAACAGTATCTTTTGTTTGATGTGTACTAGTTAAAATTCATGTTACGTTGTGTTTAATAAATTATTATTGCAGTAGGCCATAAATCATCCACTTTGGGGAATAAATATTTTTAACAGCCATGGTAGACAGGTTATATGTAATGTGTAAAAATTGTTAGTAGGATAATGGTGTTTCATCGCCATTGTATTATTTCTGCTACAATTACTTAACCTAGGGGAGGTGTGAGGGTACTCATAGGAAAACAAAGGACTGTCACTGTACTAAATACAGGTTTCAGTACAACTGGTGTTTGCAGCAGTTAATAGTCAGATAAAGGACTGATTGTACTGTTTTTGTAATCGAGATGACTTTTGTAATCTTAGATGACTTCTAAATTACTTTGCCTTTAATTATGTGTAATTTGAAGAGAGACTGCCTAGAAATCCAGCTGATACAACTTCATAGTATATTGAAGCTTTACTGAATTTATAGTGAGATTTTAATCTCTAAAATACGAAGTATTCTTTGATAACTTCATTATATATGATATATCTGAGTATATCTCTCATCTTAAAGCTCAGATTTGAAAAAATGTGTACAATTTCAATTATATTGTAAAATCAGCTACTTCACAGTAGCTGATATTACAAGGCATACAAAATGCCCGTTCACATGTCTGAAATCCAGAATAGAATCCACAAAGTCTATTTTCTTTATCACACATGTTACCTTCAGTACTCTACACTCGAGTAGATAAGACCTCCAGGATAACTGAACTGAGGCCACCAATTCATTCCATGTGGATACCAAATGGCTGTTGGGCTGCTCTTAAATCTCAAGCACAATTTTATCTCACTGTTTGCAAATACTAAGTTATATCTTCAGAGCTAAAACTTTCATGCTTGAAACTATCTGGTAAAATAGTTCTGGTATTTACTCTGTTCTTGGTTAGTTTTTGCTGAATAATCCAGACATCTTAAAAGATCTCTTCTGATACACATTGGCTACGTTGTAGGGTGGGACTGGGCAGAAAGTGTGATGGGAAGCAGTACATTATAATGGCAACATAAAATACGTTTCCCCATTTTATTCCTGTTTGTCCCTCCCGCCCAAGTACTTTCAGATCTTGAATGTTACCAAAGATGTAAACATAATTTACAGAAGATGGTGTTAGTTCTTTTGGACAGAAGCTGGCAGATGAGTTCAATAGCTGCTTAAAGCTGCTATGTTCGTGTAGGTAAGAAGCTGAACTGAAGTTTTGAATATTTTGGAAGTCGGACGAGCTGAAATTTCTCACTTGTATGCATGTCTAGAGTAACAACATAATTAACATAAATTGAAAGAGCAGACTGCATTAAACCAGTCATAAATAACTTTGTATAAAATTTGATATGCTTTTAATTTGAGAAAAACTTTTTCTATTGTTTTCTCAGTTGCCTGACATCATTTTAAAACTTCCAACAATGTGTAGTCAAGCAAAATATCGTACTGTCAGTTCAGTGAGTAAACAGTTCTATCTCTGTAGTCTTTTGAGACTCTAGTTGCGTTTTGTGACATTCTAGGCAGCTGCAGAGCAATGATTTAAATGGTTATTCTGGAGCAGAAACTGTAGAGTAAAAGGCAAAAGTAGGGTTCTTCTGAGTCTTTAATTCCCCTCAGATTTTTTTTTTCCCTCATAACAATTTGACACTCTGTTTTCTGTGTGGGTGAGTAACTTTTGCCATGATAAATAGATAAGTCACTAGTCATTTGATCCGCAGTCAGTGGTTCTTGGTTGATAGTATTGTGACAGAAACATTCTCACCTCCTCTTACAAAATAATTTCAATTTAAGATAAGCCTTTTTGTCAGTGAATTAGTACGGCAAGTGACTACTTGTTAATTCTTAGTCATCCAGAAATACCAGAATGATTGCTAGTTATCCTGGTTTTGCTAGGAGCTTTCTGGTGGGGATTGTTGGGAGGATAGCCCAGAGGTTTATAGATATTTGTATGTAGTTACTGTGTTGAAGCTGTAACTGCCTTCCTTTCCTTGACTTCCTTTCCCTGACAGTGTTAACTGGGCAGTAGCATCATGGGATTAAAAAAAGTGTACTAGAGAAAGTCTCAGTAACTCCTTGGTTAGACTTTCTGGTCCAGGAACATCTGGTCTTGGTATGTTACTTTATTAGCTCTCCAGATACTATTTTCTATGTAGTTAATATGTTTGGCATGGGCATTATTAGAGATTTGGAGGCCATTCTAAGGTATTTTACAAGCATTTTTCATTCTTTTGTCATTCACATTCTTCGTGCCATATGATGTGGTCCCAATCTGACTTGAGAAGACTTTCCTCAGCTTTTCCTCCCTTTGGAGTATCTCCTATTTTCTTCTTAGTAGTTCTATTAATGATTTGTTTCACAGGCTCACAAAAAGTGGGTCTATATGCATGATCATGCTTCTTGCTGTGAACTGTGAAAATGGACGTTATTGTTCGTGTCATGCCCATGGGTTTTTTGAAGTATTGAGTAGCCAGAAGGTAGTTTGCATGTAAATAGTAAATTATTTACTGACTTCAACAAAATAAAATTTTGTTTGTTCTTTTTTAAAGAGCCTGTCCCAGAAGAAGGACAGGCTAACAAGGACATGGTATTGGGATACTTGTTTTGTCACAGATGGCTGATAGAGACAATAAGGAAATTGTAGGCCTTGCGTGCAGAAAGGGGAAGTTTGGCAAGTTTAATGACATTTTCTAGATTTGGGAACAGAAGATTGGCAAAGACTGATTCGTTTTCTGAAGAATGACATTTGCTATTAATAGAAGTGTGCAAACTGAATTAGCCAGAGGGTAAGGTGGTCAAGGATAGCACTGCAGCAGGAATAGATTAGTTTGAGAGATGTCTCCTACTGCAGACAAATGAAGCAATCTGTCTCATGGGTCTTCTGGTATCAGACATCTGAAAGTCTCCAAATAAGTTATGCTTGTCTAGAATGTACATGCATTGGGTGATGACACACACATCGTGTTAACTCCACTGGGATGGATACTTTGTGGGATTGACACATGGTTCAGTTTTATAAAATCTCCTAACTGTGATACACACAATATCAGTTGTGTCCCCTCCCTATGATACCACATAGTGTCAACTTAGTACTTCGGTAAATTTTTTTGTAAGAGCGAGGCATTTTTAATGATGTTTTGAAGTTGCAAAGCCAAAAACTTAATCCACAGGCATTTGCTAACTTCAGGTGCCTGATGTGAATGCAGTTAATCTGTTTGCATTTCAAGCTCATCCTCTTGGTTAAGAATATCTTAAGGTGGAGAAAGTGGAAGAAACTGTTATTTGGGGAACTGGGCACCACTACAGGCTGGAGGCCGACCTGCTGAAAAGCAGCTGTGTGGAGAAGGACCTGGGGGTCTTGGTGGACAACAAGCTGTCCATGAGCCAGCAGTGTGCACTTGTGGCCAGGAAGGTCAACGGAATCCTGGGGTGCATTAGAAAGAGCGTTGCCAGCAGGTTGAGAGAGGTGATCCTGCCCCTCAGCTCTGATGAGGCCACGTTTGGAGTAGTGTGTGCAGTTCTGGGCTCCACAGTACAAGGGAGACATGGAGCTCCTGGAACAGGTCTAGAAGAGAACTACTGAATTGGTCAAGGGTCTGGAGCATCTCTCTTATGAGGAAAGGCTGAGGCAGCTGGGCCTGTTCAGCCCTGAGAAGAGGTGACTGGGAGGGAACCTCATTAATGTGTATAAATATCTAAAGGGGCGGTGCCAAGAGGATGGAGCCAGGCTCTTCTCAGTGGTGCCAAGCAATAGAAGAGACAATGGACAGAAACTGATGCCAGAAAGTTCCACCTGAATATGGGGAAGAACATCCTTTACTGTGAGAGTGACCAGGCACTGGAACAGGCTGCTCAGCAAGGTCGTGGAGTCTGCCTCACTGGAGTTACTCAAGAACCATCTGGATGCAATCCTATGCTGTTTGCTGTAGGATGACCCTGCTTGAGCAGGGAGGTTGGACCACATGACCCACTGTGGTCTCTTCCAACCTGACCCGTTCTGTGATTCTGTGATCTAATGTTTAATCTGATAAGTTTACAGCTATTTTGTTGTAACTGCACCCAAGTCTATCTGTGAGCTTCTTACGATTTTCAGATTTGACTTCTTGGCACCTGAGTTTAATAGGATACTGGAATTGGAGATGATACTGAACTCCATATAATCTTAAAAAGATTTCATGCTTGTCATGATTTACAAGAGCATATAGTGACAGGACAAGGGCTAATGGCTTCAAACTGAGAGAGAGTAGGTTTAGATTAGATATTAGGAAGAAATTCTTCACTGTGAGGGTGGTGAGGCACTGGAACAGGTTGTCCAATGAAATGGTGGATGCCCTATCCCTGAAAGCATTCAAGGCCAAGCTGGACAGGGCTCTGAGCAGTCTTGCCTAGAGAAAGGTGTCCCTGCCCATGTCAGGGGAGTTGGAACTAGGTCATCTTTAAGGTCCCTTCCAATACAGTCCATTCTATGATTCTATGATGAAAACCACTGAAGAGTTATTGTGCTATTAATGTTGGAACCAACTTTTCAACTATGTTCTACGTCATTATATACATACATGATATGCGGTGAAAGCAACACACTACACTCTGTAGTGGTAACTACTGTCTGTGCTATTTCATGGTATGGGCAACTGCTTGTCTCTATTGCCCATTTTGGAGTGATCTCTTTCTTCTGTAATTCTCTTACCATTACACCTTAACAAACAAGCAGAAGCAACCTTCATTCTTGTTTGA
>JAWWLV010000088.1:104476451-104510296 GCA_035041135.1 Platyrinchus mystaceus | reverse complement strand
AGTGATCTCTTTCTTCTGTAATTCTCTTACCATTACACCTTAACAAACAAGCAGAAGCAACCTTCATTCTTGTTTGAATTGGTAGGAAAAGTTAGAAGTAGATTAAAAATGAGTTAACCATGTGTTGCAGAGTGGTCTTATGTCTTATGTTCTCAAAGGATTACAAATACCTGTAGGATAAATAGGCCTAACAGGGAGGGGAGGAGGGTATTGCAACAGCTGTTACATCCCTTCAGGGCTCTGTGCAGCACCAGTCTGCCCAGCTGTGGTGATAAGGCTCTGTATGCCCTGCTGCTGCTGTCTAGAGGTAATCTGCTGTTGGGCATGGACTGCCAGTATCAGGGAGGAGTGATGTAATCATGGTGTTTTACTCCAGGCCTTGCAGAACGTGTGTCCTTGTGGGAATAGTAACTTTCCTTTTAATTTCATCACAAGCAGATTATATTAATGCTTGGACATCTGATTCAACAGTAAATAAGTCTTAATGTCCTAAAGTAATATCAATTAAAAGGAAAGGAAAAGCAATTTTTCTGACACCACAGTAGAATATTATATAATGTAGACATAGTGCTTTTGTTTCTTACTATAATAAGGCGATCTTGTCATCTGCCTCTGTGAAAGACCACTTTAGTTCTCAGTGATTGAAATACCTTGCAGACTGTAGTATGTTGTTTTAATAGTGCTAAAATAGTGGCGTTTTGTTTAAAAAGCGTCAATATAGGTATGTTAAAGGACCTTATCAGTCATCTTCAGACCACAGTCAATATACTGGTTCTAAACCATATTTTGGGTACTGTGGGTATCTAATAGGATCAGTCTCAGTTGCAGCTTTAGCACATTTTCCTTTAATGTTAGAATATGACAGAGCCGTGACCAGTCTTGTGCATTGCTTCCATTTGTCTGATTTAAAGGAAGGACAGTTCATTGCTTAGAAAAACTCAACAGTAAGGACACTAAAGGTGCAAATAAATATGTGAAGTGATAGTTTTTCTTTTTAAAATTATTGGAGCTACATATGACTATAAAAGCACAATATGGCTTTAAAAGGGTTTCACTAAAAATCTTGGATGAGTTTAGGGTTTGCAGAAACTTTTTGGAAAACTGCATCTAAAAGATACATTTCTGAATAAATTCCAAAATACTTCAATTTAGAAACTACCCCTCCTGTGAATATCATCAGTCCCCATATTATACAAATCACTTAAGAAGATGAACAGGTGGACAATAGTGAAAATAATGAGTCCTACATATTAGTCAATTATTGCATTTTTACAGAATTATTTTTAGACTTGTGCTAATATACTGTTTCTTAAAAGTGTAACAACACTATGATGTTCAGAAGTGTTTTGGTTTTTTATCGGATTTCATTTTGTGGAAATACCTGGTTATAACATTAACAGGATACCTTAATCTAAAATTTACTGTTGAATTTTCTGCATTAGGCTTGCAACAGTCTGGATGCTGTAATGGCAGGATTATCAAACACATTGTATTTATTTCCTGAGTGATGGTCACAATTGGTTTAAAATGGGCTATAAAAAGCTCTTGCAGGGCAAACAGGAAGGCAAAAGGCAGAAAAGGACAAAAATTTGAGAGAGGTAGGATTTGAGGCTGGAGAACAGTAATCCTTGCCTGAACCTTTTGATGCCTTTTCTGCCAGTCTCAAAAGGCATGTCACAATCCCACAAATTGCAGTTTTCTACTTTCCTGAATATTTTAATACTGCTCTTTACTGCCCTTTGTGTTCAGACCATAATGTATATAAATTTAGGCAGGATCTTCATTTGTGCAGCTACTACTGAGAAGAAAAACAGACAGGATTAAAATGGGTGTCTGTGTTGCAACCATTGCCATGCCGGCTGCTAAACTAACACTTAAATAGTTCTAGGGCTGGTAGCAAGTAGATAAATTTCTAAAATTATTCTCTTCATGTCTTGCTTGGGGTAGGGGAGTAAAATCAGTATGAGTAAAATGAGGTACAAATCAAGTATTATAACACTGAAATTTGACATTTTTTGTGGTAGTATATATGGCATTCATCCAGTGCCAAATTCCATTGTTTGGTCTTTAGTCGAACATTATCTTGTGGGAAGGTACAGATTTCAATGAGAATTATTCCATCAATATTGTTTCTTCAAAAACTTTTTTATTTAAAGTTGCTTTGAAGTAAGACTTGTTGATCAGCCTTTTTAGTGGCTGAAGTTACTTCTGCATTCAATATTTTTAGGTCCCATCAAAGCAACTTGAGTTCTAATATCTACCAGTCCCATCTTGCTAGATTTAAGTGGCTTTTTTTGTTTTGTTTTTTTCCATGCAGGTACTGCTCATTATTCACCACGAGTGTGGATCTGAAGAAGAGTTAATTACCTCTATTTTTTTGAGTATGTTTATACTTCAGATACACACAACGTAGTCTCCTTCCCTATTAGATTCTTAGAAGGTAGTTATAAATTTTTTTCTAGTATCCTTCTTGTGGCTTTAACAGTTATGATCAGTAACAAAATAAACTGTTCCTTACATTTTGGGCAACTGCATGCCAATCAGTTCACTTAGAACCTCCTGGAGGTCTTTCGCATGCCAAACTTTTAAAACTGAGTGTGTATTTGTGGAGGTAACTATGTTAAAAAGAAACCTTTTATTAAAACTTAGGGTTTTCCCATTCACTGGACTTTGAAAAAAGTATTTACATAGGTTTGGAAATCAGTTATGTGAGCTGACTTTGCTACTTCTGTTTTAAAGTTGAGTTTGCATTGCAGTCCTGGGGGAAAAAAATTAGTTGGGAAATTATAAGACGCTTTCACGAATTGTTTTTAGATACAGTTAGGTTATTGTGTAAATTATGGTATAAATAACATCATATTATATCTGTTGTGTTCTTTTAGGAAGCTAGCTGAAGTTTCCTTCTCTAGCAAAGCAGCTGCTAAATAATGTGAAATCTCTGCATAAATTCAGTGTCTAGAACAATAATTTGCCATTTCTGTTTGTAAAAGTATATCTTGTATATGGTTTAGATAAGTGTTTGTTTTATTTAGGGTTGGAAAAAGGAGAGAATTTTGGCTGAATATCCTGATGGAAAGATAATAATGGTTCTTCCTGATGACCCAAAGTATGCACTTAAAAAGGTATGGTGAAAAGGACTGGACTTGTATATTTTGCTCTATTTGATGTTTTCATATAAATAATGAGAATGTCCATAGTAAAGTTTGTATAATTTACATGTGAACAGTTGGACTCAAAACTGCAATGGTTCTGTAGCTTTTTCCACAAACAGGTTAGATATCTCACCCTTAAGTGCTGCTGCTCTGTTCATAGAGAAGATGGGCCTGGGTAGGAGTGGGAACAGCATTAACCAACTGACTTTTTAAAATACTTCTTTAAAATATACTTGCTGAATGTTTGACAGATATTTTAGGTAATATAAACTTCCTACTGTATCTAAACGAACTGAAATGTATTAACTTCATTACACAGGCACCATTCTCTAGGTGACCTTCTAATGAAAACAGATTTAGGTGGGCAGTGGCCTCAAAGTCTAGTCCGTTCCCATGTCCAAAGCAGGATCTGCTCAAGTTATGTTGCATCTGACAACTTTCTAAAAGTTTTACCACTAGGCAATTGTCTGACCTCTTCAGACTCTGTTACAGTGCATCCATAATTTTAGGAACTTTTCCCTAAATGTCCAGCATAATCTCCATACTGCAATTTAAGCTCATTAATACTAATCATACTTCTTTCCCTCTTTGCCACAGCCTTTTTGTGCCTGAACAAACTGATGGTTTGTTTTTTTTTTACTTTGAGGAAATTGACTGGATGTGCTGTGTTTTTCAGTTTGTACTCCTAAGTAATGTTTTTTAGAGCTCTATTCATTGTCATGCTCTCCTCTAGATTATTTCAATTTGTGCCATGACTCATGTCTCTCTTGAAACTCTCTAAAACTGTGCACAGCACGCTAGCAGAGACTTAAAACAGGAGGGTACTTTGGTGTCCTGCTGGCTGGCCTGTGTTTATACATCTCAATATGTCATTACATTTGTCACCTGGCATTGACTCTGGTTAGCCTGGGATTTGCTGTGACTAACAGGAACTTTTTTACAGTACCACTATCACAGGGTCACAGAATGGCTGAGGTTGGAAGGGATCTCTCGAGGCTGAATTGATGCCCAAGAGAGCTGTTGCTGGTGGCATGACTGTAGGAGTTTTTCTTTAGTCTAACTAGAATTTTTTCAAGTTATTAAATTGAAAAGAAACTATGAATTTTCTTTTTACAACATTTAATGCAGATAAGTTTATTTGTTTAGTTTTGCTTCTCTGGTAGCATAATCTTAATTTTACTACATCTGTTGCACATTCATTTTTTAATATAATGGCTGAAGAAAAAAAATACCTAAGTGGTGCAGAAGAAAGGAAGACTGTAGCAAATTAAGCCATTTAGGGTAGAGTTATCTTTAGTTCTATGTGGTTAAAGTTAAGAGAATTTACAGCGGTCACCACTGTGGATGCCTGATTTCAAGAATGGTTACTTAGTGTTTCAAACTGGGTGATTGGACTTGTCATTAAATGATTGGTACCTGAAGGTTAGATGAAAAAATCAAGAGTAACTGATACCATGTCTTTTAAAAGTTACTTTTAAAGCATTTTTTTAATGCAGTTTCCATTTTGTCAATGCTAAGGGGCAAAATTTCCTGATACACAGGAAATTCCATATGAACATGAGGAAGAACTCCTTTACTGTTTGGGTGATCATGCACTGGAAAAGATCACCCAGAGAGACTGTGGAGTCTCCCTCACTGGAGATATTCCAGAACTGTCTGGATTGCAGTCCAGTGCCCTGTGCTCTGGCAGGGAGATTGGAGCAGATGACCCAATGTGGTCCCTTCTAACCTGACCCATTCTGTGATATTCACAGCATAAGTAATTCTAGTTTTGCATTACTAATGTAATTACAACATGCATTCAAGAGGCTTATACCATTTAATGCACCACTTGGGAAAGGCCACCTTATTTCTGTCTCACAGAAGATGAGGAATGATAGAGGCTGCTTCCAATATCCAGTTGTAGGTACAAGACTCCACCAGTAAAATACCAGCTCATGCACAAGTTTTTGTTTGCATTCATGCTGAAGTTTCTGTTTCTTCTAAACTTGCTAATATTAAACAAAATTTTGTTTTTAGTTTCAGTTATTCTTTGCAAACCCAGTAGAAGAGTAGAAAGCTGGGGGAAAGAGACAACACTTATTCCTTTACAAAAAATGCATACATCTTCTACCTGCCTTGGCACTGTCAGCTCTCATGTGCTCAAAACCCTTAATGAATTAGTTCTTTAAATACTTTAAAAATAACAGAAAATCTTGAACTAAACTATTTTAACTTTTCCTGTAGGTCTCGTTTACTTCTAAAATACCAGACTTCACACTTCGATTATCTGAATTTTCTCTATTAGCCTTGGACTGTTCAAGTTTGAATTTAATGGAAGTTGACTGAGAGATCTCTACTCTTCCTTTTTCCAGACGAGTATTATTTAAGGAACATTTTTGTGGACCGATGTGTTGCAAGTTACTTAGGATAATCCTTAACTTCTGGAATAGCTTTCAGGATTCTAGATCTAGATTCTCCATCTTTGCAAATCTGTGATTGTAATGTAAATTTATAGAAATGTACATTTACATGTCTTTCTCACACAGCATTTAAACTTATTTTGACAGGTTGAAGAAATTAGAGAAATGGTAGACAATGACTTGGGATTCCAGCAAGCTCCACTCATGTGTTACTCTAGAACTAAAACTCTCCTCTTTATTTCTAATGACAAAAAAGTTATCGGCTGTTTAATTGCAGAACATATCCAGTGGGTAAGTGACTGAACTGGAGAAAGGCAATCTGTGTCTGTGCTTAGTGATTGTTCTTCATAGCAAATAAGCATTCCATGTATGGTTTTTCCACAGAGGAAGAGACTTTGGGTGGTAGACCATTCTGAAATGTAGTCACTCATTTTTATATGGATGACTCTGAGCTGAGGCACGTGGATGGTGTCATACCTGGCTCAGACCTGCTCATCTAAGAACTTGCTATAGCCGAAGGGTGGAATTTTTTTTTCTCTGCTGTTGTGCTAGCTCTGGCTCTCCTCTTGCTTGTTGACAAGCAGGTTCAACTCCCTACCCAGCAGAAATCTAATCTGAATGAAAAAGCAGGTGTTCTCTATGACTGAGTTGAATCACAGTGGGATCGAACAGCTCTGCAGCACAGAGAAGCAGAGGGCAGGACAAGAAGTCTTGCTGGGGTACTAAACAATGATGTCAGAACTTTGTCACATAATCTGTCTGTTCCCTTGTAAACTGTCCTACTGTTTTTCAAGTTTCCCTTGGGAGTAGCAGACAACAAGCAAAACAATCTTAGTCAAAGTCAGAGAAATTGAGGCAAACACTTTAATACAGATGGTAGTAAGAAATGGATTATTTGTTGCTATTATTTTAAGTCAGATAAACTTTTGAGGTGCGTATTTTTGTTTCATCTCTATCATCTCTTCCTGTTTTAAAATTGTTAAGGCAAATTAAATGAGACAAATATACAGTTAAGAGAAATTAAATGAGACACAAATATACAACCTTTTTGGTAAAGCATTTTAGCAACTAAATATGTTTAACTGAAATAACATTAATAACATTAATTGGTTTTTTAAGTCATAAGTGATGCTTTTATAAAGAGACAATTTTTTTTTACGTCACCTGCAGGGCTACAGAGTTATAGAAGAGAAGGTTCCAGAAGTCAGTTCAGAAAATGAGAAGGTCATATTTGAACGACAGAAGGCATGGTGCTGTTCAACCTCTCCAGAGCCTGCTATCTGTGGGATTAGTCGAATATGGGTGTTCAGCATGATGCGTCGAAAGAAGATCGCTTCTCGGATGATAGAGTGTCTTAGGTAATATTTAAAAAGTTCCTCAGTTACATGTGGTTTAGATGGAACTCAGTCCAAGCCATTTATTGCTTTGTGTGTCTCAAGCTTGTACTTTCAAGCTGCTGGTGATACTGGGGATGTAGATTTGAGCACAGTTGACAGTTCCAGTTTTAGGTGGAGGTGAATAACTGACATCGGTATTCTGCAGTAGCTTGTCTTTAACAGAAATCTTTAAGTGCAACTGTAATGAGTCACATGGCACACTTCCAGTGAGCTTGGGGAAGTTCCTCCAGGGTAATTATGAGTAAAGGATGCAAGACTGTTTTTGGTCAAAGTGTGAGATTACCCAAGTGTTACAGACTGAGACTGAACTACTGGCTGATATTCCATTCCTTAGAGGTAGAAAGAGGGAGGGAGCAGAGACCCAGTGCATCAAACTATTTGATATAGTCTGGTGGCTTCCAACTGTTGTTGCTTGGGTTTTGTTTTTTTTTAATATATACTCAGGTTCACTGAGCCTTATGAGATATTTTCAATTTCCATGGAGCTTTAGCAGCTAGTGATGAGTGTATTCAACTGAATGCTACGTGCTAGATCCATAAAAGGACTCAAACATCTGTGCTATTGTATGTTAAAAATGTTGACTCTCCAAACCTTAGGTTTCTTTCAGTGACATTTCCTAGAAGTTTAAACATCAGTTCTGAGTAATGCCAAGAACTGCCCGAATGTTAGTATTGCTCTCCTGTCAGGTTTATGTTAAGCGCCATCTTGCTGCAATTTGTAGCACAGGTACTGGTGTCTCTGCCAGTTCTCAGCCTCTGGGTTATTTGGAGAGCTTAGCAAAGCTATTCTGCTCTGCAGAGTGCATCCTGCCTGGCTGGTGGAGCAATTAGAAATTTCTTACCAGATCGTGTTCTGTTTGAACTATTGACTGTAAAGCTGTGTTCAGATGAGCATAGTAGCTTGATTATTTGGTTATATTTTTGACAGCTTTTTAATAGTGTGTTTAATAGTAGCTTCCTAGAAACTATTTCTAAAGGAAAGATTTAGAATGCTAATTTAGGTGTTAATAATGCCAAGGTCACGGCATTATATACAGAATGGTCCCCGTAGAGATCATTCACTTAAAAGATGGACTCGATGATCCTTGCTGGGTCCCTTCCAACTCAGAATACTCTGTGACTCTGTGATTTCTCCCCCAAATCGATGCTGGAGTTGTTCCCTCAGCTACAGTCCTAAAGGATTTTTACAATCAATTTTGATGGTTCGTTGCAGCTGGTGAGACCTCAGTTTTGCTCTTAGCTGTGCACTGCACCTCACCTTTTGCTGTGCTCTGATGTTTGTTTGGCCTTCCAGTAGCTCATTGCTGCATTAGTAGAAAACAGGTTCACCAAAAAGAGCTTTGCTCTGTTGGTTTGTAGAAAGGTCTGATGAGCTCTAGAGCTGGTGTAGACAAGGGAGCCCAGACAGTTGCAGAAGGCAAAGGAAAGGAGTGAGACTTGATTTGGGATGGCAATAAGCAGTTAGATCCCCTCAGCAGCCGGTGAAGCTTCAACCTAAATGTATTCTGTAGCAAAAGGTACTTTGAATGGGATCATTCTGATAGCCATCTAAATCCTGACTTCTGAATGTTGAAGGCATTGTAGCAGACTTCTAGGTCCACTTTGAGAATGTCTGCCCCATTTCACTCAAGCTTTCACAATTGACTTGGAGTCACAAAAACCAAGTCAGACAGTCTAAGAACCTTGAAAAATCATCTTCCTAAATACATGAAAGAGAAGTGATTAGAACTGGTAATGATTAAAACAGATTTTGTTCCTATTATGTTTTTCTCCGTATTTAATGGAGATGTCCATACAAGTGAACCTTATACTTGCTCTTCAACTGCATTTATTTTATAGAAACTAAAAACCTTGAGTTTCCAAGGATAAACATTACCTCCTCCTTCCTCTAATCGAGGTCTTAAAGCCTGAGTTTGGTTTTCTAAATTTGCTCACATAGCCAGCCAGAGAAGTAGAACAGTATCTCTTGATTCCCATTCTTACTTAAAATAAGAATAAAACATACATAAAATACTTTTCATGAAGTTCAGCAAATTGATTCTTTCTTTTTGTATAGTTATTACTGAATGTCTACTTAGGAATTATGCCTTGAGGTTGGTCCTTTCAGCCCCCTCCATCATCACCCCAACTTGTTTTGTAGCTTGTGTTTTCATTCCTAGTGACTGTAGTCACAGCCCTAGCAGTCTCTTTCTTATGAAAAAATAGTTGGAATGGATTCAAACTTTTTTTTTTTTAAACTCTGAATTTGAACTCCTGATGCAATCACACTGTGCAAACATTCCTTCTAGAACACCAGAACCTCCTTAAACTCCTCCCAGAGCAAGTGATCCTCCTTGCTGTTTTTGAAGGAGATAGATCCTGTAAGTAGAGCCATCTCCTCCTAATAGAGTTTCTTCCTTTTCAGTGTCAGTGCTACTTAATTAATAGTTTGTGGCCTAGGAGCATAAAAATATTTTATTATTCCCTGAGGGTAATCCTCTTTTTTTTTTCCCCCTCTTTTAAACAGGAGCAACTTCATATATGGTTCATACCTAAGTAAGGAAGAAATCGCTTTCTCTGACCCCACTCCTGATGGAAAACTCTTTGCAACACAGTACTGTGGCACCGGCCAGTTCCTGGTATACAACTTCCTCAATGGACAGCACCAGACTTAACTGCTCTGAAGGAATTCCATTTTTATTGGGAGACTTCTGCCAAACCGCACTGAGTGGGTGCAGACTTTCAGCAGAAGCCAGGGCCATTTTTATAACAGTGAACTCAGGACTGGTAACAACCGAGAGGTTGTACTATTTTATTAAAATTGTAAACAATGCAGTAATAGGCTAACTTTGTTTTTTTAAAAGAAAGATATTTTATTAACTTTTACAGAAGTTTGATTGTATTTTATCTAGTTAGTCATGTTTACATGCAGCAGAAAATTGTTCATAGTGGACTGTAAACTAATGCAAAGACTCTAGTCTCGCTGACGAGTACGTGCTGAAGTTCTTAATGAGGTGATATACCAGTGCTTCCCGGTACTGTAACTGGTCTCCTGCCCCAGCTCCTGCAGCCGGGGGAGCCGCTGCTGTGGTTGCTTGTTTGACAGAGCTCAAGGCTGTGCCCAGTTGCAAGAAGTGCTACGGTACAGTCGTGGTGGGCATCAACCCTCACAGACTGCACGGTGGCTTCTGGGGTGCATCCTGTACCCTGCTAGATGCCAGGGCACCTGCTTGATGTCAGCAGCATCAGAATCTTGTTATGCCCCGTCTCCTTCTCCCCCAGACTAGTTGTGGAGTAAAAGGTGGAATGAAAACCCCGAGGACTGGTGTACTCGTCATTCTTCAAGTACTGTACTGAGTATATACCTTTGTTAGTGGACTTCACTTTGATACTTGTCACTCCTTCATAAATCTCTCTTTTAAAGGGTTTGTATGTTGAAAAACTGCTGTGGCCTTTCTTGATCTGTACATAATGTAGATAGATTAAAAATAAAATACTTGATAGCTTTTTTAAAGTTACTCTGTATGATACTAAGTGTGAATGAATCTTTAGTGTATTTATTTCATACTTTTTCAGGGGGAAAAAAGTGGCTAAGGGCAGTGTGTCTTTTGATGCAGTCTCTGGAGAACACAGCTGTGGCATTCAAACCTGCTTGGGTAGGAATTCCCTTAGTGACAATGCATTTGTATCAAACCCCAAGGATCAGTGCCCCAGTAGCTCCAGGTCAATACCATCCTTATACAGGTGGTAAGGTGAGAGGGGATGCCTTCAGACTTGAGTAATAGCTTAAAACTCTAACGTAAGATGGGAAAGAATTAGGGTTAAACTTACAGTTTGTTTCAATTTTGGAACCTCTGTGCAGTTAGGATACACTTGTTTATGTTGTACTGTCCTTAACCTTGGACTAGAGCTAAAGTAGAGAACTCGCACCACCTCCGAAACAATACTCAAGAGTGCTTAAAGCTGAAGTAACAGAATTCTGGTCTGTAGAGTCTGTTTGTTTCGAAGCTGCCACTTGTACTTTTCAAGGGGATTGTGAGCAGCCTTAAAGGGCTTTGTCAGAAAAGTGGTGCAGCGGGTTTTCTGGAAATCTAAAAGTGATCCTCTGGCAGGCGTGAAAAGCAAGAGCAGTACCTATTAAGAGAGAGGCAGTCTAAAATGGTAACTTAATATAATCAAATTTAATGAAAGCACATTATAAACATACCATAGCCACAACTTCAGACAGTTTCAGTTCATAAACAATAACATGAGGTAGACTGACTAGTGAAGCTAAATTCACCAAGTTTTTGGTTAAGAAAACTTTACACTAGGAAAGCAACATTTTTAACCCTCTTCCAAAAGTCACAAAAAGCAATTACATAAGTTAAGCAAAAAGCATCTGCATATGATTCTTTAAATCTTAGTTTACATTCAGTTTTAACCTGTGAATAGACAAGAACATCTACAGGTAAGATATAATGCTAGCCAATTTAATACATTCATAAGAATGGCCTTGGTGGCGAGGCTTAAAACCAAAATGGAATAGCAATCGTCTGGCTGTCAAACAAGGGTCTCCTTCCCGGGAATTCCCAGGCAGCCGGTTAAAGTGTTCCATGGGACAGGCCTGCGCTGTTTGGGCTGCTGTGGCACGCTCTGGCCAGAGCGTTACCAAAACTCCTTGCTTCTGCAGGGGAGAGCGCTGAGGAAATGGTTTTACTATTAGTTAGTAAAGGCAGGCAAATATGCTGATTTTCTAAATGCACTCTCAACCTTCAGGAAAATTTTGCACTGCTTCACCAGCAGGCTAATTCCTCCTAGTAGTCTCAGCACCTGGAATTTTAAGAACTTAGTGCAAACATCAAATACACAAACAAAAAGGAAACCACTTTTTTAACATGACACTTCTAAACCACACTAAGACTTGGGCTTGGCCTTAAGCCTTTCTGGCAAAACCAGAACTACTGGAATACATTCATGTGTGTATCAAGCGCTTCAAGAAGCATCTTTTATATCCCTGCTTCTTCCCAGTGTTAAAATAGATAAGGCAGGTTGTGTCTGAAGGAAAATAAAAAATAAGTTTGCGGAGATGGGTTGTTCATCTGAAATTTGCTAAATTTACAGCATCGGAGGTATGCTACATCAACACAGACATATGCAAACCATTTTCCTTTGGCCTCTGTCAAATATATTATGTTTTTTTCATCTGTAAACATCTCTTTTCACAAGATAAAAAAAGTTGCTTAATTAACACTATGCGTTAAAAAAATGCAGCTTTGGCAGGTCCTTCTCCAATGAGTTGCAGGTCAGGTGTAAAGGTGGTAATTTCATTGCTTTTTGGGGAGTAAATTCATATTCATGATAGCATTTAAAAAACACTCTGCATTTTTCCTTTTAATAAAGGGGCCATGATGTGCAGAAAGATTATTTTTGTTGTGTGTGTATGGAAACCTCATCAAGGTAATGCCTGCCAGCTGTGCGAGGGGAACAGGCGACCGCTACCATTTAACCCTGACAAACAAATGCAACGGCGCCGAGTTCCTTCCAGAACACCTTAACAAGGATCAGTAAGTATTGCGCTTATAAGTAGAATAATGTGCAGCTGCTGCATAACCAGTATTTACAGATCTACAGGGGTGACCGTGTTAGGTGATGCATTCCCACATCTTTGCTTCTGGAGAGTCTCTCGTGAGCAGTCCCAGCTCCCTTGGATCTCTCCCCTGCTCCCCCCTGGAGCTACTATAGAATACCTTCTGTTTCACTTGGATCCAGCTCAGGCATCGTCAGTGTCCTGCACGTTTTTTGGGGTGTTGCTTCATATATGGGTACAACAGACCTAATCTCAGCTCTGCAGCCAGCTGGAGTTGAGTGTAAAGGAAATGGAGAGTGAGTTGCGTACAGCCCACCACAAAGGCACCGGACGGACGGGAGGACACGTTTCCATACGCAAAGGAGGATGGACCGCAAGTTTTCAAAGCTCTGAGGAGAGTGAGAAACTGAAGGTGATTTGCTGGGAAGTTACTCTGGCCTCTAAGTGAAGAGAGAGCAGCTACGAGAAGCCTTTGCTTCATCCCTGGAGTTGAGGAGGGGGCGCCTACTGGGCAAAATATCATTGCTAGGAGAACTGAGGTGCACAGTGCCTGCCATGCCCATTTGTTCAGGTTTAAGTAGTAAACTTTGAACACCTGTGGAAATTTTGCCAAAGACAGTTTCAATACGTACACAATTACAAATTTTAAACTAACACTGCACAGAGAACAAGACTATTCCTTTTAATACAAATATCTACTTTATATTGTAGTTTCAAACCCCTGAGTATTCCTGTACCACAGCACAGAGCTGAAGAGACACGGTGGGCTCTCCTCCACCTATCTTCAATAAATTCCACATGCTGGGGTGCATTTCACGTAACACATTCAAGCTAGCAGCTGCAAGAGGAGTGCAGCTTCTTCCCCTAAATCAGCTGATTATTAAAAGGATTCTTCTTCAACCAAACATCCTCTTCGCAGATCCTGCAGCTTGGTTGGCTGTGTGATTAGTGTCGGCAGTTGTGACTGATGTAACTGGAATCCAAGATCCTCTGATGTGGTAATTTATCCCAAGGAATAAAGCCTACTGCAGAATTGTGGGGAATCCTTTAGAGCAGTCTGGATAAATATCGGTTGCACTTTGCTCCACAGTGATTGTACTTTTTAAAAAAAAAAAAAAAAAGTTCTTTTTTTCTTTAGCGGTGTCTTAGCAAGGCTTATATATGGCGTCCAGTAAGAAAATAGAGTGGTTCGTCGTCACTACTGTTGGCAGTTTGAAACTCATCCCGAAGTCGGAACTGCCACTCATCCTCCAACTCCAAGCGGACTATTGTCTGCCGTAATGAGCTTCTGTCTTGACATATGACACACAGGGTGGCACCTTCAATTGAAAAGCACGTTAGGTTCCCAGGGTACAGTAACAACTCATTTCCTTCATTCATTTTCCTAAGATATTTCAAAGAAATCTCTGCTGCCGGGTAGGAAAAAAGTAGTATTAGAAGGGTCTACCAACAACCGTCCAGTCGAGGCTCGGGTCAGTTGTGTGAGCCTCAGGACAACAGCAAATGGTGTCCATCTGTGAATTTGTAGGAAGGCACAGACAGGGAAAAGCAAGCATGGTGTTGGGTCTGCTCCGTATCACAGAATTTCACTGCCTGACAATCAATCCATGTTAATATCATTGGCTGTTAATATCAGAGAGAACATTAACCGGAATCCAGGATACATTACTACTGATAATTATGCCAAAAGAATAAAGCCTACTTTTTGTTTGTTTGTTTCATGGAACATATGGGTTTGTACAAGGTCAATAATGAAATTGTACTAAGCCAAACCAGTCCCACAGCTGACTTAAGAAAATCTGCTAGACTTCTTTAAGTATGAGATCTACCCTTGGTAAAGCACTGTAAGAGTCCCTGATTTCTCTGTGGCTTAACAAATGTGCAAAACTTCCTTCCACCTGGTGTTACACATAGACATTTAATAAGCAGGAGGGCTGGACACCTTCAGCACTTGCTCTGTTGCTCCAGCCCATGCACCTGACATACAGAAAGTTTTGGTTCAGATCCCTCCTCTGCTCAGTTGAAGCAAAGGAAGGTCCTTTCCTACCAGGCATCCATGGCCCATTCTAGTGAAGAAACCACTCCTTGCCCAAGAAACAACAGAGAAAGTGGCCTCTCTGGCTGCATTCAGCACACATCAGCTCTGGGAAACCGGCAGTGACCAGCACCAACCCCCACCACATCTTCGTGCCTTCCTTCTCTGCCGGTGAACGAGCAAACTTTAAAACTTAGTTCTTGGGACTGGCTGAGGGTCATCCTCATGGCACCCCTGCACGTGCACCATCCTCAGTCAACACAAGATGGGAAACAGCTCAGCTGTGGCACCACTAATGCATTGAAGCTCTGCAACACACTTCAGCATTACTGAATTACCTATGGCAATTTGCTCTTCATTAGTATTAAGACAAGAAGATGAAGAAAGATTTTTATGAGGTTCATTAAGTTCTGGTGGGTGTAGACCCCATAATCCTCCAGTTAAAAGCTGTCCCCATCTGCAGTACTGAAGATTTGTTGCCATTATAGACTGACTGCCAGAGCAGAATTTCTTGTCCTCATCAGTAACTCCTGTGCTCTAAACTCTCTCAAGTTGCTGACTGCACAACTCACTGCCTGATTTCCATGGATTCTGGTTTTTCTGCACCGATTTAATTTGATGTCACTTATAAATTAATGAATGTAATTTGTCAAAGCTTACCTAAGTTTCAATTACTTGCACTTACTACCAACAGTTTGATACACTCCCAAAAAAACACTCCATCTATTTCTTTTGAAAACAATGGCAGCACTAACTGTGAAAATAATGGAGCTGTTTAACAAAGCTGGTTATTCCTCTGCCTTTCCCTTTTCCTCCACGCTATTATTACTTGGCAGGAAAACACCCAGGGTGCCCAGCAGAGCAATGAGATTACCTTTCAGAAACCTGAACCGCTTGAGGAGGTCTGCACCAACGAAGGAGTCGCAGAGATAGAGCAGAAGTCCGCTGAAGAACACCCCTTCACAGTTGACATTGACTGAGTGCGGGCGAGAACTAATATAGCATATAGCCACCTGGAACAGAAAGGGGAAAGAAAGGAAGCACTTCTGTGTTAGAAAAGTCTAAAAGGATGCCATCTGGGCACCCTGCTGGGCTCATGTTCAGCTGGCTGTTGACCAGCACCCCCAGGTCCTTTTCCGTTGGTCAGCTTTCCGGATGCTCTTCCCCAAGCCTGTAGCAATGTTGCATGGGGTTGTTGTGACCCAAGAGAAGGACCTGCCACAATCCAGCAGTCACATTAGTTCATCACAGACCTCTGGTCTCTACCCACACCAGCCAACTGGAGGCTTCATTGCCAGCTCCTCCAGTGGATTGGTTCTTGACCTCCAACAGCAGAATCTGTTTGAGACCAAAGTCTTCAAACGCTACCCTTGATGCTGAAGGTTCCTAATAGAAGGGGTTTTCAACACAAAAAAGATACTGAAGTAAAGGTTTGCATTTACTCATCCCCATTATCCCTGTAAGTATTTTGTACCTCAAGCCCAATGTTCAGGTAGCAGTCGATGGCCAATACCGGGTTCTTGAAGTTATGAATGGCCTTTGGGAAGAGTTTGTATGTCGCATGTTGAAGGAATTTCTCCAGGAGGAACTGAGACGGGGCTGCCAGCAATGTATGCTCACTGTCAGGGGCACAGACGTACTGAAGAGGCATTATCGGTGCCACGCTGTCCGAAACCTGCAGTGAAACCAAGGGGAGCCCCTTTTAACCCAGTGTATTTGCTCTGCAGGAGTTCCTCTACCCAGGGAAGGGACCACCATGACAGAGCAGGTAGAGAGAGAAAGCTGGGGGAAAGGATCAAAAATCGTCACTCAATTTTGACAGCACCACAGCATAGAAATAAATCAATTACTTGTTCTGTGCTTGCTAAGTACTTCTGTGGATATCTGCTTGCCTAAAAAAGGGATAGAAAACAGGGAGTTCTAATTGCCTTCATCCTGTCTTACTCCTGGGCATTACAGGAAATGACAGATTCCTTGTGTCGAGCCATCCATTAAAAATGTTTTCTATGGAGTTTTCTCATAGGCCAGTCCATCGCTACAGATTCCACTGCAACCACATCTTGAAGTATGGAGGTGATTTTTTAAAATAGGGATGGTGTGGGATGTGTTTAAAACTTCCAGGAACACAAACTACAAGATTCTTAGATAAAAACCAATCCTTTAAAATACATCTCCATTTAAAGCTCGCATATGTGCAACATACTCTGTATAAAATATGTGGTATATTTTTATAAATACTTGGATCTCTTGGGGGGATTTCAAAGGTTTTCAGACCCTTTCTTCAGGCCTCTTCTTGTCAGGAAGTGCAAGGACTGAACCTCATCACAAACTAGCAGACTCCAGAAAGTAGTTGCTGTGCTAACATTTTTTAAACTGAGTCCAGTACAATTTGCCTGCTTTCGATCAGAGTGTATGCATGCAAATTCTTCCTCTGTCAGAGATACCACTGAATAGCTAGACCAAACCCTTTCCAATTCCAGTCCATCTTCTAACTGGATTTTCATTAGTAATTTGTAATTGGCAAAATATTTATAATTTTCTATTTTTGATGTGGCAACCCTACCACAGAGTAAGCCATGAATGTCAGATGTCAAGTTAGGACCAAATAAATCTAAAAGAAAAGAAAATTCATTATTTTGAGGGGCAACAGGTTCTGACTTTACCCCTTATGTATTACGGAGCATACTTCTCCACACTCACCATGATTTTTGGCTTAACGACAAAGTCCTTTTGTCCTCCCACCTGAATATGTTTCTTCATGACACTGAAGTTGTTGAAGCGGCAGATGAGGAGGCCACTGCTGTTCGTCCGCAGATTAAAATCTACATCTTCACAGAAATACCTGGACATGAAAACACAAGATCACTAAGCCAGCTGTGTGGCTGCTGTGTATGAGCAAGCATTCACACACCCACTGCTGAGATGCACTGGTATGGGCTCAGCAGAGATTTTTGGAGACCATCTGATGTGGCGCCAGTACAATTTCTCTACGGACCTCTGAAGACTCATTCCGTCAACGTGCTCATGGTGTAGGAAAACAACTGCTGGTCATCTTAAAATCAAACTAGTCTTCACTTTGCAGTGTGCCTGTATAGTTCCTCCCAATACCAAATCTGGCTCATCCTCTCACCCTCGTCATGTACTGACATCAACCATTTCCTGCCCAGCCTTTCCTTTTTTATTTCTTTTTAGTTGTTGGATTTTTTTAATATATATTTTGGAACTGAGAGAAGCTCTGTGGTGACCAACCTCTACATTTCTGAACAAGCCAGTTCTATTTAATGTATTTCTTCATAAACTGGAATCAAGGGATAAATGTGGCATTGAAAAATATTTGGCTATGGGAGACAAAGCAGCTGAGAAGTAACATTTGTCCTGTGCTATTTACAATGTAATTGCTCACTTCTGTGGGCTGATTCCCATCTCATGATTCAACCTGACAAAGAATGTGAAATCAAGAGCTCTGGAAGCCACACCAGCTTGCATGGACAGGCTACAATTCCTTGCTTAAATATACAGGATCCCTGAAAACAGCAGCAGGAGCCCAGGGTGAGAAGCCCCAGGGCCATCTGTGGCCAGCAGAGACAGAGTTTATTTTGAACTCACTAGTCTGGGGAGTGGGAGAATTGGATGTTGCTTCAGTCTGTGATGAGAACTAGCAGTAAAGGCACATTATGTCAGTGCTTTACTGCAAATGCTGTAGGATGAAATTAGGTGAGGATTGGGAAGAAGAAGGAGGGAAATAGTGGAAAATTATTTTTGAATCTGCTTTTCTTGCAAACCCAAGTGGCAACAGGGAGGATAGCTGACTGCACGAAACACAAGGAATCCCTCCTCACAGCATTTGTCATAGGAATGGCTCAGATATTTCCTATACTCTTGTTCTTAGTGACACAATAGGCTCTTGGCTGGTAGAGAGGCACTCTGGAAGCTCCACACTCTTCCTGTAACTGATGTAATTTTGGCTCCTTTCTTCTACTTTTGGTTTCCCAGTTACTTTTTTCTTCTGAAGTTTGTTCTTTTCCCTGTCTTTTCAGTTCTCTGCAACCCTCCCTTGTCCTTGCCTCATGGTCTGCCTCTCCCAGGGTTTTTTTGGCTTATGGTAAGTTTATTTTGATGCCTTATTCATTCAGATGCAATGTATATCACTCTGTGCTTTATTTTTGTGATTGTGCCTCATTACTTAGACAGGATCTTTCTGTTTATCTCGACAGCATGCAGAAATATTGTGACAAGACTTTTATCATGTCAACATACTATTGTCCCAAGATGTATATGTATTACCTACCTGTTTAGATCATATTGCACATTCTGGGTCAGGTCTATGTTGAGCAGTATAAAATCACGCACGTGGCACCTGGAGAATGGAGCCTTTGCTTTCCTGGTATTCAGCTTGCTGTTCCATTTCTGAACACCCAGTATTGCATAATGAACGATTTTGGGGGTGGCTTCAATGTGTTGGAGGACGCTTTTCAGAGACACATTCTTGCTGAAACTCCCAGGCTCCAGGGACTGGCTGCAAAACATGATCATAGACAACATACAAAGATACCTTATTATTTTTATTTAACATATACTGCATATATACACGTATGTGTATAAAAAGGAGCAGGAAATTCCAGTAACAGCTGAGAATGTTTACTCCAAATGCTGTAAAAATATATACATAAATGCAGACTTTTTAAACAACAGACAACTAATCTTATCCCATCAATGTAGCCATTAAGAAAATCAGCCTTTCAGCAGAATAAGGTCTTACACAGCAGTTTAGGAAGGGAAAAGGAATCACCTTACACATCATTTCTGGAAGGCTATTTTCTCTGTAATAGCACAAGTGCTGAGAAGGGCAAGACCTTAATGCATTCTAAAAAGCTGAAGTTCCCAAAATAACTGTTTTCACTGAGAAACGTAAATTGAATCAAAACAAATCAGGGAAGTAACATATTAAGAAATCACTCAAATAGTCACTAAAAACAAGAGTGGTTTTAGGCAAAGAACACAAGCAGAGGTTTGTTGATGGTACTGACACAGATGTCAGGGTACAATCAGGTGGAAGTGTTCAACAGAAGGAGGTTTAATGCTGGTGGTCAGCAAGACAAAGGTACAGCCCTCCTACTGCTCTGAGTGAAAGAGCTGAACTTTTGCATTTTAGAAAATACATCTAAAGTCTAAGTGTACAGTTCCTGTGCTATTTGAGTAATAATGATTGAGTGAATAATGACTTTTGTGAGGTACTTTGGACAGGCAGCCTACTATTACTACATCAAAGCCACTGCCAAAAACTGCTTTTGCTTGGCAAAATCTCGAGTACATTACCAGCAGCTCCAGCTCCCCAGCTCTTCCAGTTGTCTGGTCTGTCACACCCTGTCAGGTGCTGGAGAATGAGCCTAAGTCACAGATGTGCTGCTGTCTGTGCTGGATCAATGCAAGGACCCCCATGTGGTGGTTACTTACCTGGACTGCTCGTGGACACTGTGCATGTTCCACAGGACACAGGAGTCATCCATGACCACAATGAATGGCCACACACACTGGCGCTTGACTCCCAGCTCCTCCAAGCGGTTTCGTTCCAGTTCTAGATTGTGGTAGGAAAGTTCCTTAATAAGAAACCTGGCAGCACCTGACAAAATACCACAAAGAAGATGTCTTTATTAGACTTTATCACTCTTCCCAGAGAAAGGTTACATGAACATCTACAGTCATCACCCTTTGTGAACTTAGTGCTCTTAACATCTTAGTTTAAGAAGAAATCAGTATGTCCCCTTTTCAGTGTGAGTAAATCTAAAAGGCAGATGCCAAGAAGACTGGATGCTTTAAGACACTCTGAAGAACACAGTTTTGTGGGCATTAATAAAGTAACTTGAACCAAGAAGGGACTGAGATTCTAAAACTGAAGCTACTTAAAACTTTTTGCAGGAATATCTCAGCATTCGTGAAAACAAATTCTAAAGTTCAAGCCCCAGTGTTCAGTTGCAGTTAATATTTACCTTCAGCTAACTAAAAAGTTGCAATTTGAAAAATCATACGTAAAACATATAGAATGAACATTCACACAGCAGGGCTGAGTAAAATGAGTGAATATGACCCATAAAACATCAGATTTTAAACTGAGAAAGCAGTGATCAATACAAACATATATTCCATGTCCCTGACAGCAGCTCTTCTCCATCACTATTTTTGCACGCATATTCCTATTGCTATTATTACAGCATGAAAGTGAAGAGCTGCTGCAATGTTTCCTTCAAGAACATGATCCACATTGTCCAATATGGATTTTGATACCTTCACAGCGATGCGTGGATAGTGTTTCTTACCAACTCCAGCATTGTTGAACATGCCTGGCAGGACAAGCATGATGTGGTTGGGCCAGTATTTACGGTAGAGAGGCATTTCATACTCCTTGACTACAAGGAGGTGCAGGTGGCTGATGCCTTCCATGGCATGGTAGAGGTTCAAGAGGCCATGTTCGTGACGTCCACTCGATGGAGTGAAGATAGGACTCTTGACTGCATTCAAATTCTGCTGGAACAGGACATATTTTGGCAATGTTAGGTAAAAAGCAGGTTATTCCTGATAGAGATTTTTATTTACTTATAGTTTATACCAGATTTTAAGATTACTGATCATTGCAACACAAATTAACTGGACACTAGGAATGGAAAAAGGGATGACTGTCCTCAAAAACTCCAGTTCTAAAGACAGTCAGGCAAGAATTATACAAAGAACTTTAAAACAAAAAGAAAATGGAAAAATCTCCCCCCATTAATTTGCAAATGCATCTCAAGTTGACTGCATTCAGCAGATGGATAAGAGCAGCACACACACCTTGTCAGAAACGAGTGGGAGTCGCATACTTTCTAGATGTTTTCCCTGCTTGCTGAAGACAAAGTGGTTCTCTTTGGACTTCGGGATTATGAAATGCAGTTGAACCTCTTCTCCTAGCATCGAGGATGAAAACGTGAATGCATGCAGAGTGGAATCAGATACCTGTATACAAACAAACAAAAAAGATTTGCAAGCAGGTATAAGGAGTATATGGCAACCTGTTCTTACAGCCACAGTGCTGAAAGCCACCAGAGAAGAACATCCAAAACATTCTCTTTCAGTAACTGAAGTTAAATCAACAATATTCTTATTTTCCTCACCATAAGGCACATTATTTAAGCATGTAACCAACCTTGCTGTTAAAAGAATCAGCTTTCTGTACTAGTAATGATCTTTGGCAAACTGGACTCCTCTGAAGTCCATTTCAGCTAGGAATTATTTATCAATATTTACAAAGAGAAGTCAAATATATATATATATATACATACTAGGAAACAAACTGTCCAAATAGATTTCCCCACAAGATTCAAAGAGCAGTGTAGCATGGGGGTGTGCCTCCACAGCAGCATGCACTGCCACACAGACAGATCAGCAGCAGCACAGCTGCATTAGTATGGTATTTTTCCTGTGGCAATACTCTCCTTTGAGTGACCAAAGCTGACCATGCCATTAACAAGGCTATGAAGAATTTGGGTGAGCTTAAGTTTACACAGCACTTCACTGAACTGTGTAATTGTATACAAAGTGCCTAAATATCTGATAAGACTTCATCCTCCAGAAACATCTGTCTTACTACAAAGTTGAATCATTTACTCTTACCAATGAGTTTTCTATAATCTTTACTAAAAACCTGAAATTAGCCTAAATAAAGGTGGAAAAAGCAAGGGACTTTATTTAGGTTCTGTTAAAGCATTTAAGAATCTCTCCCTTCATAATGCTTGCTATCCAACATCTCCCCTTTGAACGTGTCATTTCCCTGAGCTCAATTATCATAATTCTATATGCACAGCTCACACTTGCACACAAAGCAGATGTTTATATTTATTGCTACTAGTTATGTTTGACCACGTGCACAAAGATGAGTGGAGGGAACAACAGATGTCCTTGGGGAGGATTTGCTTCTGTCAACATACTTAACGAAGCATGAGGTTTAAGTCAGACCTGCTGGTGCTGCTCCGAGGTGACAGACATTGTACACTGCCATGTCGGTGTGTCCACACTGTGATAGCTTAATAGCAAGCTGTCAGAAAAGATTAGCAAGCAAGGAAAGAATGATTCGAGATAAGAAACTTCCAAGTAAACTGTTGTTGGTGGTGAAGGAATAATGTGTGAGCTATTAACCAGGAATAATCTTATTTGCCAGTCTCCTGCGAGCATAACTGTTTTAGAAACCAGAAGGTTTTTAACTGAACAGTTAAAAATGTTCATTTATGTGCAGTGACTCAAAAGCTATTGCTGAGAAGCTTGCACAGTTAATTACAAAAGGAGGAAGAAAGGCCTTCCCATCTCCCATCACACATGTGGGTGGCTGGCTTTTAGGTAAGATAAGCATCTCTCTTAATTTTATAGTCTTCTCCCCTGAGATACTGCAAACTCTCTGGGCAGGCTGAATAATGCTTTGGCTAGAGACAACTAGTCACAACATTCACCCTTTGCCAGAGGCAGCTGGAGAGAACTGCTCATTCAGGACACAGCAGACCCAGTTAATGCTCCCGGGTCTGTAGCTCAGTATCTCCCCAGAGAATGGAAGAATCAAACAATTCCATCTCAGGGAAGGTGGAAGCATAAATCCTGAGACAAGAGCAGTATGCCTGGAGAGACCACAGGCAAAAATGAGGATGCAGTTTACCTTTAGGCCTCGACACCAACCTGTGCAGCAGGATTAATGTCCATGTACTGATGACACTGCTCACAGTGATGGAACGTATTGTAAGCTGCATATTTAGTCAGCATCATGGACACAGTCTCCCTTTTCTTAGGTTCCTCTGATTTTGCTTCTTTGCTTGTTTCTGTGAACAAAGAAAAGAAACAGAAATTTAGGAGTGGTAAAAAACCAGAGATTGTGATCCTAAGAGCAACTGTAAAGAACACACAAGTTGTTTTGTGTTCCTGTGAACTCATGTGTTCAACCTAACCAATAAAAACTGATTCTTTGTAGGAAAGTATTCCTCAAAAAGTTTGCATTTTACTTACCTTGTTTCACTCTTGAGAGTTGTTCTGTGTATACGGGACTTATATTTCTGTACTTGGGGTCATGTACACTCAGGTCAAAAGATATTTTGCTGAAGATCTCGATGTCTGGCCAGTGGTCGTTGCTAGACTGAGTGATTTCACTGTTTTCTGTATGATCTGCAACAACACACTTCAGGTAAGCAGTATCAGATACCCACCAAATGATATTTATGTGATGTTTGCTGCTTTTCACTTGCACAGGAACTTACCACACACACACGCAGCAACATCTTCGAACATCATAAATGTTACCATTGAAATTACAATCCATACAAAGCCACTTCAAAGAAATGGCAGTTTCTTAGAAACTGTGTGCAGGTGAAGGGACCTTCTAGGTATTTTTCAGCTCTGTTCCTCATCAAGCTGCTGAGGTATTATTCTCTCTGGTTTAAGCATAACATGCTCAAATGAATGGTCCTATTTGTGCAGAGGGTACAGGTGTAGTTTTGAGCCTCTTCGTGATGGAATGAAGAGCACTGGGTAAGTGAGAAGCAAAATATCCAAAGGCAGAAGGATGAAAGCAAGGCAGAAGGATAAAAGCAAGAAAAGAGTCTGCATAAATGTATGAACTAATAGCTGGTGGTACATGATAAAGGCAGGAAAAGATATGCTCCTATTACAAAATGGGGTGTGGTCACCAAGGATCAGCTGAAACTTTTTTGTTTTGATCCAACAGAGATAAGTCCGAAGTAGAAAACCAAGTTTAAGCAACGGGAACAGTGGAAAGCACTAGTCAAAGAAAACAAGTTCAGAATGCAGCCTGAACGTCAGCCAATTCAGCTTAAAATGAGATGGAAGACCACAAAAGTAGGTGTGTAACTGAAGGCAGTGATTTTAGAAAAGTGAATTCAGGTGAAGTGAATGTTGGGTCTACAGATGAGCACACGCTCACGTTACCCTGTCTGATGCAAGAGAAGTCACAGTAATCTACAGAGCTCTGAGTCCATTACTTTGACCTTGATAATATTCAAAATTAGAGAGGGTGAAGGAAATAATTAAAGATGTTATAGTAAATGATAAATGTGATAAAATGTAACACAGGTTGACTAAAGAAGTCTTGTGTTACTTTCATTGTATGGCTATGAGACCTCTATTTCTCTGAACAAAGGAAATGCAATGCACCTTCTCCTTCTGGACTTAAGTATTTGGTATGATACTACAAGACAATTATTAATACAACTGAAGAAAATGAAGACAGTGAATTGAAAGAGTTGATTAAACAGAAGATGGCAGCATGTAACATTGTAAACATTAAGGCAGATAGAGATTACCAAAGAAGTTAAAAGATCAGTAGAGGGGCACCGCTCTTTAATAGTGTCACTAATGTCACCAGCTTAAACAAAAGTTTTGCTTAAGTTTGCTGGTGGCACACTCTTAAGGGTCACTCTCAACATGGAGAAGGAATCAGAGATCAGCCAGAAAGAATTCAATGCCCTCAAAAAATGTAACAAAAACCTAGTGATATTTAGCAGAAAAAATGTGAGTCCTATGTACAAACAAGGACTAATAGGAAGCACTGCTGCAGCAGGTTGGGAGAACCTCAGCTGGAAATTACTGAGTTGCCGGGGAACCTAGTAGTACAAGCTATGTATCAATGCCAGTGAAATGGGAGAATGGAAAAGACCAGTGCAATCATAGGTTTCATCAATCACGGGGCTTTCAGTGGGGGCAGGGGAATACATGAGCTGTTGTAAGCTGGGTTAGTTAAATATCCCTCAGAATACCCCATTCAGTTCTGCTCACCCATGCACCAGAAGGATAAACTGAAAATAGATATGCAAGCAAGAATACCAAACTGATAAGGAGAATAAAGGGCCTGTCACTTGTGAGGATCCTGTAAGAAGATCCAGGCTACCTAGATGAATGCTGAGAGAGGGTAAGATAGCTGCATGATTACACCAAAGAAGCAAGCCTCAAAGAAGTGAAGAAGTATTTTAATTTAAATTAGTATTTTCTTTAGTCCCAAGGAGAATGTTTATAACTGGGAGAGAAACATCTTTGGGTTGGAGAATAAAATTTTCAGTAATGAGAACACTAGTGCTCTGGAGAAGCATGCCAACAGAAGTAGTGGGAGCAAAAAAGCCACAAACAAAAACCCCAAACAAATCCAAATTGCTCTCATGATGGAGTTCCATGCATTCCTGGCAGGGGTGTGACACATTGCTCTGATCACAACAGGCCAGATGGCATGATACAGAACATCTCTTAAATTTTGATATTTCATCTTAAGTTTCTGGGGTACTTTATTTCAAATAATAAGAGAATAATGACCCCCAAACCTCCAAACCAAAGGAAAATACTTTTTTTCCTCCCTTCCTCCCCTCCCCCCATTTAATAGCATTGTGTGAACAGAAATACAAATTAGCCTTTTCAAGGGTTTGACAACAACTACATTTTCAGGATGCCAGTTGACCATAATACATTTTCAGGATGCCAGTCTAATGGTCATGAGAGTTATGCACCACAGAGATTTCACTACAAAACTACAGAGTTCTGTAAAGAACACCATGAAGAGGAATAATTTTTAAAAGGTTTTGTTCTTCTCAAGGAAATTCCTGCCACAGCAGTTAATTGATCTGTGAGATCTGTCAAATGAGCACAAATTCAAAGAGACTCCCTCTCCCTTTTATTTGCAGCATAAGATCTGCAAATTGCAGACAGGAGGCAGTCTACCTGAAAATTGGTATATAACTTATCAATAAAGGTAAGTGTGTAATATCCTGTGTACTTAAAAGCAGGTAATGCTTAAAAGCTTGCAAGGAGAGATAACATGGACTTTTACATTCACAGTTTTGTGCTCACTTTCGTTTTAGTGCTATACAAATATATCTATCCAAAAACACTTTTAATTTTAATAGTTCTCAGCTAAGCCCAATATAAAACTTACTTTTTTATTAATCTATATTGAAATATATGCAGACACTCAGAGGAAGTCTAGCTACGCACCAATGGACAAGACATATAGTACGTGTAATTTATAGTCTTTCAGTAAGCCTAAAAATTTCACTGCTAAATAATGCATAACATGGGCTCTTTATGACTTATATTAAGAATGCCTACTAAATACTTACTGGCATTAATCTCTTCTTCATCATACACATCCACTTCCAGCAACCGGATCAGCATGCGGAAGAGAATCCTTAGGAACTGCAAGTATGAACCGGTCTTTCCAACCTGAGCCAGAGATGGAAAAAAGCCAACTCAAACTACTATGATGGAAGGGTAAATTTCAGGATAAACGCCTTTGGGCTTCTTACCCCAAAGCTCTGTTTTCAGCTCTGCAAGACATAATATTCCCCATTATGCTGAACAGTTTTACTAAATTGCTCTCTGAGCACAGACAGGCCCACAGCCCGTGTCACTTCTGCACGCAGGGAAATTGGCAGTGATAACTGCTTCTCTCCTGACGTGCTCATGGCAATGCTATGCGAGGTGCCATCCACGTGTATTTCATTTAGGCTAAAACATGACATACAGCATCACCCTTCCTCTCCTTACCACTTCCAGAATGGACTTAGCCTTAAAATTTGACTTTGGTTTTTGACCTTGAAACACATTACGGAGGGAAACTTTACAATATGAGCTACAGTCCTCATCACTGGCCCTCTCAGACTGCTAAAAAGGCAAGAGGAAGGAAATGTGCTCTTACTTGTGGTGGTCCTGTCAAAAGCAGTCGCCTGGGGTGAAAGCTCCTGGTGCCAGACGCCTCACCCTGATTGCTGAAGTCGGCGTGGTGCTGCCGGGCTGTCGTCCACTGCCTGTAGTACAGAGACTGCTCTGCACTGCTCATGTCCTTGTGAAGCAGAGGCCTTAGAGAGCTCAGCCAAGACACATCAGCATGAGGCAGGAGGGAAGAGGAGGAAGGCAAATTCCCACTTTTCTGCGAGCTCAGGAGACAGTAGGCAGCTTTGGACAGGATGACAATGCGTGGCAGGGCAACACGGAGGGCCTTGCTATCTTTGGCAGAATGGGAAGGCCACTGAAACGTTTGGGACACTGAAGACAGTGATGACAGTTTCGAAGTGGTGCTGCTCGCCATCTGGTTACCCAGGGAGTCACATTCTTGTTTCAGGGTCTCTCCAGCTGTAAAACTGGAGTAAGTTCCCTCATCTACCGAGCTGTGTGCCACAGCCTGAAAGTTAAGTGATGGTGCCTGCTTCTGAGACTTGTCTGCCGCACTCGAGGAGCTCACGCCGTTGTCAGCCAGGGAACCTGGGAAACAAAGAGCACACAATGAACAGATACTGACTGACATAAGAAAACCATGAATTCATTTGATCTATGACACAATGCTGACCCACGAATACTTAGGGCTTAGGTCAGTGTTTCACCATGTAAAAAGAAATCATTTACATCCATCTGTCCCTCTTGCTGGAGAGGCAAAGGCGCTACTGCTAGAGGGTTCAGAGTCCAAGGCTTCAATCCTAAGCTCTGTGTGCTAGCTATCATTTCCCATCTAGGATTTGGAATTTCATGGCACAACCTTCTGAAAGTCAAGTTTAACAAACCACTGTATACACAGATCCATTTCACCTTTCTTTCTATGAAGAACAGAGCATTTATTTCACGTGAACGAGGCTCTGCTCCCTCCTCCATACCAATCAGATTTAGTTAGTGTATGGGAAGATCTGGTGCATGGCAAAGATCCAGTTCAGCTGTCTTAATACCTCAAACATCCAGGGAAACAAAGGGAAGGACCCAGAAGTGGTTGTAGAATGCAAAGAAGAGAAGGCTTGATGGGAGGTGAGGCTTCACTGATGCCTGAAGAGGTAGAGCAAGACCCAACCATTCTGTTGGTCTTGTCAAGGAAGCAAATATCCATCCTCACCCATAGCTACTTCCACAGTTACAGACCATTTTTCTATTGCTAAAATTTTATACTAGCCTTTTTTACTCTGATTTTTAAGATCTTTTCAGGATCCATTGGACAAAGCTAGCAACAAATGTGAAATGTAAGTTTAAAAATAAAAATCACAAGGCACCCTTAGCTATGGCATATCATCCCTCCCACTGAAATACCATCTCCTTTTAGCAGTAGACGGGAAAATTGCCCACCGTGGGAAAAATCTGCAACTAACATTTCATTGTCCAGCCTGCAGTAGGATACAGCTAAGCAACCCACATTTGAGTAAACATCCTAATGTTTGCATTCAGCTTCCAATGACATAGGAATAAAGGCATGTTTTTCAGACCAACAGCAGAATAACTGACCTGAGGTTCCAGTGACAGCACTGCTATTACTCTGGGGTCGGTCCAAGTCTATCAGCAGCTCATCAGAGTCATTTTCGCTACCATTAGCCTTCTCCTGCTCCTTCTCACTAAGGTCAAGAGCAACAATAGGCCCTCGAATTGCCTCCTTTGAGACGTAGCAGCATGCCAAGCCTACTTCCTGCTCTAAGGAAGTACGAGTTAAGTAGCTTGAGTCAATTAGACGAAGGTCACAGTACTTCAACGACCTAGAAAACCCAACACAAGAAAAAATGAAGTTTTGTTTTCTCTGACTTTGAAGAATAATCCCTATCTGTAGTTGCTAACTAAATATTCATGAACTTTTTTGTTAGCCCATAAATAAAAAAAAATATTTTAAAATATTCATCACATAAGTTATGCTCCTTGGTACTTTGCAGAGACACTTACTGACCCACACAGTATAGTAGCATTAGTTTTCACAAACTACACTTCCCAAAACTTTAAACGGTTACCAAAGAAGTATTCAAAAATACTCTTCTTTTGTGGAAAAAGTAGCCAGACGGTATCGAACCACTTATCCACCCCCAACTCATCTAAACGTGCTAGAAAACAATCATATTGAAGAAATAATAACATCACCTGGGGAAAGTTTCTCCCAGCGGGTCTTTGCCAGTTAGAATAACAATGCAAGGTAGACCTTCCAGATCCTGATAGGTGCGAGGAATCCAGTCATCCTGCTCATTGCCCCTCCAAGCCTGTGAACAGAGAAGATGCCAGTCACATCTAAATGAATTCTTCTAAATATTCACCTGGGTTTTTTTCTTCATCAGTTCCAGCTTTTTTTTGTATACAGGATTTGCTTACTCAACAGCCAGCTGGAAGGAGACCTTGGGTACAGGCATGCATTTGTTTTATGGCAGCCAACTGTTAGCCAAGCGTTAAATACAAAGCAAAAGGATGTATAGCATATGTTATTCAGTGCTGGAAACATACATCTGCTGTATTAGTGTGATCTGTCAGAGAAAAATGCAGTTGATGCCCTCAATTTCAAGCTGGCACAGATAAAAGGTCTCTGAATTAATGTAAAGCTAAAGTAAGACTTTCAAGTGGAGCGTGAAAATGGTTCAATGAACCTTGCCCAATTATTCCATATAATGAAAGATTACATGAAAGAAAAACATTTTACCTTTCACTGGGGTTAATCCCCCCAGAAAGGACTCCTCACCTACAGTCTACCAAGGCCCAAGACCACAAAACTGCAGCATTTTCCCTTAACACTGGAAAGGTTGGCAGCATTGGTCCCATGTCATTATACCCTTCAGTCCCCTTGGTTCAGCAGAGATTACTGAAAAAATTTATTTCTCCAGTGACTTCTGACTCAGTAAAGCAGCCTTGGCAGCAGAGAGATAACGTCTGGCTCAATGAGGTTAGTCTGGCTGTGTGTCACCCTGCCTCTCCAGTGATGGAAATCTCTGTGAAAGTGCATGATTAGAAATTGAAATACTGAAAGATACAAAACTGATATTTTTCTTTGCTGGCATAAGGACCTAAAAAGAAGCTTGAGTGCCTGGAGCTTTGAGCTGTAAACTTGCATCCAGAAGATATATTTCTTGACCATTTTACTCAGGAAGGGCAGAGAGGTGCAACCCTCAGGGCTCCTCACTTCTGAATGCCTCCCAAACAGTTTGATTCTTGTTAAAGAATATGCCATGACAGCATCCCTAGTCAGCAAAATAGTTATTTAAATTGTTTTCCATCTCTTCTTTCATTCTGTACCTCTGGCTCCCTGATGGAGAGGAATGACCTGTCTGGCTGGCCAGCGGGCTCATCTGACTGAGAGGGGAACAGTCCACCCACCAGCACTGCAGAGACAGCTGCCCACCCTCCCTGCCCTGCTGTGGCACCCCATACCCTGCTAATGCCCTCTTAGAAAGAGGCTAAGTCAAACTTTTCAACTGGGGTCACTAAGAGCTATAAAGTTTCCCTCCCCGCCCCTGAAAAAGGTTATGATGAAGTCTCATCCTCCCTGAAGCCAAGGGCATTTACTGGTGGGACCAGCATTTTGAGCCTCAGCCTCACCCGAAAGCACTCAGTAGCCTCGTATTGCTCTCTTCCCAAACACACCAGAAAAAGGGCCTGAGTGCTTGTAGTGAAAGCAGGCAGCAATCAGCTCCCCACCCGCTCTAGTCCTCCAGCTTCAATACTCCATCTAACATCAGAACAAATGCCAAGCAGCATGGAGACTAAACCAAAACCGTCTGCAATAAACTAGACTCAATAGTGGCATGGCTGATGAATTTGATAGTGGTAATCAGTTTCCCAAACATACGCTCACACCATTTCAGATATCCTGTGTTATCCCAGGCACCTGACTAGCAGGTATAGTAGCACAGCACAAGACTCACAGGCTATTTTTATCATTTTGAAGTGCTACTGGGACACTCCACCCAAAAAGAGGCTTATGTTTGGGCAACCAAATTCCTCTCCTCACTCCCTTCATATGCATGGTTCAGATTTGAGGGGTTTTTTTCTAGAAACCTGCAAGGAAGGAAACAAGTCCAGAATCCTTTGCTTAGTCCAAAAATTCATCTTATGCTTTGGAGAGAGGAATAAGAAGAATTATTTAGAAGGTTTTTAATTTTCTTCCTGACAAAATTCCTCTATTCCAGACCAATATCTACACGAATATTCACCTGCAACAGGTCCACAGTCAATCCTGATCTGCTCTAAAGGCCTCACAGGCTGATCCAGCACTGTGTAAGGGCTGCAACCCATTATGGCAAAGGATTTTAAAGAAGCACTCACAGAACTCAATCCAGAATGATTTAAGGTTGGAATTAATGCCTATCCAAAAAAATCCATCAGCACAGAGCTGCTATCTCACAATGTCATTTTCTCATTTATGACTACTTTCCTCTTTTCCCTCTCCCACTGCAGATAAGGTTTGATAAGCAGTGTTTGTAATTTCTTTAAAGGATATTTTATCTACCTTTGGCTGTAGTCAAGCTCTTTAAGAAAGGCTCACAAAATTCATTCCTCTTCTGTGTGGTTTTGAATACACTCTATAACTTATAGTAAAAACAGAGCGAGGATCAGGACAGACAACCAGTACTACTTTCAGCCTGATACTTAAGGCAGGCAACCCATTTCTTTGTTTAATGTATGCTAATATTATTATTACATGTTTAATGTATACTAATATTAATATTTAACAATTCATACTTTGTTTAATGTAGTGAGGTTCATTCAGGAAGTGGGTTTGGCTAGTTGAACCATGCTCTTGCAAATCCATGCAAAAGTTTAGCTTGGGCAGAAGAGGCTTTCAGCATGCAGGAGTTTGAGAAAAGAAGTCTATGACAAACAGCATACTTTACCAGTTATCAGAAGGGCAGAAGATGGATGGACAGAGCAGACAACAGATACACTAGGCAGACAGATAAGTTGATGGAAATAGTTAGTTTGCCTACAGAGATCTGAGCTCTGCTTTCAGAGATGAACCCCTATCTGATGCATGCTGTTATTCAACTTTAAGAAGTGAGATAACATCTGGTGTTTGACTCCATGGACGAGTAACAATTCAGGTTTGTTCCAAGTTTCTGTATCATTTATGCTCAAAAGTACAGAAATACATTCACAGAGACAGATACAGGACACACATGCTTTTCCTATAGAATAATTAACCTATAAACATGTGGGAATAAACACAAAGCAATTACAACACTCAGATGACCACAGTGAGCATACAAGCAAATATTTAGGTTCTGCCTACCTTCAGCCGTGTCACGAAGTGTTTTGCAACAGTAAGTTCTGAGGCAGGATTCCCAAGGAGGATCTCAAAACGATACTGCAGTCCTAACTTGTCTCTTACTTCTTGTAACCTCTCCTTGGCCAGCATGGCCAGCTGCACTGATGGCACCCTAATGACAAGCATGTGGCCACAGCCATTCTTATCCTTTCCTGGAGAGGTGATAAGGTCATCCATTATGCTGAGAGTTTCGGGTGTGCTGTGATCTCTAAGTGATGCCATGGTGGTGAGAGCCATCAGAGCTTGGGAATACTGCTGAATGAGAAGGTAGCAGCGAATCACCATGCTGTGCAGCCGGGGATACCTTTGAGGAGATACAGCTCTGCATTAGCATATGCAAAATCACAGTAATGTCTAAAAATCAGCCAAAACCCAGGACTACATGGTAAAGAAGAACATATTTTTTCAGTAGTGCTCAAAGATGAAGCCTTCAATGTCTGTAGACAAGAATTTTGCACAAAAATCTGTGTTTTAAATACATGACTCTCCATCTTTTGCATTTCGCCTAAGTCCCGTGCTCAAGGCCCCAAGGCCCGTAAACTTCTGTTACCCTCATCTGGCCCAAAATTTCAGCTAAAGGTCTTCGAACTGATGGAGATAAGGATCACCTAAGATGCAATTTATTCCAAGAGCACAGGGTAATAAATCAATCTGCTTTCCACAAGCTGTTTCTTTTACAAACTTGGAGGACTATTGCAGCTTCAAGTGGTTTGTGGGAGAAGTACTTCATAATTTCTCATCTCGACTTCTCACCAGAAAGTTAAGACTTACCCATAGGAATTGCTGGCTCTGAGCCAAATCTGAACTTCCATTTTGCCTTTTCACTTACATAGCCAATGCCATTCTCTTTCATTGCAGCTATATGCAGTGACAACATACATGAAGTAAAATGTTAAGAAAAAAGATTTAAAACCTACTCAAGCAAAAAAAATCACTCAGTTTCCAGACATTTCCCATGAGTTCACTCACCAGCATAATTCAGGGAAACACTGCACTGTTATGCCTTGAGTGCTAGTCTTGTGCCACATAAGTCCAAACAACTAAACTAAAAGCTCCAGATTTCCCGGGTCTCTTTCTCGAGTCATCTAACAGACAATATGGTATCCATTTGAAGAAAGTCTTGTGTTGTCTTTAACCAGTAGGTACAGTAATTCACTTTGGATACCATAAGCCAGTCATTAAATAAATACATTTTTAAAACACTTTTTACTCTTCTTGCCATAAAAGTACTCACTGCACTTCTGCAACTAAAACAAATGG